>JBBPDJ010000008.1:3535070-3581274 GCA_037974625.1 Cucumis cinereus | reverse complement strand
GAAGAAGAAGAAGAAGAAGAAGAAGAAGAAGAAGAAGAAGAAGAAGAAGAAGAAGAAGAAGAAGAAGAAGAAGAAGGCATGATAATTGAAGTTGAGGAAAACCAAGTTGGCAATGGTGAGGAATTTTTTTGTTGAAAGAAGGTTCAAAATTGGTGGGTGTTTTGGGACTTAGGGGAGGTGGACATGGGACAGTTTGAAGAAACTAAACTGAAATTGGTTAATTTTCAAAACTAAAAACCATTTGAGACCAACACTTCAAAATGAATTTGAGATATATAGATTATATTATAACACATTAGGGATCAAAACCCAAAATTTGTCTTTATTTAGTATGTAAAAATCTATTACTCAAAAACTAAAATTGAGTTGTTGGTTATGTGTGCTGTTTACACTGACTTTATAACTACAACAAATCATCCATCTCTGTGTTATTTTTCTTGTTTCCTAACTGATCTCTCTCTCTTTGATTATTTCTTGTTAAATTATAATTTTGGGCTTGGCTTGTTCAACAAATTTGGGATAAGGGGAATTGATAATATTCTATTTTAGGGAGAATATAATCACACTTCCCTTGTTTATCATACTCAAATTTTTTTTATTTATAAACAATATGTGGGATGGAGGATTGTTCGCATTTGATGATAATTTAAATGTTTAGTAGTAGTGCTCAGATCTAACATGCTTATGTTCATTTCCGTCTTTAATATCTTCCATGTATGGTAATTATATCAAAACAAGTTTTAAAAGAGTATTTTAATAGATTGAATTAGGTTTGATTTGTAAGTAAACAAAATAATGGTTAAAACTAATTAATTTTATTTTAGATTAGAAGCTGCCTTTCTTCTTAATTTAGCATATATTTACACTAACTAATAGAGTTAGTTGTGTGTGTGTGTTTTTTCTCCTTTCCTGTCAAATTTTGGGATTTGATATAACTAATAAATTATTTATTTATTTTTTAGTTCAACTAAAAGAGTTAGTTGTGTGTTGTTTATAAATGGTAATGGTTTGGTGACATGCAGCTATCTATCTGATCTCTCATGTTACTTTTTTTTAATAATAATAAATAATATTTTAAAAAGAGTTATTCAAGAATAGAAGGTTCCGTTTAATTTGTGATCCGAAAATTATTTTGAAAAACAAAAACAAATTATTGTTTTTCACTGTATTTGAAAACACGTTTGATTATAATTTAAAATTTTAAAATTTAGATTCAAGATTCAAAATTTGTGTTTGGTTGTGAATTTGAAAATGCGATAGTATATTTTATGTTCACAATTTCTAAAAAAAAATCTAGAAACAAAAAAAACGACAATTTATTTTCGAAAATGGGCTATTTCGAGTGTTGTTTTTAAAAATCGTTTTTTAAAATATATATATCAAATACGTTTTAATTATTTTCTTTGTATTCTTTGTTTTTAAAAACGTAAAAACGAAAATGAACCAAAATAATTCACTCTCACCAACAAATTGAGGTTGACACTCTCAGCTCTGTAGCCAATATATTCTCCATAACAGCAGCATCCAACATCGGTCTGCGTGAATTTATTCATTACTACAACTAATTTTAACTTCAACTTCCAACGAATAAGATAAAGTTCATACCTCGGGTCAAATTTCTAAAGATACAGTTTTTCTTCCGAGACTTCAATTTTAAGAACATTCAAGTGTACACATTCAACAACTGATAGTGAATCAAATGACTAAGTTCTAGATATCGAACTAAATCACATCAAAATCAACATCAACACAAATTCAATTTCACGAAATAATTTTCTCTAGAAACCTCGTGTGAACTTTGATATTTAATCAAAAGAGTTAAACCTTTTTTTTTTGTGAGTGGGCTTAATTTAATATATTAGGCTTTGTTTGATAGCCATTTTATTTTTTACTTTTAGAAAATTAAGTTTATAAACATTGTTTCTATCCTACATCTTTCTTGGCCTTCAGGCTAAGATCAAGGGTATAAACACACCACTTTTATCTTTTCTTTTCCTATTTTTAGGAGAGTTAAATGAAGTCAAGTTTCTAATAATAAAAAAAGATTTTAAAATTTTGTTTTTGTTTTGAAATTTAGCTAAGAATTTTAGGGTGTGTTTGAGAGTGATAGTTTAAGTAATGATTTTAGAGAAAAAGATTTAGATACAATTGATTTTGTAAAATTGATTTCTAAACAGTCAAATTTATGTTTGGTAACAAATTTTTAATAGTGATTTTCATATGTTTAAAAGTTTCCTTATTAAAAGAAGGGTGTTTAGGGTATTTCAAAAACTATATAAAATTATGTAGTGATTTCCGGTTAATCATTTTTCAGAATCACTAAGAAGCTAATACTTTAAAAATCAATTTTGAGTGATTTCTTATTTTTCTAGAATCACTTTCTTTAAGTTGCCAAACACTATATTTTTGTACAAAAGTGATTTTGGCTAATGAAAAAGTGAAAGCCAAAATCACTACCAAACACACCCTTATACAAGTGTTTAATTATTACAAAAGATGAAAACGATGTTAAGAAAACAACCACAAATTTTTTCTTTTAAAAAATGAACAGTGAACTAGCATGGGAGACGAAATTTAAGATTTATTGATGGTATAGAAACTAAAATTCCGATTAAAATTGAACAAATCCTCCAAGTATATTTAATTATATTTTAACCAAAATTAAAGTAATTAAAACAATAACAAAAAAAAAAAAAACATAACTCAAGAATCAAAATTGTATTTTAACCAAAGTTAAAAAAGAAAAAAAGAAAATTAAAGATAACACCAATTGGATTAAGCTAATAAAGTTAATCGTTAATCCTTAAATTTGGTCCTCATTCCCTCTTAATTTAATTATACAAAATAATAAAATAGTTATTTTTTTTCTTAATTTATTCTTTTTTTATGATAAAAACAAATAGAGTTTTATGTGTTTGATATTTTTTCTAAATGCTTCTAGAATATAAAATTGTCGTCTGTTTAATATAAAATGAATAAAAATTTAATAACAATATCTAATATTTAGTTTGAGAGTAAAAACAATTAAATTATTAATTTAAATAAATTCTTAAATTTTTTTTACATACATAAATATCTATCAATATTGATATATCTATAGTTACGTTATAAATATTTATATAGTTACGTTATAATTTAGAACTCTTACAATTTAGAGGATATTTAGTTTTTTCGATACACAATTGTGGTAGAAACTTACGACGTTAAATTTGAAAATTTGAAATGTAAATTCTACAATCTCAATCAAAGAAATTATAGCCGTGGAGATGGAAGTAGTTGTGAATTTACAGTAAGCAAAATTAAATTTTATCGATGTTTCTATCAATATTTTCACATGTTCATAAGTTTTGACAAATCAATAGGAGCGCTAAACTTACACGTCATTATTTTATAAAAAAATCATAAAATATAAAAGATAAACATTAAAATAACACTAATATGAATATAGACATTAAAATATAAAACATAAACAATAAAATATCACCAATATGAATATAGAGATTTTAATTCATTTAAAAGCTTAAAATTTTTATTTATTTATTTAAACAAAATTTTAAATTAGAAGGAACATTTTCAAATACAACAAAAAATTGAAACTATGTAAAAATATAGCATAATCTATCAAATCCTCTTACATCTCATTTAAGTTTTTTTTTTTGGTTATATTTTGTAATGGTTTCCAAAAATTTTGAAAATATTTATAAATACAACAAAATATCATAATCCATATTTGATAGATCGGGGTAGATCAAGATAGAAGATAGAATATTGTCTATCATGATATACAGATAAACACACATAGTAATCTATTTGTAATTGTTGAAAAATCATATAGAGATAAAGAGTAAAATTAATAAGAATAACTTTTAATGGATAATTTAAAAAAAGAAAAAAAATATAGTCGCTAAAATTTAATTTAAAATTAAAACCTTCATATATATATATATATATATATATATATATATATATATATATTTCTAGAAAGCAAACTAGAAATAATTTTATTATTAATTATTCACCCATAAAATTATAAAAATTATTTTAAATGATAAAATTGCTCAATCATGAAACCCTAAACAGTAAATGAACTAATCCAAAATCAACCCTAAACCCTAAATAAATCATTCCTAAACAAAAATTAGGAATATAAAAAAGATATATCTAAATTTAAGATAATACAAACATAGAGCACTTGGCCATTTATTTTCCTTCCAAATGTGTGGACATAAATCTTCTAAGAAAAATCGAAAAAATATATATTATTATTTATTATATAAAATTTAATTTCCTCATTTTCTATTTTCCGAATAGTTTAAATTAAAAGGCCCAAAACCAAGTCAAATATTATTTTTAAAATTCAAAAAATGAGGAAATTTATTAGGAATCAAATTCAACAAAATAATCCTAATAATTTGGATCTTCTTCCACAACCATTTTTCATCATATATAAATATATCTTTTCAAAATAAAAAAATTCACAACAAAAAATAACAAAAACCACTTTGTACTCTTTTTGTTCTCCATAACCATAAAATTCAGTCATTAGAACTTTAATTGTTAGTGTTAATCTCACCAATTTCTTCAATATTATCATTATATTATTATCATTGATCATATAATTAAGAATCATTATCTGTTCAAACAATCATTCCTTTTACCATAAATGACAAAAGGTTTGGATGGTTCTTTTGGTTTTTGGGCAAATCCACGGCTGATTTCTCAATCTGGATTACCTCTTTTTCCCGTCGGATCCTCCTCACCGTCGCCGGAGTCGTCTATCGCTACCATTCCCGAACAAGTCACTCTTGCCCTAATCAAGTTTCGCAAAAAGGTAAAGACTCCCGTTGTATAACCATTTAGTTTATATGTTAGTGTCATAGGTCGAGTTCCTTTTCGTTGATATTTTCATATGTTATGGATTATATAACCATTTAGTTTATAAATTTGATTTTTCTTTTTTAAAATTTTCAGTATTTAAAATGGAATCTGGAAGAGAGATTGAGGTAGCTAGCTTGAGAGAAGAAGCTGTGAATGATGAAAACAGGAATCAAAATGAAGAGCCGAAAGTAGTTTCTAAGTATAGGGAAAGACCCACTGTTTCAAAGAATGTTGGAGGCTGGAAACTTGCAACCCTATTGTTAGGTATTTATTATTTTCCCTTTTTTTGTTAATTAATTAATTGTTTTTTTTTCATTTTATATTTTTATTTAATTTAATATAATCCTAATAATTTAGTGTTTTAATTAGCGTTCAGATTATTATTATTTTTTTTTATAAAAAAAAATGTGTTTTGTGTTACAAAACTAGTTGGGTGAAGAAAATATATTGGTTTTGTTTTTTAAGAGAGCTAATTATTATTATTATTATTATTATTATTATTTGTTTTATTTCTTTTACAAAATTAACTGAGAAAGAACGTACGAATGAAAATGGATTGATGTGTGTGTGTGTGTGTTTTGGTGTAGTTAACCAAGCTTTAGCAACCCTAGCTTTCTTTGGGGTTGCTGTGAACTTGGTGTTGTTCTTAACAAGAGTTCTTGAGCAAGAGAGTGCCACTGCTGCCAATGGCGTTAGCAAGTGGACTGGCACCGTCTACCTTTGCTCCCTCGTCGGTGCCTTCATTAGTGACTCTTACTGGGGTCGTTATGCTACTTGTGCCGTTTTCCAACTCATCTTTGTATTTGTAAGTATCTTCTTTCTTCCTTACTTTTCACCGTTTTTTTCATGAATCTCTCATCACTGTCTTACACAGTTGAGCGTTATGTTCTCAAACGTGTAGGGTTTGGGGCTATTATCCCTCACATCCGGGATGTTCCTCTTAAAGCCCATGGGGTGCGGTAATGGCACACTAGAGTGCATGCCCACATCTACAGTTGGCGTAACAATCTTCTACTTCTCAATCTACATGATTGCCTTTGGCTATGGCGGCCACCAACCCACACTCGCCACATTTGGAGCCGACCAATTTGATGACTCCATTCCTAAACAGGTCAACGCCAAGGGTGCTTTCTTTTCGTACTTCTACTTTGCTCTCAACTTTGGCTCCCTCTTCTCCAACACCATTCTTGTCTACTTTGAGGATTCCGGCCACTGGACTGTAGGGTTTTATGTGTCCTTGGGCTCTGCTGTACTAGCTTTGATTCTGTACTTACTTGGCACCAAACGTTACCGTTACTTGAAGCCTTGTGGGAACCCTTTGCCGCGTGTGGCTCAAGTGTTTATGGCTGCCATCAAGAAGTCCAAGGTGGTGCCTGCAAATGGAGATGAACTTTATGAGGTCGATGGCCCTGAGTCTGCAATTAAAGGCAGCCGTAAGATTCTTCATAGCAATGGTTGTAGGTGAGTGTTTTTCAGGTTTTGATTTAAATTTAAATTTCTTATTTGTTGAGATTTCTATAATAATACATATATCTTTCGACTTCTACTGGATTTTAGGTTTTTAGACAAGGCGGCAACGATTACTGATGAAGATACGGAAGGATCAAAAGATCCATGGAGTCTATGCACAGTCACTCAAGTCGAAGAAGCAAAATGCCTAATCAGAATGCTTCCAATTTGGATTTGCACCATCATGTACTCTGTCGTCTTCGCTCAAATGGCATCTTTGTTCGTCCAACAGGGAGATGTAATGAATTCCACTATTTTCGGTGGATTCCACCTCCCAGCCGCGAGTATGTCTGCCTTTGACATTTGCAGTGTCCTGGTCTGCACCGGTCTCTACCGCCAAATCCTCGTCCCTCTCGCTGGTCGACTTAGTGGAAACCCAAAAGGTCTAACGGAGCTTCAAAGAATGGGAACAGGCCTTGTAATTGCAATGTTGGCCATGATAGCTGCTGCTGCAACCGAGATTGAGAGGTTAAAGCACGTTGTTCCAGGAAAAAAGCATAGTTCTCTAAGCATATTTTGGCAAATTCCTCAATACATTCTGGTAGGTTGCTCTGAGGTTTTCATGTACGTGGGACAATTAGAGTTCTTCAACTCCCAATCACCTGACGGAATCAAGAGTTTGGGAAGTTCGTTGTGTATGGCATCCATTTCACTTGGAAACTTTGGGAGTAGCTTGTTGGTGAATATGGTTATGGCGATCACAACAAAAGGAGAAAACCCAGGATGGATTCCGGATGACTTAAATTCTGGTCATATGGACAGATTTTACTTTCTAGTTGCAGCTCTTACGGCCATAGATTTCTTGATCTATTTGTATGGGGCAAAATGGTACAAGTTTATTCAAATCGACGACGTTAACTCAGTGGGTGCCCAAGGGAAGGAGGAGGAAGAAGATGAAGTTCTTGGTAGAGTATGATTAGTTAATCCAAATAACTTTGATTTTATTTGGGAAATTTTGTTCCAAAATCGGGTTAATTAGTTTTATTTTAAAATAAATTACAATTTGAAATTTACTTTAATAATAAAAAATATATATTTTAATCATCTTTTGTTTAAAGTTCAATAAAAAAAAATTATTAGAGATTAAAATATTGATAATATGCAATTTCTTGAAATTCCAATTGGAGTTTAAATGTGATTTTTCTTAAATAAATATAAATAAACAAATAAGTTTTCCTCTTATATTTAACATGGAGTAAATAATAGAGATAAAATATTTTTTTAAAAAAAAAATCATATATTTGACGTGAAGTAGTCTTAAGGATAAAATAAGTTGTACACATCGAGTATAGTTTTTCGTAATAATTCTTTCTTATTTTTAAAAAATATGTGATGATTTAGTTAGCCACTTAATTCTAAAATTTAAATTTAAACTATAACATTTTTATGTTTTTCTATTATTTTGAATTGAATGATTGATTATTCTCTTAATTTTAAATTTTAATTTAAAGAAAAGTATTATATATTTTTTATTTCATGATAGTCTTGTCTAACTTTAATTTAAACCAATGTATTATTTATTTATTTGATTTGTATGACGTATTATATTTTTTACCGTCCTTTAAATTTTAAAGTTTAATTTAAACTGAAATTTTATTTTTGTATAGAATTTCGTAATAATTTATTCCAAAAAGATATTTTATTATGGTAGCAATTTTCCTTTAACAAAAATATAATTTTATGTCGATCTAGATCCTAAAAACTTAATCTCTTCTAATTTGCAACGATGTTTCTTGATTTTAGGATTTAGATCAAAATCTTATGAGTTGGTATATATTTACAAAAAAAAAAAAAAAAATTAGAAATAGAAAAGAATACAAAAACATGTAAAAATAATAATAAAAATTATTATAAATCGCTAAACTCATTTACAAAAATTAAAAAAAAAAAAACTACAAAAGCATATAAAAGTAATGTATCAGTCTCTTCTCCAACCATTCGTCAAGTTAACATTACTTGAACGTTGAAAAACTTCTTAAACGAACTTGTCCATCCTCCTCAATATGTGAGACTGAATAAGTGAATCCGTGTGTATAGAGAAATATTTACAAAAGTATGTAAAAAGAACCTTCAATTACTCTATATATTTTTACAAAAGTGAAAAAAAAATATGATTAAACAAAAAAAAATGATATATTCTAAACCCTTAAGAGGTTAGAAAAGAAAATATCGAGAGAGGTAAATAACGATACACACCATTTTCACTAACCATTGGAGTATTAATTCTTTTTTTTATTAATTTTTTATCTAAAAATCCAATTCGCTCAAATCCTTTGTGATGTTTAAAAATCACAAGATGTTTGTTTTTGTAATATGGGAGTGTCACAAGATGTTAGTGTTATATTTTAAGTTGCAAGAGATGTATGTGTTAATTCAAGGTCTTAGATTCTTAACTTTAGCTAACCTAATTATTTCATAACTAAACACTTTGATGAACTCGAGTATTATTAGTGTTTGGTTATCCATTGAGCAAAACTATCTTAATATATATGCATGGCTAAGAAATTTTATTATTAGGTCTAAAATCGGATCATTTATTTATTTATTGTTGTTTTATAAAGTTGTTAGAGAAATATTATTGTTTTGAAAGTATTTAGGGATTTGTGGTGGATTGGAAAAGGTTTTTCTTAAGGAAAAAAAGGACACTCGCCCATAGGAGAGAGTTTTGAAAGAAAAAAAGACGAGAGTTGAACCCTCGCCCATAGGAGAGAGAATGTGAGGATGGGAGAGGGCGTGAGTTCAACACTCATCCATAGGAGATAGAAGCTTGTCGCCGCCTGCAGTAGAGCTTTTCTACTTTGCCTTGAATGCTGTCGTTGAAGGAAGGAGTGTTGGTCAAGCTTTGAATGCTGCTTCGTCTAACGTTGAGCAACCGCAAAGTTGAACAGCTATGCACGCAGAGATGACTCTGAACACTAACAGTCGGCAGCTCCCATGAAGGAGTAGTCTTTTCGAAGGAGAGTGAAGGGCAAATTTTGAACACTCGTCCATCTTTCTTTAAATCCATCATTCTTCCTCCGCCTTCCCTCATTCATTTCCATAATACCTCTCCGCCTTCGTTTTTCCTCAACCTCTCTTTCGACTCCCAAGTTTGCCTCTCGGCCCTCATTTCGATTTTTTCTCCCTTATACTCTCTATTCGGTGCATACTCAAAATATTGAAATTTTGAAGATAAAAAATTTGGTATATAATTATTTCTACTTGTTTCCCTTATTTTCCTTGGGATCTAATTATTTCTTTTAGTTTTACAATATATACATTCATACAGACATACATAAATATATATATGTATGTATGTATGTATGTGTGTATATATATATATTGTGGTTTTCCTACTCTCAATTTACAATCTGTGCAAATCTTTTCTTCGTTGTCTTTTTCCGTCTCTCGACTCTATCGGCATCTAAAGACCCAACTTCTCAGTATATTTTTTTTCTTCATCATCTAATTTTCTTTTATAGGTTAATATTATAAGAATGTTGGTAGTTTTTTAGTGTAAGTTTATAAAAATAATCGTCTTTTCGAACTCTACAAAATAAATACTTTGAAACTAGAGACTAAATAAGATTTAAATTCAAAATCTTATAAGCACAAGTGCAATATTTTGAAACTTGTAGAGAAAACAGAAACGAGAGTTATCAAAACTATATTTTTTTTCAATACAAATATAAACGGTCATCAAATATCGATATAGATTATTGGTCGTTATTCACGTGAGGGTAGTCTAGTGGTAATTTTTGAAATTTGATACTCTCACATCTTGTATTAAAAAATATTGGTGGTTCAATGAAAATAGAACAAATAATTTTTTTTTTATTAATTAACAATATTTAAGAATGTCTAAACTAACATGCTTGCGAAGTTATTGAATTTAGAGAGTGAGAATTTAATTTAATTTGGCATACTTACCTTTAAGTTTGTAATAATTTAGGTCTCGTTAGGTAACCATTTTGTTATTAGTGTTTTTTTTTTTAAAATTAAGCCTATAAACGTTCATTCCATCTTCAACTTTCTTCCTTTGTTATCTACACTCTACTAATAGTTTAAAAAATCAAGCCAAATTTGAAAAAAAAAAAAAATAGATTTCAAATTGTTATTTTTGTTTTTGAAATTTAACTAGGAATTAAACCATTATATTTAAGAAATATTCAAATCATTATAAAACATGGAGAGGAAATATGTTTGATTTTCAAAAAACAAAAACAAAAAACAAAATGGTTACTAACTTAGCCCTTACACTTTAATAGGTAACAATTTATTTTTTATTTTTAAAATTTTGACAACTTGATCTCTATCCAGAACTATCTCTTCAAGATTAATTGTCAACTTTTATTACATAACGACTTAACTTAGTTTTTATAGTTTATAAAAAGTTTAATTTATGATCAAATTATAACGTACAAGATGGATTTGTTGATTGTTAGAGCTTAAGGGCTAAATTGCTATAAATTTGAAAATATAGAGAGTAAATCTCTATCCATTAAAGTTCTTGGACTAACTCAAAATCTAGGGATAATTTTTTTTAAAAAAAAACTTGTAAAGTAAAATTCAAATAGAAAAAAAAATAATTATTTTAAATGACAAAACTTCTGAAAATATTTACAAATATAACAAAATTTCAAAATCTATCTGTGATAGACTAAGATATACTAAAATAGATTAATATATGTCTCTATCATGATGCAAATAGGCATAGTAGTCTATCGTGGTCTATCTTAGTTAGACGATAAATATTTTGCTATATTTTGGTTCATTTTGCTATATTTGAAAATAGCAACAAAAAAAATGACGGGTCCTATAAAATAAGAATTTTGCTAACCTTTCATATTTTCTTAAATGAATGTAAATGACAAGATGATTGAAAATATTTACAAAACAAAATTTTCGATTCTATTAATGATAAACACCTATTGACTTCTATTAATGTTAATTTTTACTATATTTTTTAAGTATTTTTTTAATTTTGCTATATTTAAAAATAAATCCTTTAAAAAAAAACTTGATTTTCCTTTTTCAGAATTTCCAAAAATATTAACAAGAGTCGTTTTTCAATTAACATTAAAACAATAAATAAATGTGTTGCTTAATACTTTTTTTAATAATAAAATTTATAAAGTAAATATCAATAAAGTTCAAATCACATAATACTTTTAAATATTCTACCATATCAATTAATGTCTCAATAAGTACTAAAATAATCAAAATCTCACTAATTATCTAAGTTCAAACTTTAATCATAAGTTCATTAATTAATTAATGGTCTTAATTATTCACTCAATGAAGTAGATTATATTTAAGTTTTTTTTTTTGCTATAATTTGTAAATAATTTATATTGTTTCTATCTTCAAGAATTTCTCTAATAAAGCAAAAATATATTATTTTAAAACTTATAAATAAAAAAATTAAATTCAAAATTAATGATAAAAATTATTATTGTCAATATTAAAATTATTGACTTTCAAATCATTAGCACTAATGGAAAATGGGAAACCTAAAAGAATCTTAAATGGTCATAAATAAAAAACATCAAAACTCCCGTGCACATCACGTGACTCATATCCATACATTTTTCAGTCCACCACCACACTCTTACATCTATTTTGACCTAATTTTCAAATCCGCCCTTTTCTTTTTCTCTTCTTTCCATATATCCTCTTCTTCTTCCTCCTTATTAGGGTTTCCACATTTACTTCCTCCACTTTGCTCCATTCTCACTTTTCTCTTCTCCAACATTTCCTCTTCTTCCTTCCCATATTTGGGTCGTCTTCATTTTCCTCTTCAATGGACCTTGACGGTGCTCGCAAGAGGGACAGAACTGAAACCGCCTTCAATGGCAATGGTGGCGTCAAGAAGTCCAAGCCAGGTTTGTTAAGCTTCATTAATGCTTGTTTTGGACCTTTTTTCCCTACCCTTTTTGGCATTCTCAACTTCTTTGATGTTATCTTGTTTTTCTGGTTTATGGGTTTTGTTTCCCTTGCTTGGTGTATGTATGTGGATGCTTTGCTCACTACTGTTTGTTTGGTTCATCTTGTTTTATTGGCTGAATTGATATTTGGGTTATTTTATAACATATTGTTGTTTTTGGATTTACTTGTGGGTAATGCTGTTTTTGTCTTCGCTTTAGCTAAAGGAAAACTATTAAGCTTTTATGTTTGAGTATATGGATGAAGGAACAGTGTTTTAGTCTTTTGTTCTCTTTTTGGTTTGGAGTTTCCTCTTTTGGTTTTTGGGTAGTATTTGGAAGTTGCTTTGGGCATTTAGTTAAGAATTGTAATGTCTTGCTTCTGAGATCTGGATGTGAGTTCACGAGGCCCCTGTTTAAGGGAAGACAATTTCACATCTTTTTCTAGGAGTTGTAACTTTTTTTTTTTTTTTACCACTGCAATTTTTTGTTGGTTTAGAGTCAAGGAATGGTTTTTTTAGTCTATTATGTAGTGTAATTGGTTTGATTGGTAAGCTATCCGGATTTAGTTTACTTTAGTGTTTCTATTTTAGACTTTCTTTAGTATTTAAAATAGTATAAAATTGGTGCTAAATATATATTTTTTAAACTTTCTTCAGTCGGTTATAGTTATTAATTTAAATGAAAATATATGGTTTAAAATTTTGAGATATGTTTTGTTTTAAGGATTTAAACTTTGGAACATGATTTTCTTTCTTCCTCCTGTTATCCCCTTTCACGCCGTAGTGTGTTGTCTTAGTAATGGAAGATGGTCAAAACGTTATTAGATATTTTAAGCTGGGAGATCAATAATACCCTGAAATTTTAACTAAGGAAAGTTAATTAATGTTCTCCGACAGAAATGGACTCCTTATCTACTGGTTTAGGAAGCAAATCGAGGCCTTGCACAAAGTTTTTCAGGTTCTAATCTTAACTTATCTAAAATGAATCAATACGGTGTTAATATTTATTTAATTTCCAGGAAGATTTACTTAATCTTTCAAGCAAAATTATTGTGATTTGGACTAATGAATTGGTTAGTTAAAGTTGTTTCAGGTTTTGCATTGATGTAATCATAACAACAATCACTGAACTGAAATAGTTGATTCACAGGATTTCAGTGGGAATAACTTTTTGCTGGAATTTGTCTAAATTGAAAGGAATACATTTGATGCCAAACTTGTATCTCTAAAGAGGATTAATAATTCTTACTTGGACCTTTTCAAGTAAGCAGTATCATGCAGAATTGAATTGGCATCTTAAGTTATGGTACAGGTTTTGATCAAGGAATAAAAAGAGTTATGGTTCAGGTTATTCTATTTGTTTCGACGCCATCACATAAGCAATATATCCGGTTTAGGTTCAAATAGGATTTTTCTGTATCTCCTATAGTATTTCTATTTGTGCGTTTTACCACTTAATGTTTTGTGAGTATTATGCAGCCCAACTTCTTTTATCTATGCCTGTTTGCAAGTCTGTATACGTTATGCTGATTTTCTGACCTTGTTCTATGGAATTATTTTGTTAAGGTTTTGGATATTACAATTTTATGAGGTCCGCAGTAGACCTGTTTCGGTTGCTAAATAGAAGAGTTATTTTGAAACTTGAAAGTCAGATTTCTTTGTTTGTTTTGGAGGAAAGTTATTGAAATATCATCAGTAGGACTTGTGGACTTGGAAAATATCTTTGCTGCTAATTTCTACCCTTGTGCTAAAATATGATTATTTTGTTGCATCTGCTCAAGAGTTCGCATTATTCTGGTTTTGTGATGTTATAGTGAAGTTTATATCTCTGTTGAAATATTAAAATGCAGCACTTCTGGTTGCCCTTTTGGCGAGGGATGTCATTTTGCACATTATGTTCCGGGTGGATTCAAATCAATTTCTCAGATGATCAGTCCAGCGCTTCCCCCTGGGATTAGAAATCCAGCTCCTCCCCAATCCTTTCCAGATGGTGTTCCTCCAGCTGTCAAGACACGTTTGTGCAATAAATTCAATTCAGCTGAAGGCTGCCGGTTCGGTGACAAGTGCTATTATGCTCATGGTGAGTGGGAACTCGGAAGGCCGAACCCACCACAAGATCACGGTGGAATGGGACCAGGACCAATGCAACAACCCAGAATGGGTGGTGGCTGGAATGCCCCTCCACCACCACCTAACCATGGACCCGCTGCTAGCTTCGGGGCCTCTGCAACTGCAAAGATTAGCGTTGATGCATCACTTGCAGGTCCCATTATTGGGAAAAATGGTGTCAACTCAAAGAACATTTGTCGTATGACAGGGGCAAGGCTTTCGATAAAAGAACATGAGTCAGACCCTAACCTGAAGAACATTGAGCTTGAGGGTACTTTTGATCAGATCAATCTAGCTAGTTCAATGGTACGTGAGTTGATTGCGAACGTAGGAGCTGCCTCTGCCAATAATGCCATGAAGCAGCATCAGCATCAGCACCATCAACATCAACATCATTCTGGCATGCAGCAATCTTCCGGTTCTGCCAACAACTTTAAGACGAAGCTTTGTGCAAACTTTACGAAAGGTACTTGTACGTTTAGAGAAAGATGCCATTTTGCTCATGGTGAAAGTGAGTTGCGCAAACCAGGTATATGATTCATGGCAGCAGTGTTTGTAGAAGTCAGTTGATCGGATCTGTTCTTGAACAAAATGTTTTTGTTCTGTTTTTCTCTCTGTTTGAATCCATTTGTTAATTCTCTGAAAAATACGATATCCGATTACTTTGTAAGACGAAGCATTTTTCATCTAAGAAATCGGGACGAGATGAGATTTTGTAAGCTCTTAATTTAAATAGAATCAGCTTGTGCTGTGTTCTTTGTTTTCTGGAATATTGTATGCAAGAGTTCCTATGGTTTTAGAAATGTTTTGTAACTTCCTGTTTAACTATTTTGCTTTTAGTGTTCGTCTTTTTTATAACATTTAAGGATTTATTTGGGTTGACTTTTTAAATGTTTAAATAAGTATTTATTAAGACAAAAAAAAGTTTAGGAATGTTTAAAACGTTAATTCAAATGGGTACTAAATTCTTATTCAATATCTAAAATACCACAAAAATAGTAAAACTGCATAAGAATCAAATATCCTTTTTAAGATATCTCACTCTCCCTCTATTGGATTAAAAATTACACTTACAAATTATTGAATTGACTTTTAAAAATTTTATATTTATCGGTGTTGAAAGAAACATAAAAAAAATTGACATTTAAGGTATAAATCGTTGTGCTGTATTATCACTAAGGTATATTAATGTCGATGAAAATATTAATGTTTTAATTTAATGGAAATACCAATAAAATGTTGACGAATATTTTTGGAAAAACTATGAAAATACAAGATGCAAAAATAAATTTAAATTATTAAGTATATATTTATGATTTTTAAGCAAATTAAATGTATTTTATTTATATTATAATTTAAGATTATTTTCAAATATAGAAAATAAACCAAAATATTAGTCAAATATTACTGTCTACGATGTATCACAATAGATCAAGATAGACAACTATCTGTGATCCATTGTGATCCATCGTACATTCGTGTCTATCTGTATCCATAGTACTCATTTAGGGTTTGGATCAAAATAGACTACTATATGTGTCTATTTGTATCACGATAGACACAGATACTAGTATATTGATGTAGCCTATCTAACCTTAAATGAGTAATTCTCCAAGAACCAAGATTGTGAATCTTTTTATTATGAATAATGTGCTTCATACAAGAGGAGAAGTCTCTTATACGAAGGAAATTACAAATGGGGGTAAAAAGGAAATTAACCTAGAATATTAACTAATTACCCAATTAACCCCTATCCTTACATCATTCTACCCTCCAAAAAGCAAACTTGTCCTCTAATTTTAAAAAGAAAAAAATTATGAAACAAACACGGAATGAAATAAATTTGTTCAACGGAGTATGACAAAGCCAACCTCCTACATTTTAAACAAAAAATATTATGATCAAATGGATAAATTCGAGACAAGAAATTCAATATTGCCACTAAAAGATGAACCTCTCCATCTGTCGTAAATTCGAAAGAGATGTTTTCTTCAAGCTCAGTCAAAACCGTAATCAAATGACCAATCACTAAAAAACCAACTTTCAAAGAGAATTGTTAAAAAACCATGTCTTATTTATCATTCAGTTCAAGTTCTTCGATTGTTTGACGATCCATTTCCACCGTAATCAATGTGTGGTTGTTCTTGTTTGATTTTTCCTTGATGTTCGATACTTCTTTTCCATCTTCTTGATTGGATTTTTCTTCACTTCAGACTATTTCCAAATCAACATTTTCAAATTCTTGTTTTTTGTTAATTTTATCTTCCAAATTTTCTATTTGAAATTTTCCAGCCGTTATTCCTTTGAGTTTTCTTCTGTATATGAAACCAATCCGCTTGTGAACTCTTGCAGAAGAATTGATAGTTGATCGACATGTTGAGTCATTTCCTGCACGAACATTGGATTTCTTCGGTTGTTTTCTATATTTCCTCCAATACTACAAGATCAAAGTTGTCATTTAGTTGGATATTTTAATACGTTTCAATCTCAAAGTGGATATAAGACATTTTCTTGAATTAACATTTCTTGATCGTGTTTCTACAGTAATTTTGAGTCTTGAAAGTTCTTGGATTGTAGAAATCCATTCTTGATGATTCTTGAATTCATCTAACTCTCAATCTTTACGTTGATATCTTGAAATTTGGGTTTTATTGAATTGTTGGGCTCTTTGTTGATATTTTTGCTTTCGCATCTCATCCCAAACTTCCTTAGAAATGTCCTCATAGTCACTAGAACCACTAAAATCAAATTTTCTTTATGGATAATGATAAGTTCTTTGAGAAGATTGAACATGGGTAACATTAGTACGTTGGAATTCTTCTTTTGAATCACTTGAATCAGAATTTCAACATTGTTTTTGAAGTAAAATTGGTTTTCTTGCATATATCAGCTGTTGGATTTTATCCTGGACATCTTCATTGATCGATTATAGTAATTCTTGTAAAATCTTGATAAATATTTAGTGACTTCTTTCTTTCTTGAAATTCTAAGGGTTCTCGCTAATTAGATGTGTGTTGTTTGACAACAAGCACAACACTCAAAGTTCACTCTTGTGATCGACGTCAACAAGAATTTTTCGATCTTTCATCGATGACAGTCACATTGGCCTAAACGGTTGCTCTAATGCCAAAGTTGATGTAGACTACAAATCATGGAGAATTATTGAAGGAAAAGTATAATTCATTAATTGTGCATACATGGGGAAGACTCTTATTTATAGAATTTAGTACAAATAGGGGTAAAAGGGGAATTAATCTAGACTTTTGCCCAATTACCCAATTAGCTCCATTCTTATTACATTATTTATCTTGATCTTTCGTCACAGATAAATTGTGATATTTTGCTATATTTGTAAATATTTTTTGAAATTTTGTCATTTAAAATAATTTTTCTAACTTATAATTCTTTTTGCTTAGTTTGATATTTATGAAAACTATAAAAACAAATAAAAATAAAATAAAATAAACAACTTTAAAATTTCAAATTTAGTAAAATGAACAAAAATATTTACAAGATGTAACAAAATTTTAGATTTTATCAATGATAAGATATTAATAGACTGATAAACTTCTATTAGTGTCTATCAATGCACTAAAAACACTACTAGAAGCCTATTAATGTCTATCATTGATAAATTATGAAAAATTACTATAATTTGTTAACATTTTTAACTGTTTCTTCATTTACAATTATTTTCCTAAACCCTAAACCCTAGATATTTTATAATTTTTAAACGAATCAAAACATATATTATTTATATTATAATGTCAATAAGTTTTTTTTTATGTCTATTCATTATATCATACTCATGAAAATGTGAAAATATCTATCCATAAATTTTTTTAAATATCCACGTGTATGATTATTCCCTTTTGGCTTCAATCCAGGTTTCAAAACGACAGGTGGAATGCCATACGGGAATAATGTTCACATGTTCCTTCTAGTCATGTTTTCGGGCTTCCTCCTCAATCCTCAACGTGTTACCAGACTTTTCAGGAGAACTTTTAGTCTTATGCCTCAAGATATTTTTAAATTTCTTCCACATAGTAGGTAACATATCAATAATAACAACAACTTGAAATTGTTCATCTGAAGTCATACCTTTACTTATTATCTTATCAGCAATTTTCTGCAGTTCATGGGATTGAGCCTCTACAGATCTCTCATTCGTCATATGGTACCGTAAGTATCGATTGACTGCATACTTCTTTGAACCAACCTCTTCGGTATCATACTTCTTTTGTAGAGCATCCCAAACTTCTTTCGTCGTGAACTTTGTACTATAATAAACATACAATTCATCAGCATATGAAATGAGATTTTTAGAAATAAAATCATTTTCCTTCCATGCTTGAGATTTTTGAGTTGCTCCAAGGTTGGATAAGTTTTTGGGACTTCTGGCTTTTCAGTGGTGCAAACAGCAACAATCTTCTTAATGGTTAGGAAAAACAACATATTTTGTTTCCACCGTTTGAAATGTGCTCCTTCGAACCGAAATGGGCGGTTAAGATCAGAAGAAAGGAAATCACCTTGAGTTGAATCGCCATTGCATTGCACAAAGAAAGCGTCTTAAAATTGTTGGTACAAGGTGCGGTGGAACAAAGTTGCTGGACAAAATGCTTAACTGAAAAAAAAAAAAAAACTAGTTAGATAAAATGGTTGAGTCGCGGATCACGCTCTCCTTAAGACGTTTTACCACATCATTCTCAGGATAAAATAGCCAGAAAACTCGATCGAAGTTGCACCATAACTGATCGGAATTAGTAAAAGACATGCTCGAAAAAGTGAATGAAGAAAACTTTTTTTTTAAGAGAACTTTTGAGAGAAGAGAGGAGGAGATGTGATTTTTGGATGGATGAAATAGGAAGAGGAGGAGGGTATATATAGGATGGCTTTGAGATACATAACCGTCGTTAATGGTCCTAATAGTCGTAACGTTTCAACGGACGTAACGAACATAACGACAACGTAACGAACGAAAGAGATGTAACAGTAACATAACGGACAAAACGAATGTAACGGTTAATTATATTTATTTTGTAAACAATTATTCATCAACAAAACTCATGACCTTTTAAGAAGAATTAAGCATTGCAAACAGAAGAATGGGCTGAAAAAATCTTCAAACATGGCGAACCAAAAATTCTTTTTCTCTGATCCCATAACATGCCTAATGAGGAAAAGAATGAGTTCATTCATTGAATTGACATAATTAGAGTACATCCTCTAATAAATACTGAGCTCAAAAATAGCCAACTGAGAGTTGCCCATCTAACAAAATAACAAATTAGATATTAGATTAGTGGGAGGAGTGTTGAGTCCTGAATATGATTGTTGTTCTTCTAACATAATTACGTTTTTAATGTTTTGTGTGTGCTTAGGTCGGTATAATGTTAAGTATGAGGAAGAAGGTGGACGATCAAATTCGCACCTTGATTAAAAATAGAGTGAATTCAAGACATTGTTCGTGATCAGGTTAATTTAATTTTGTTCTATCTTTATGAATAAATAGCTAATATCATTATAATTTCTTTGAGAATTGATGATTTTTATATTATAATTTTCAGATGATTTCTGGCATCTAAGAACAAAATTCAAGTCGTACATGACTCAAGTGATTTCGAAACACCGAACTCAACCTTCTTGAATGGGGCGTGGAGCATCAACTCTCACGTATTTGTTTATAATTTTTAAACCAATTAAAATCTATAATATTTATAGAGCAATGATTAGGTGCATCCTAGTTTGTACCTATCTACATACTTCACATCTATCTATCACACAAATATAAAATTAAAAGTTATTTTTTTAAAAAAAAATAAGTTTTAATCCTATTTTATGTGGTAAAGATATGGAAAGTACCTAGATGGATGCTTTGGAGATACACCAAATATTTTTCTTATTTATATTATAATGTTACTAATTTTTTATGTTTATTCATTATATCATACTTCGAAAATATGATTGTCACTTAAAATCCGGGCCAAATGCCAATTAAGGAAAAAAATAGAAAATTTTCCTAAAATGACTCTACTTAATAAATCAATATCTCCTGATAAAATTTTAAATTCTCAATTACTTGTACCGAAAGTAAACTCCGACCACCGTCCGCCGCCAAGCCCTCCCTTCGCTCCGTCGCAATCCGTCCGCCGGATTTTCTCATTCACCTTCTAGTACTCTCACTTCCTTTTGCTATCTCTTTATTACTGGCTACTACAACCAACTCACCGGAATTTTCCCTCTTTCCTTGCCCTTTCTAGTCTACTGCTCCGCCCATTCACTTCAGCCGGAGCGTCGTGAAGTTACGGCTTTCAAGAATCCGTCCGATTCAAACTTAGTGCCGTAACTGGTGATTATAGTGGTACGAGTCGTACGACCTAATCATTGATTTCTAATCATTCGTGATTTAGAATTAAAAGAAATTGTACTGATTTTACTCAAATTGTTCTTGCCGAAAGAAAGTAGAGTTGCGATTGTTTTGGTTAATCCTTGTAATTCTCATTTTACTTACTCCTTAATAGTCGAAGAACCATCGGGCATGGCGAATTGTAAAAAAAAAAATTACGATTCAAGAAGAATCAAGTTTTTTCTTTCTATAAAATACATCCGTAAGTGTCTAGGTAGCTTACGCTACCTTGACTAATCCACCGAACAACTCACTTAACCACGACATTTGGGCCTCAAGGAAACTTGGAGGATGATAATTCCTAAGTTGTTGATCACCCTAGATTGAATTCTTGAACTCATGACTTCTTAATAATAATCAAGGATGGAATCAAAGCAAGCGGAAGAATTGGATGAAAAGTTTCAGAAGAGAAATTGAAGAGGACGAACGAAAAATTATTTTTCTCTGATACCATAACACATTTAATAAGGGGAAGAATGAGTTCATTCATTGAATTCACATAATTAGAGTACATCCCATAATATATAATGAGCTCACAAATAACAAACTGAGAGTTGCCTATCTAACAAAATAAGTAATTGAATAATAGATTATTCTATGACTTAATAGTATTGATACCATTAGTGGGAGGAGTGTTGAAGCTTTGGATTTTAGAATTACTTTAATAGAAGTCTCTGACTATGTCTTGAATATGATTGTTGTTCTTTTAACATAATTATGGTTTTAATGTTTTGTGTCTGCTTGTGTCGATATAATGTTCGGATTATGATTTCTGTGTTTCTTGTTAGGTGTAAGTATGAGGAAGAAGGTGGACGATCGAATTCGCACCTTAATTCAAAATGGAGTGAATACAAAACATCGTTCGCTGTTTGTAGTAATTGGTGACAAGGGTCGGGATCAGGTTAATTAATTACTACCATCTTTATGAATAAATAACTAATATCATTAGAATTTCTTTGGGAATTGAAGATTTTTGTTTCCAGGTGGTCAATCTTCATTACTTGCTAAGTAAGGCAGCCGTGAAAGCATGCCCAACTGTCTTGTGGTGTTACAAGGAAAGATTAGAGATTAGCAGGTATTCCAGCTATATTTATTCTGTTACCATGAAACTTTGTTTTTCCTATAATGCAGAACCACTTATAGATAAACATAGTTTAGTGGGGGGTTTTTTAAAGACAGAATGAATATTTATACAAATTTATCTATAAAGGAGGAGTGAAACTAGTTATAACTGAAAAAAAAAAATCTCTTATGTGCGAAGCAGAGTTTCATGGTTTAGTTTCCTTAAAACTTGAGCTTTGATTAACAACCTCTTTTTATTGTCAAAATATGAGTAATGTCATTTTAAGAAGCATATGAAAAGTAGGCGAGAACTGAAGCTTTGTCTCACTCTCTAACAATTTATCAGAAATAAACGATAAAATTCACTCAATTTTGTCAATGAGAAACTGAATTTAGAACTGTATCTTGTAATAAAAGTTGTAGTATACAAATGATGGTGAACTTAGAAAAGTAGCTCCTTTTAATTTCCAATGATTAAGCTATATCGATTTGTTACAGTCAATTTTTTTCGTTACTGGGTAAATTTTAAAATGTATTCTTCAATGAAATTTAACTTATAGTGATTTATTTACTTTTCCTTAGCCATAAAACAAAAAGAGCCAAGCAGGTGAAATCGTTGATGCAAATGGGACTTCTTGATCCAGAAAAGGTGGACCCATTCTTACTTTTTAGTGAGAGTGGAGGTCTCTCATATTGCCTATATCGGGACACTGAGCGCATTCTTGGAAGTAGCTATGGGATGTGTGTTTTGCAGGTTTATACTTTTCACTTGATGTATTTCCTTTTAGAATGAAGTCTTTCCTACTGTAATGACTTAACCATATGACTTTTACTTTTTATCTTAATTTTCATACTTTTAGGATTTTGAGGCTTTGACACCTAATATCCTTGCTAGAACTATTGAGACCGTAGAAGGTGGTGGCCTTGTGGTTATGCTTCTTAATACTCTCTCTTCTCTTTCGAAACTTTGTACCATGGTTAAGGTAGAATTTACCATGATTTCCCTTTATATCTATATGCTAACTCTATTTTTATGCCTCTAACCTTCATTGATACATATTACTTATATTAGTTCCTTGCCTTGCTTGTTATAGGATATCCATGAACGTTATCGAACAAAAAAGGCACATCCTGAGATTGTTTCCCGTTTTAATGAAAGGTTCTTGCTATCTCTTGCATCTTGCAAAACTTGCTTGGTCATGGATGATGAACTCAATGTTTTGCCTCTCTCTTCTTCTATGAGGTCATTAACTTCTACATCAATCAATGAGGTTAGCCAATTCACTAAAAAGCTCCTCTCATTATCAAATCCCTATACTCTTTTCTTTTAAGTGTGATATTTTTTTGTGGTAATTCAAGGCTTGTAACAATTTGTTTCTTTTTTTCAATTTTATGATCTTTGTTGAGTAATGTATAGGAACAACCCATTTAAGAGACATTACTCAAGAATAAGTTTTCAGACAAATTTTCTGTATTGGCTCCTTATGAGCCTTATTAGTGGTGGAAAGTTGAATTGTTGTTCGATATTGGGGGACTGTGGTGATTATTCTTAAACAGGGTTTCTTCTTTCCGTTTTCAAAATTGTTATTAAACCTTCTTTGCGTAACTGGAAGTGGTAGTGATTGTTGTGCATATCAAATCAGTATTCACAACCTCATCTGCCTGTTGTTTAAAAGATTTATAATTTTATCATCTATTAACAACTTTTATTGGGTTTTGCAAGGGATGTGGTCCTAGATCGGGAATGGAGCAAGAATTAGTAAATCTAAAGCAGGAATTACACAATACTTTACCAATTGGTCCCTTGGTCAGTCTATGCTCAACGTTAGACCAGGTAAGTCTCACATATATTTTCTGTTGTGTCCCCTTCATATACTGTGGATTTTTCTTTATTATTTTACTATTCTTGTTTTGTTTCGTGCTAGGGAAAAGCTGTTTCAGTTTTACTCAATACCATTCTCGATAAAACACTTCCGAGCACTGTTGCATTGGTTTCTCCTCGAGGAAGAGGAAAATCTGCAGCACTTGGTATAGCCATTGTTGGCGCTATTGCATCGGGGTAAGTTATATTCATGGTTTACATGGATATTATTTTGGGAAACCATATTAATGTGTTCTTTCCCATTGTTCCTATGCATAGGTATTCAAATATTTTTGTGACAGCTCCTACTCCAGAAAACTTGAAATCATTGTTCGAATTTGTTTGTAGAGCACTTAATGCCCTTCAATATGAGGTATATTATCACTGTTTTACTGTCTAAACGTATTGAATGATGTGCTTTTATTCTTCCCTTTTTCAAACTAAAAAGTTATTTCTGTTTTTCTCACCTCTTGCCATTTTGATTTATTTAGAATATTTGAAATGGACAAAAGTCATAGTTTGCAATTTTAGTCAACGTATTTTCCATAACTTATAATTTGTCGTTGCCATTAGTTTATAGTTGGTTTTTTTCAAAAAGAAAAAAAAAGAAAAATATTAATAATAATAACAACAAATATAATAATCTCTATTAGCATTACTTAATAAATTGTGAACAGTGTCTTGTATGAAAATTACTATATTCATCATTTTCGTGCTATTGGTATATATTTTGATTTAGTTGCTTGTCATTTTCTTGGTCATCATACAATGTTGTGTTTTCTTTTTTAATTGAAGAATAATAAAACATTGCTCTATTGTGTAAGGAACATTTGCATTACAATTTGGTGCGAAGTTCTAGTCCCGAGTCCAAGAAGACAATTACAAAAGTGAATATATTCAAGCAACATCGACAAACAATTCAGGTACATGGCCTTTTCTTTTATATATTTGAACTTGGAAATCTTCATAATCTGAAATCTTTATTGTTAATCCAAACCTCTCCTTAGACTTTTTGTTTGGGTAAACATCAGCCACATAGAACTTGGACAGTTAGGTCATTGATGTTGTATATCTCTGGTAAGATCTTGTTATTTACCAAGAAAAATTTGTTAAAAAAGTGGATGGCTTGGAAACATGGGCAAACTGTCTATGTTGGAGATGGATACGTCCAAACACATGCTGGACACATAAAACACGTCTCTTTTCCATTCTTTTTCTTTTTTTCTTTAATAATTTCAGACATGGCAAATACACATTCGGACACATGGATGTGTCTTGTGTCCCACATGAGGAACTAATTAGTAAGTTCAGCTCATTTATGTATGGAGTGGCAACTCATTCACAAGAAAGAAAAGCCTATTTATTTACTGCAATGGCCAAGCTCTATACCAATCAAACTAGAGAAAATTTCTTTGTGGCCCCTGTTTCAAATCAAACTATTTTAACCTCTGTTGTAATGTTACGGCAGCTCCTCTTTGTAGTGTTGATCTTGCCTTTTCATGAAGCTCTTGAGCTCTTTTTGGTATTGTTGCTTAAGATTGCTTCTTCTCTCTCTCTCTCTCTCTCTCTCTCTCACTCTCTCTCTCTCATTATTTTTTGTATAATCTCCTTGGACTTGGATGGCTTATTATTCTAGTAAATAAGATTTACCTTCTGATGCAATGGCTTTGTAAATTTGGATGTTGAAGTTGCACTATGGTTTTTCATTTTAACAATAATTTTCAATAGTGATAACTATCTTTGAACACTTTGCAGTATATACATCCGAACGAGCATCCAATGCTTACTCAGGCTGAGCTATTGGTAATTGATGAAGCGGCTGCAATACCTCTACCTGTTATTAATTCGTTACTGGGGCCATATATGATTTTCTTGTCTTCAACAGTGAATGGGTAATTATATCTCATATATTTACTACACATATCTTTGTCAATCAACTTTTGAAATTGTATTGCTTAAAATGCAATCACAGCAAGATCGAGGGCATATTTTTTAGATGCTAATTTATTTCAATGCTTTCTTGTATAGTTATGAAGGTACTGGCCGCTCTTTATGCTTGAATCTTCTCAGGCATTTGGAAAAGAAAATCCAAATAACAGATTGCAACGATTCTTCCGGCCTTCCAGGTATCAGTTCATGGACGATATCTTATCATTTTATGTAGTGTTTCTTAGTGGCTTATTAGGAAAATTTGATAATTTTTAAGATGCAAAACTGTAAGTTATTTACCTTAACATTTACATAGCACCACGCCATTATTGATTTGTAAATTAAAAGCTTTTCACTTGATCACATTTACTAATGATACTGGTATGATGAACGTATTAACAAACTACAGCTTTTGAATTTCTCAATGCATGACAAGATATACTATAGAAAAACTTCTAGATGGTCTGATCTTCCAACCTCCAAATATCTATTGCTTTGTTTTAAAGCAAGGGCGTCCATTGTTAAGAGCTTCTTAGAAAAACTGCTGACATTAAGCTCTCTGCAGTCATGTTTTGTGTTAATTCCACTGTAATATTGGTACTTGGCACAAGGAATCTTATCCTTTCCTGACATGAACTTATTGCTTGAAATTTGTGGAAGTAACTTGCGTATACCTTGTTGCATCTTCAATAATCTTTTTTTTAGTATATAAATATCGATGGATCTTAATCTTTTCAACTTTTCTTATGTTACTCCCATCTATCTTTCTTAATAGCTCTATAAGAACCACTAAATATATTTAATTTTGATGTACATACTTTGTCACTTGAATTCTAGAATTTACTGTAAAGAGTCTTCAAATAATTCTTTTAGCTTTTTACTTTTTGGTTTTTCTTTTAACATAATAAGTTCATGCTTGCGTTGGAACCCCATCCTAGTTTTAGATTCTAAAGGAAGGCTTTTGGTTTTTGGTTGCAGGGAGAAAATTTTGTACATTAAAATTGCAGGAACCTATAAGATATGCTTTAGGGGATCCTTTGGAAAATTGGCTTAATAATTTACTTTGCTTGGATGGCACCGCATCTCCCATCTTTAGGTTAGCACGTGATTTTCTCCTACAATTATGGAACCTAATATTCTCTGATTCTAAATCCTCGATATTTTCGTTTTACCTAGATACCCCCATCCTAGTGAGTGCAACTTATATCATGTCAATCGAGACACTTTGTTCTCCTTTCACAAAGAAAGTGAAACTTTTTTGCAGGTGATTTTCATACTTATCTCATCATTTAAGCCACTTAATTTTGTTGGTTTTAATGTCATTTTTTTGTTTTGTTTCTTTATTTAGAGAATGATTGCTATTTATGTTGCATCTCACAATAAAAATTCTCCGGATGATCTTCAATTAATGGCCGATGCTCCAGATCATAATGTGTTTGTATTGTTAGGTAATTCTCTAACATTGTCGTGATGACATATCAAATGGTTATTCTTGCCCGTATTCAATACCTCTGGATCATTATTTCTTCGTGTTCTTATTGCCATTTAAATGATTATTCTTGACCTCACGTGCAGGTCCTGTTGACGAATCGCAGAATGTCCTTCCAGATATTTTATGTGTCATACAAGTTAGTAATAACTGTACTCTCAATTATGTTTTGTTAGCCACTCATTGTCAACATTAACATTGTCTCTTCTTTATTTCCTATAATACTCTACTCCGATCTTAATGTTTTTTCTTCATGATGTTGATAAGGGAGTGGCCTTCGTTTAAATTTAATGTCCACAGGTTTGCATGGAAGGAAATATTTCTCGTAAGTATGCATTGAACTCCTTACAAAGAGGTTGCTTGCAACGTGGGAATCAAATAATTCAGAAATTTTATGAAGTATCTACGGATACATACTTTTCAAATCTCTCAATTGCACGTGTTGTAAGGATAGCTGTTCATCCTGGTGCTTTAAGGGTATCTATCTAGCATCTCTTGTTTTTATATATTGTATTTCACTCATTTATAAAGGAAAGGAAATGAGTAGAAGTTAGTTTATAACTTAAGTTTATATTACGAAAAAAAGTTATAGATTGAGGAAAAAATTGGATGAAGAACCGTACTTTCTTGTAGAGAATTGAAAGGATGTAGTACACGCTATATAAAAGAAAACTAGTCCAGACCAAAGGGATCCAAGAAAATGAAAACTGACTGAAAGAATGAGATCTAAATATTAAAAATAATAATCAGAGGAAAATTTTGTCCCTAAACATTCCAAGTACTAATTGATATTTGTATTAAGAAAAAAGTTATAGAATGAGAAAAAAAGAATTGAAAGTCTCCCCCACTCCCACGTTTGGAATATTTTTCCAACTGCATACTTTTAATCTTTAAGTTCTCTGTGTATAACTCCATTCCTCTGGCAAACTAAAGGATTGTTTGTTTGGGAATGTCAGAGATGAGCATTCTTGGCCCTTTCAATCCTATAGTTGGAAGGCAGAAAGTTTAGAGTTTTTGGTGGCTATGATTGTGTAGTAGTGGATGTTGGAACCCCCACTTTTACATTAGATGAAGATCGAACTGCTTATTTAGAAACTAGACAGAGACACCTGTCACTTATTCTTCTCTTTGTTTGTGGGTAGGCAATTTTGGGGAGTTTGTGGTGTAATACCAAGAGAAAAAACTTTATTTCTTTTCAAACTTGTAATTTATGTACAATGCTAACAGCCTTTTTGTGTAAGGCTGGAAATGGAAACCTACAACCAGCAGTAGAGGTTAAAAACTAAAAGACTCTACGCTTCAAAACTACCTAAAGCTAAGATTACATAACTCATCTAAAACAAACCAATTTAATTACAAAACCCCAACAGAACAGAAACATAAAGGACTACATCAGTTTGGGTGATGAATGAGTTAGGGTCATGGCTTCCTTGGTCAAGATAGTTTCTGCACACTGCTCTTTGAGCCTTTTTAAATAGGAAAGCTAGGGTTCACTTTATTTGCTAGATTAGTTTTTTGGGAAGTCTTGCATTGAGAGGAAAAGAAGACTGATTTGTGAACATATTTATGTTGTTGCTTTCCTTTGGAGTTCAGCCCCTGCCCCTCCATAACTTCAACCCAAATTCATGAATCTTTCCATTAGCTCCTTCAGTTACTTGTCTCCTTATGCAAATTTTATTCATCAAATGTGCTTAATAAAGGTCATGCCTGCTTTTCAAATTGATAAATTCTCATTTTGTAGGAGGGATATGGGTCGGCTGCTTTGGAAATTTTGACAAGGTATGCTCTATTTATGTTTAGTTTTTCAATTTCTGACACCTCAAAGTTTATCATTGATTAAATCTTCCCTTTAGACTACTATTGGCACTGATGGAAAATAGGCCATAAGCTTTAGATGTGTAAAAGTCTCTTCATTTTCAATACATAGCTGCTTTTAGTTCATTTCCTGTCTTTGATAGAAAAAAAATTACTCTTTAGTATCAATTTCTAGAAAACAGATGGAGAAATGTGTGTCTTTTAACTGAAACTTTCTGAGTTATTAAAACGATTGTTATCTTCATTTTTTGCAGCTACTATAAAGGATATTTAACAATGGATCTTGAAGATGAGTTTGGCAACGTTACAACCAGTGAAGATGGACCTATTATATATGCAAGAAAGGTTAGTTAGAATTAACGACAGGCCATAGTCTAAAGTCATCTTTATCTCTTGATATTATTTCCATATTTGTAATACGGTTTTTTTTTTTTTTTTGCTCAATCGAGTTTCTTAAAAGATTTAGTTTAGTGTTTAAATTGATACAACCCCTAAAGTTTAGGGCATATAGATTGATATTTTCCCCCAAAAAAAATGAATAAATTGAGAAAGGTTGTTATTTTCAGGGAAAATGGCAAGTAGACATGCTTTTGACATCAAATATGTGTTTAACTTGCAGGTGTCAATGCAAGAAGAAACTCTAGTTCCTAAACAAAACCTTCCCCCATTACTTGTTCCTGTTTCTGAACGCTTACCAGAAAGGATTTCTTACATCGGTGCTTCATTTGGACTTACAACCGAGTTATTCGGCTTTTGGAAGAAACACGAGTTTCTTCCATTTTATGTTTCTCATAATCCAGTTACGACTCAAATCGCCTTCATATTTCTTATTTAGTTTTATATTTGGGTCAGCCATTTGTTATCATTATTATTACCTTTTCCCGTTTTTGTTGACATCAAATTTTAATACATGTAGAATGGGGTAACTGGGGAGCATAGCTGTATGGTGCTCAAGCAATTAAAGAAACACGATTACTCAAGAACGTACGGGTTTTCCAATGAATTTTACGAACGTGAGTATCTTTGCCATAACTTGTTGCATGTTTTTGCTTGATGTGGTTGACGGCCGTAGGTAACTGTTAGGGATACCACTTAACAAGAATACTCAAGAACAACAAATAACACTAAATAATAGATTTATATTGCAATATCAATAAAGAAACTACAATTTAACATATCCTTTTGAGATGGCTAGTCTCTCCTAAATTTTTTCACATTTTCTCCTAACCTGACTCCCTCTATTTGTAACTAAAAGCTCTAACAAACTTAATACGTTGTTACTAATACTAATACTAAAAATCCAACTTTCTATTGCCATATTGTAGGTTTTAGCAGCAAGTTCATCCGAGATATTCCTCATTTCTTCCGAGATCTCGACTACAAGCTTGTTTTGAAGTATGTCCATAAGGTTTGCCAATTGAGTCATTGGCATCCCTTTTTTATTTTTTATTATTTATTTATTTATTGCAATTTTTGCAAGTATATAATTATTTTTTTCCCCTCTCTAGCATATTGAACCCAAATTCGAGTTTCTCTTGTTATCAATCCATGAGGCCTGAGGAATCGGAAAGCTCAAAGTCACTTATTGAATCTGCTGATTTTAAACAACTGGAAGCATACATAAATGATAATATTGATTACAAAGAGGTGAGTATCAAACTTGCATTTAGTTTTAGTTAACTTTGTAGGAAGAAATTTTTTGAAATATTTGTTCTCTTGTTTGCCTTTTCCAAGGATCAAGAGTCTTATTGTTGATGATACTAAGATTAATAAAGTTATAATTTGTCCCATCAGTCCACAGGAAAGGCTTCAAAGAGAAGTGAAATTGATGTGTTATTTTCCTCAAATTTTCAGGTCTTCCATATTGCAACTACCCTTGCTCAAAATTACTTTAATGGAAAACATGCAATAGCGTTTTCCGATATTGAAGCTTCTATTTTATTATCCATTGGCTTGCAACTCAAAGATATATCAAGTCTTGAGGTTTCTATTTGCAACTTTAATATCAATTGTCAATTTGGTTTGCAAAATCAGTATTTGAAAATGTTTAATAGGTTTCGTATTTTGGCTTTTACTGTCCCAACAGGGTAGTATGAAGTTAGAAAGTTCACAGATCAGGACAAAATTCTACAAATTGATGAAGAAATTTTTCGAGTATTCAAAAGAAGAATTAATGAAAGAGACCAGTTCAAGTTTTCTTCGATCTAGGGAGGTATGACACTGCATCTTGAGTTTCTTCGTCTTCTATTATTTTTCTTCCCATTTTTAGTACAGCAAATATCGTGTTGGAATGCTTCTAATCCTATTAACACAACTGAATTTATACTATCTGATGTACCCTTTTAATAATAAAATTGATCTCCCTCTTCCCATAAACATAGCTAACACACTAATACTTTGTCAGTGAAACATATAAATCTTTGTTTACACTTTTGCTTGTTGATTTCTTTTCTGTCGTAACATATTGTGTACGAGAATTGAATCTACTACTTCAAGGGAAGAAGTTTAGCTCAATTACCATTGAAGCTCCATTCACATTAGCCTCTATTGTTTTGTTTTAATATTTTAAGTATTTGCACAACTTATGAACAGTTAAAACCTTAAACGCTATCTTCATCTTAATCATCAGGTAAAAATGAACCCACGTGATATTTCAGTTGACGACAACCTCAATTATGGAGCCAGAAAAGTATATAATGTAAGTATAGCAATTTACCATTTCAACTTAGTTTAAAACTCCATTGCAAAGTTTTGATATTCTAATTTTTTAATGCTTTTGTAAAGGGTTATGAGAAATCAAGGGAAGATGAACTTATGGGATGGCAAGACAATTCCAATGGAAACAGAGGAAGTGATTTTCAAGACCACAGATATTCTTCACCAAGTAACCATATGGGGGTCTACTCACCATCTTATTGCAGTGAGAATGGTAACCAAAGTTCAAGTCCCACGATGGATTTTAAGAAAAAAAGAAAAGCCACATGCAGTTCCATAAATAGTTCTACGAGTGAAAAATAAAAAAGAATTCTAAATTAATTATTTATTTATTTATTTATTTATTTTTAACAATTCTAAATTATCGTTAGTTATGTATTAGATTAGTATTGTTAGTTGTGAAAATTATTTTACTTTTTTATGGATTTGTATGTAAATAGAATACTATTTCACTAATAGTACGAAAAAGGAAAATTCTTGGAGCATATTTATATTTATTTTTATATATATGTGAGTAAATAAGTCATCAATTGTTGTTGCTTAATGATAATTATATGCCAGTTTTAATTTTTACTTAATGATACTTAGGTTTTAAGATTTGTACTTCTGATCTTAACTTTTCACTAAATACTCAATTTTAGCATTTATTGTCAATGTATATTGGTTAAGTTAGAATAATGGAAAGAATTATAATTAATTAAGTTTCTCTACTTTTTCATCACTATTTAAATTAACTTTAAAATCTTACGGAGTTACTATTTTAAATTAATTAATAGACTTTACCACTAAAGTTAGGAATCTTATGGGCCAAATTGAAACAAAACATAAACTTTAAGGGTTAAATTGTAACGTTGTGAAATCTATGAACTAAATTGAACTAAATTGAAATTAAGCTTGAAATTTGAGCTCTAAATAGAAATTAGACCTAAAATTGAAATAAATAATAGTAGTAAAGAAATATCAGTCAACATTTTCCAATGATAAATATAAGTGAGCAAAGATGATATGTCCACAAATTTACAGTCGCTTTATTATTTAAAAGAGAGAAGAAAAAAATCAAAATCTTTTCATACAAATTTGTAAAGAGATTCTACTCTCGACAGTATTTGGTCGGAAATAACACTCAAGTTTTTCACCTTTCATTAATAACATCATTTTGGACCATTGTTTTAATGGCACGTCTCCGTACATCGCGGCCAAGATTGATCCTGTGACTAAAACAAAGATTTACCACCAACTATCTTGATTTTCACGGTAGAATCCTAGCTGAGACGAGATTGAGAGAGATCTTCATTTTTCCATACTGCTAAAAATCAGTTGGCCAAAAAGGATACTATTCATGAAAGGTGAAAAACTTTGAGTGTTATTTCTGACAATTTTCCTACTAATTTCTAGCATTATTCTTGCACAAGGGTCGGTAAAGATGTGCAGTGTTTCATAGTGGTAACATCTATAATAATCATAAAAAAAAAAAAAAAAGGTTAGTAATCAAATGAACTACAAAAATTGTAAACTATGAAGGTGAATCACAATTCTTCTTTCTTTATCTTCTTTTCTTCCGTTCGAATATTTTCTCTCCTAGTAATAATGGCATAAAGTTGCTTAGCAGATTGGGAGATGTCGGCAATGCTTCTAAGAGGATCTTCAATCTCTTTGCGGATAGCAATCACAATTAACCTGCATTCTGAATCACATAAGGGCATTATAGGTCCGCAACTTGCAGCACCATAAATAAGTAAAGGGTAATTTCATAATTTAATGGAAGGTGTCTATACAAAAATAAAATCCTAGAGATTGGTCACCTTTCTTCCTCGTTAAGTAGATTTTCTCTCCATCAAGAAGACCTAACCAAGTTCTAAAGGAAGTTCAAGCAAGAGAAAAACAATTTCTTACAAGATCTATCAGTTCACATAGACAATAGTAAACTCGTGGTTCACTCTCTCTCTCTTCCCCCACTCAACTATAATCTCCAATTCGCTAATCAACTACTTTATTGTCCCTCAAAGTTGAGTGATCAGATTATAGTTACCTTTTTCTCTATGGGATAAATGACAGTTCTAACTTGTAAGAATGAAATTATTTTATGTAAGTCTGCTCCCATACTGGATTGAGCAGATTAGCAAAACCATTGGGGAATTTTTAATAAACTGATTGGGACCATCCTTGTTTGAGCGAATTTAAAGCACCTATGTGACACGACTATATGCAAATTGAATTCACATTTAGTTTGTTTAAATGTCTATATGCTTTTTCATGAATGTTTGTTTGACATGAGTGTGCATGCAGTCAGTAATATCTACAAGGACTAAAAGGTTGTTATATGCTACGAAACAATATTCAAAAACAATAAAACTATATGAGGCCGGATTTCTTATAAATAAATACTAAAAGGACATAACTATACAAAATTCCCAAAGAAATCCTGGAATTCGTATTATAGCTATCAAACTACAAGAATACAGAATTTTTAAACAGAAATCTGCCTCGTGATATGTAACGAGCACATATTGAATAACTAGAATAACACCTTTCAAACAAAAAACAAAAAGAAAAGGAGAGAGAGAGTGAAAAGAAGAGACAAACCTGCAATTTTGCTGAGATTGAGCAGACAAGTTGAAGCAAGAATCTTGTGTTCAACTAGCATACTATTTTGCAAGCAATCTTTAAGCACACAGATGAGATCTGATAAGGCTAGGGAATGAAACTTTGGAGCAGAAGGGAGAGGAAGGGAAAAACTCAACCATGTCAAAGTGGATAGCCCCACCCCCACTAAATCAAGGCTTCCAATAGCCAAACACTTGGATATGATCGCAAAAAATGATTGCTTCACACTTTTCATCAAGGATAAAGTCAACTTCCTCCGCCATTCTTCAGTTGCCTGCTTTTCATCTTCCTATAGTTTGAAACCGAAGACCAGATAAGTAGTTAGTATGTAGGCCAAACTGTTCATTCTTGCATACAGTATTTAATAAAATAGCAAGAATAGGTGGGGAAATCAACTTGCAACGATTCAGAAATTATAAAAAAAATAATAATTTTAGGAAGTTTTCAGTTCTCTTGTTCCATGTTCAGATAATCATTTCAGACAATTTAAGGAGCATGCACAGACTGAAAAATACCAACATTTAATTGGTCATTAAAGAATGTGAACAAAACTGACTTCAATAGCAAAGTTTCAGTTCTGTTGCTCCACCTTCCTCAAGTGCATGTTATCATCTCCTTTCTACTTGTTTGATGGGAACATAGTGTTTCGTTGATATAAAAGGCACACACTTTCAATGACCAATGAAGTTCATTCCAATAGGTCTACGTATCAAACATAAAATAATGGAAAAAGGTTTTAGATATTAAACAATAAAAGGGGGAAATAACATTCTAAATCTGATCTGAAGCTCTTTCTTCTTTGACTTAGAAACTTTAAAAGGTTAAGATTTAAGAACAAGACAAGTATATCCATTAGTTGAGACGAACCAGTATAGAACTAGAATGACGAGTAGAAAAATTAAGAGGTACCGAGAGAATAATGCTATGCTTAACAGCTTTCTTACTAAGAGAGCATTACCTATATCTCACCATTTCATGCTAATGTTAGTATAATACCCAATATTATTTATTCATAATAATAGGTCATTTTTCTACTCACTAATCATGAGAACTAAAACCATTAAAAGATTCGTTGTGTAAAAAGCTATATCCACAGATGATGAAATCAACAAAATAATGACTATTAACATTCGTTCACATCCGTGCACTTCTTTTTTAATAGTAAACAGTAGACTCAACGAACAACTTTGTGGGGGATAGAAACACTATTTCGATCTTGAGTGAGACAGTGATAAAACAAGACAAAATACGAGTCCAAGAGGCAGTAGAATAAAATGAATAATCCCCCAGCTTATACCAGAAAGGAATGGCAAAAATACTTTGAGAAGGAACTCCATGCCGAAACAAAAAAAAATAGCGAGATCCCTAATGTGATGGGCCTTCCCGTTGTAATGTTCACCACATGGATCTATAACTATGTCCATGAATAATCATTTTGTCTTTTCTTTTCTTTTTCTTTTTTTCTTTTTTTGGAAGAGAATAATTTAGGACCGTTTGATAACAATTTCATGTTTAGTTTTCTGTATTTGTAAATTTATTCTCGTTTCCTTACAATTTCTCAATAATTTTTCACCTTTCCTCAAGAAGCCCAAGTAAAACTAGTTTTGAAAACTGCTTTATGTGGTTTCAAGCCCTAAAATATTAGTAGGAAGTGGATAACAAAATAAAGAAACTTATGAGTGGAAGTAGTGTTTACAAGCTTAATTTCGAAAACCAAAATCCAAATGGTCATCAAAGGGGAGTTAAACTTACCAATAACTTTTTGTTGTTCATTTCAGGATTCTCTTCTTTATAGTCTAAAGAATCCACTTCACAAAAGTTAATAAATCCTACTTCTTTGAGTGTTGTACTCCCAAACGTCTCAGGCAAAGAAAAGTGCCCCCCCAAAATTAAAATTGCTTGACAACAGCTTTCTCGGATCTTCTGATTAGTTAGGCTAGCGTCAAGGGCTTTGTTAATGGCATCAAGAGCTTCTTCCATATACATACTTTGCTGCAGAGATTCCACCTGCAATGCCAATAAATCTCATTACACTAATTGTATGGATGATATCCATACATAAATACATAGTTTAATGTGCGGGGGGCTTAGATCTGGAAAGAACGCTGAAATGGACATTTATCTGAACTCATCTTCAAACTTTTTTTGTTATCACCAACTTGATGGAGCCCTAAGTCTTATTCAAATGTAATGAAACATGCTAAGATAACTGTGACAGAAGTTGACAATGATATACTTCTTGATACACAATGCGAATTAAGAGAACACCAATAATAATTCAAAGAAATAAATAAAGTTTGCATCAGTAAGTGCTTTTTAGTCTAAATTCAAGAAACTTACCACTAGGTTAAAGTGTAACAGAAGTACAGCAACAAGTGGCCTTTGCACAGGTGGAGAACTTCGGAGGTATACAAGCATAGCCTGCAATGTATCCTCTGAATCTTCTTTCAGCAAGCTGCTTAAAAATAAAGTTACATCTTTTCTCCTGCAGCAATGAAAAGGACAACATTAATCGTTAGTCCTTCCAGAAACTTTTCCTTCAACAAACTCAGATAAGACCATCCCAAGAGACATGTTGCCCCCCACAACCAGTTTCAAGTGATTTATCTACTATTTCCATTCACATACTTTACATCACTCAAAAGAAATCAAGTTTCCTTTCCCATTGATATCAGTAAACACACTTGGAAAAGAATTTTCAAGAGCCTTTCCCTAGCACTACTGACTCAACCTTAAAAGTTCTTTCCAACGTTAGGCAGTTGCTCCCTCCTCTTATAGATTCTGTCATTTCCCTCCACATCATGATTTCAACGCCTAACCAGACTGTCCCACCCTTAAAGCTTCGTCCTTAGTGGCGCTTTCCTTGTTTCTTTTTAAATACCTTATATAATTAGGGGCTTATCATTGTACAAGTCGATAGCAAAGTCATCAAAATAGTCAGGGAAGAGATTTCATGATTTCTTGTTAATACTGCCGGTGAATGTATTAAGAAGTAAAAGGAATAACTATAAAGCATCGTCAGCTTAAATTAAGACAAGTAAGTTGGTAAGCATTAAAATACCTCTTAAGGCAAATTAATTTGATCAGAAGCTGCACAACACTTTCTAACGACTTAACCTGCTTGCTGTGAAGTAGATTGACAAGAGAACTTATGCTAATTTCATTAGCTATCTGATTTCTGCACTGTTCGTCTGCTTGAATACAACGAGATAAGAGTGCCAAAATACGTGTCTTCTCTTCCAGATTTCCTGATTCAAACAGTTGAATAAGAAACCGCAAGTATCCATTAGCAATAAGATAATTGGCATTCTCCATTGCTTCCACCTTGCCACAAGCAGTTAGAAACTGATCTAATATAAATATTGTCATTTCACTCTTGTCTTTAGTCATAGATTTTTCTGATCTGTGCACTCTCTGAGAAAGGAAGGCCAGGAAATTCCTCCAACGAGTGGAGTTCCAATTTTTAATGACACGTTGCAAAACAAAATTCGTAAGAGGTATGGCTAAAGTTTCCAATTTCTTTCCAGTCACAGGACAAGTTCTGTGTCCTTGATCAAGCCATGCCTTGATAGCCGTTTTCTCAAAACTTTGACCAGTCTCCAGGGTCACAGGATCTTGATATAACTGTCCAGTTAAAGGGCAGATGAAGTCCTTAGGAATGCTCAAGACAGAGGATCTTTCATCAGAGGACTCATAGCTATCATTTGGCTCTGTAACAGGAAAAAAATAATAATAAGTACATTAATACAGCAAAATAAACCAAGGGCAGGGTATAAACATACCTAAGACTTCTTAACTTACCTCTTAAAGAGGGATTAACCTTGATAGGCTGCAGACATTGATAAAAGATTAAAAAATACAATTAAAAAAGTAAAAAGAAATTATGAAGAATGTTATCATATTTACAAGAGAAGATGATGATGCATGGCTGAAATTTGAAGGATCAAATGATCTAAGATCTTCCAAAGTGTGTGACTATCTTACTTCAAGGCAGGGTTGTGCAAGCTTTTTTCGACTATAGCTGTTTCCTTTTGTATGTGGCTGAGCATGCAGCACTTCAAAATCAATTTCATTATTTTTGCATGTCGTAGAACTGCAGAATTCATCGCCACCGTCCATTTCTGATAGAACATTGATATTGTACGTCTTCCATTCTTGAGTTTTACAATTTTCCTGCAGAAAATTGTTGAGCATTTAATCATGGTCTGGTTAGAAGAATGGCAATTGAGAATTACTAGCGTAGGTAAACCCGTTCTTTTTCAAGAAAGTGAACCAAGCAGTCCCATAACAGCAGAAAGAGATTAAGAGAGATTTTCTATGTCAACACATACACCTATGCAATTTATTCTATGAAGAAACAAGCCTAATATTTACACCTTCCACGGCGTAAAGTTTAGTAGCTAAGACCTGCAAAATTGTCCTCTTGTAGACTTGACCTACCAAGGTTTACATGCACTATACAAATGCCACTATCGACAAAAAAGAAAAATAAACTAAACTAAACTAAACAGAAATTGTAAAATATGGTAGTGATCATTGCAGAAAGTTCTTGATAATACTAAAGTTCAAAACAACCTATACTTTTTTTTTTTTTGGAAAAAGAAATGAGAAATTTTCATAACTTATAATCTTTCTGAAAGCTCTTCAAGGTATCAACACTACTACTAGGGTTAACAAAGAATATTTATAACAATATAAGACGAACAGAAAAGAAATGGAGAAAAAGCTTACGAAAGAGGATGTGTTCTCCATTGTGCTTCCCGTAGAATCCTCGTCAGTATCTTGATCTAAGTCCTTAGTTGTGTCAGAGTAGTTTATCTGTGTATGTGAAACATTGGAACTATTAGAGCTTCTGACACAGTTTTCAAGGTTCTCGAATTCCCATTCAACTTCAGTATGTGGAGCTCCCTGATTCTTTGTGGTGGCAAACATAGCATCATATAGTTTTTTACTGACCATCAGGTTAGGTGAGACAAAATCATTACAAAGAGTCGTTGCAGTAGAATTATTAAAAGGGCTTTCCTGATCAACTCCCTCAAAAAATACAGCTGGGACCACGATGGAGGGTTCAGGAGCTTCAATTCCAGTGAGCCAATCCCTGTAGTAAACTGCATATTTACAAGTACCAGAATCCAGGGTTTCATTATACACTTTATCAAGAAGTTTCTGCTTTCTAGACTGTTTTGGAGTATTGACTAATGAATCAGCTTCATAGTCATACCATGATTTTATATGTAATAGATGTGGAAGAAATAGATCGTCCCATAGTTCTGGAAACAACACAATTCGTGCCTGAAAAGGCAGATTGCAAAATACTTGCAAAATATGCTTGGCTGAACTGTTCTTTTTATTTTGTATCTTGAATATTAAACCGAGGTAGAGATGCGCACAAGAAGATAATTTTGAATTAGATATCCCAAATGTAAAGCCATCCTTTAAAGCATTTGCATTCAGACCTGCTATCATACTCAGCTGCAATAATGCTTTCTTTAAGTTCTTTTCAGTTGACAGTCCTTCAGCAGCTTTTTCAACTACGTCAATTGCTTGTTCAAGGTTGGCAACAACCTTGGAACTGTTGCATTCAACTCCAACAAAATTCAGTGGATTAAAACTATTTTGCCGAAGCATCAAGCGGAAATCGTTATCTTTGAGAAAATATTTAAGATGACCATTAATGATAGAAACCACAGCTTGGACAGCAACTTCATCTAAAGCAGGAAGATAAACTGAATCTACAAAAGTGTCCTGTGTTTGACTGTGATCATCTTCAAAAGTGTCATGTGTATGACTGTGATCATCTTCAAAAGTGTCATGTGTTTGACTGTGATCATCTTCCAAAGTGTCGTGTGTTTGGCTGTGATCATCTTCAAAGTTTTTCCAATTTCTTGTACTGGCGTTGGTTTTACTTTTATCATAAGACCTCTCTGGCAAATATACAGCTGTTTCATTGCAATGATGAAAATTTATACGCCCAAATAAATTTTTCTTCAAACTGTTTCTTTGCCTTTTTTCCACATCTATGTTTTTCCCTGACCACCTCTCTTTATATAGCTCTTTTTCTTTGGCTACACCTTTTACTCCATGCCGGACATGCACTTCATTAGAATATATGCCCTTGAAGTTTTCATTTTCTTCCTCAGAAATATAACTATCTCCTCTTTGTGTTTTATCCTTGGCTAAATTTATAAGGCATGGCTTTTGTTCTGATACATGTCTTTTCCCATCAAATCTCTCCACGTATTGTTTACTTGACTTTTGATCTCTCTTTTCTCTGTATGTAAAATTACCTCCTTCTGTCAAATTCTTCATTATACCTCTTGAACGAAAATCTCCATTCGAGCTATGCCGGAGTAGAGAAGGCTTCATAGTGGTTCTAACTTGACCACCCAGATCAGAATCCAAGTTTCTTTTGTCTTGAAAATCATTGTTAGATGTGCTTGTGGCGTGTGAATTGAACGACCCTTTAGACTTCCTTATCAGTCTTCTTCCTCTAAAACCTTCTTCGGCAAGAAGCTCCTCCAGAGATGAAGCCATTGACTCTAAATAATTTCCTCTGCAGTAAATCATTCGGTAAGTTAAAAGAGATCCTGAGAAACTTTATTTTCAGAAACTTTATTTTAAATGCTCGGTCAATTGGCAGAAGAGGGGGATATATTTTTGGACAAAGCTCATGCAAGCTAATTCACTTCTAGCACATTAAATGTTCTATGGTCATTGAACATGAACACAAAACTGAAAGGATTTTATGTTCTTCGTTTTACCAATAGCGATTCATTTCTTTTTCTTAAAGTAGAACACAAAAGAGCCTCTCAGTACATCTTAAATTAAAAGAATAATGTAAGAGTCAAATTCAAAGTTCTCTCTCTAATTTATCTCCTAAATTTTCAGAAATGAAATTTTATATTTAATCAAAAATTTAGGATGTAACATTTTTCTTCTTCCTTTGAAAGTTCTCTCTCTAATTTATCTCCTAAGTTTTCCACGCTGCAAAAGAATCATAGGGTCTATATGAATTACAGATATTTCCTCTCTTTTCACAAAGAGAGAACAGACAAAAAATAAAAACTTAACAAAAGATGAAGGGAAACATAATCTTCAATATCTATTATTTGTATAAAATTTTAAATTATTAATCTACATAAATTGATTGTGAAAATTTCTCAAGCTCCTGGTAGCTCAACCAAGGATTATCATAAAACATACTCCTACACTCCAAACATCATTCTTCAAAAATTTAGTTAGAAGCTTCTCACAAAATTTTACATGTTTATGAAATTTAAAAATGTATTTTAGAAAAAAGAAACACATTTAGCCTCAAAAGTATTAAATTTGTTTTTAGCGAAAATTTTCATGTACTAATCAAATTTAGAAAATCCTACCGACAACGCCTCTTGGCCTCAAAATGAGTTAATCCTCTGTGTTAACGGAAAACATTAAGTTAGATTTTAAAAAAAGTAGACATCATGTAGAATGAATATACATATATCAATGAAAACAAAGGGAATAAGCAGAGGAAGAGTATCAGATACGAATTTCCATTTCCCACGTAAACCGCTTCTCCTTGAACTTTTACTAGAACATGATTGACCAAGCAAGTATCGTCTCCAATATGCCACAGTACATGCTACGACTAAATAGAAAATGACACAAGGAGACAACGCATGAAAACTCACCTAAAATGATGCGTCCTAGGGATGGAGTGTCTGCTTCTAATGCAACTGATCAAGCGAGATAAAAAGATCAGAGCAGTTATAGAATCAAAAGTTGAACACAAGTTGTGAAAATCAGACATTCATGGACACATTTTCCGAGTTAATTCGATTAAAACCACTTTTGTCATACTCAGAATCACTTCGAAACATACCTTACTCATTCCAAATCAATTTTGATTGTATTCAAATCATGTGATTCATGTTTAAAAGAGTAGAACCAAAAATGAGTACACAAATATTCCAAAGCGATTTCCCAAACATGGTCGGAACCAAAAAATGCAAAAGAATCACTCACCGCCTGGGTGTGCCTTAGAGTGGGAGTTTCATCGAACACCTAGAGGGAATAAAAACCCATATACGAAAAATGAGCCGGTTGTCCTGTAATGGCTTGAAACTCCAAATGGGGTTCCAATCTGGAACACAGGGGAAGTGGGGGAAGCTTCGGAAATGACGAGGATAGAATAATGGGCATGGCAGAAGATAAAAGGCCGCCATATAAAAGACTGCAGAATAAGAAAGGTCCAAAGAGAGGAAAGAGAAGAAGAAGGGATTAACACTGGGCAACAAAGGAAACAAAAGAATGGGAAGAGTGACAAAAGAAAGCCGACGAATGAGAGAGACGTTTGTTTGAAAGAGGACCTCGTCAATGAAATGAAGGATTTTTATTTTGCTCATCTCTGTGCTTTGTTGTGTCAGCATTTGAGCTGGCTCTTGCTAGTTTGAAAGTTTCACTCATCAACCGTTTCAACTGCCGCCCGCCCCATTTTATAATTCTTTCTTTTTGTTTTCTTTTCATCTCCATTTCCAAATATAGTAAAATTAACTAAATTTTTTTCAAAATATAACAAAATTTCAAATTTGATCCATAAATACTGATATAAACTTCTATCAATTCGATAAACTCTAAAATTTTATTATATTTTGTAAATATAACAAAATTAGCAAAATTTTAAATTTTGATATGTCTATCAGTTTTGCCATAAACAAAATAAAGAAAAATTTTAAATTCTATCAATGATAGACACTGATGAAGTTCTATCAGTATCTATCAATATGTCTATCACTATCTACCTGTGATATAATCTGAAATTTTGCTACATTTTATAAATATTTTGGATTATTATGTTGTATTTGAACATGCTTCTTTATAAATACTACTTTTCACCTCTTTTTTCTCTTTTTTTGTAATCAACTCTTTGTCGATATTTATAAAAACAAGGTCAAAATTTGAAAACTAAAAAAATTGTTAAAAACTTCTTTTTGTTTTTTTCTTTTTTTTTTTTTTTGAAATTTGGCTAAGATCAACTTTTGTACTCTAAAAATATGCAAAACACGTCTCGGAAGAAAATGAGAGAAAATATGCTTACTTTTTTAAAATACCAAATGGCTTTCAAACGGACCTTACATTTCATTTTAGTTTAAATATTTGACCTTGTTTCATTCTTTTAAAATATTTATTTTGTTTGTGTACTTTCACTAATTGATCGTTTAAGGGCCTGTTTGGTAACGTTTCTGTTTCCTGTTTCCTGTTTCTGTTTCTAATTTTTTAAGAAACGAATGTGAGATAATGTTCCATGTTTCTTGTTTCCAAAATTTGAGAAACGTTTCTATAATTGTTAGAAATTTGTGGGAACAAAAAAAAAAGTTTCTCCTGTTCCGTTTCTCTTTTTTCTTCCTCTTCTTCCTCTACAAATCTCTCTCAAAATATTTCTTACTCTCCAAATCTTTTTTCCTCTTAAGCTAGGGTACACAAGTAATTTTTTTCATTCAAATCTTCCTATTACTTTTAAGCATCCATAATAATGTTCTTTCTCTTACAAGTTATGTATTCGAATCCTACTTTATGCAATTTTTAAATTTGTTTTTTAAGAATTTGTTTCAACATTTCTTTATTTTTTATTTTTCTTTATTAATTTTTTAGTTACAAAATTCTCCAATATTTAGATTTTATTTTATTTTTAATATTTAAATTTTTAATATGTACATTAATTCTTTTATATTTCAAATTTCAACTTCCAAGATCGACATTTATTTTTATTTTTTTCTTTTTATACTTGTGTCCATGTTTTATAATTTTTTATTTACAAAATAATTATGTTACATTTATATTTTATTTTTATTTTAAATTTTAAATTTATCTAATATTTAGATTTATATCTTATTTTAATTTTCAATATGCATATTAATTTTTTTATATTTTAATTTTTTAGTATTAATTTTTGCAATATGCGTGTTTATATATTATTTTAATTATATGATCTGAAATCTAGCTGAATTTTTTTTTAGAGAAAATCGAGTAGAATTTTATAATATATAAATGTTTATGACTAAGACATTCATTTAGCTTAACTTTAATATTTTACAACCACGATATTTACATAATTATATAATTAAGTTGGATTCGACTCGATATCATTTAAGACAAATGACTTGAGTTAGAGATAACAGTAACAATTCAATTTGGACAACATATAAAAGATGTACAACTTTGTTATTATATTTTAGTTGTCATCAAAATTTTCTTGTATTAGATGACATAATCTTTCGATAAAATATTTTTTTATGTTTAATGTACGACATACGCACATAGATGTGTATATATATTGTTGCAAAAAGACAAAAAAAAAACAAGAAACAAGAAACAAGAAATAATTATCAAACACGTTTATGTTTATGTTTCTTTTTTTCAAGAAACAAGAAACAAGAATAGTTATCAAACATAGTCTTGTTTCTTGTTTTCAAAATGGAAGAAACAAGAAACAAGAAACAAGAAACGAGAAACAAAGAACAGGAAACGAGAACGTTACCAAACGGGTCCTTAGGTTCCTTTATTTTTTTAGCATGATACTTCATTCACCATAACTCAACTTAATAATAGATACACATTTAGTCAATGGATCACAAATCTATCTCACACTCAAAATGTTTCTCAAATAAAACACATAGAATCAACATGTGCTTAGCTTAGTGGTAGTTGACATGATCAGAAGAAATGTATGATAATCAAACTCATAATTGTTATACTAAAAAAATATAAGAAAATTGTAGTAAGTGGCAATTTGAGTTTAGGGATTTGCAAAGTTGTCAGATACTTTTCACATTTTGCAAATATGACAAAAAAAATCCAACCCAAGTGATTCACCTAATACACCTGATATACACTTGATACACCTAATGCATTTGATGCACCTGTTACGCACTTGATACACCTGATATCCACTCGATATGCCTGATGAACATGTTTATATACACAAATGTTAAAAATGACAAAATATTAAAAGTCTTTAATTTAATGGAATTAAGTAAATATATATCTAATGACATTTGGGTAAATAAAGCAATGTGACATTTTTGTAAACATTAGGGTAAAAAATGTTACACTTTTTTTAGTGGACATTGTGGACAAGAAGTGAGTTATTATAGTTCAAGATTATTAAATATAAGTGTTATATTACTTAAAATGAAAATTAATTTGCATTGAGCATGATACATACATAGTTTAGTAAAATAGTTATATTATAATTATGATTTGCACGTAATATGGCTTGTTTTTTAATTAACTATAATTTGATTATTTTTAATTAAACCATAGTATCCATGATTATAGGACTAATTAATTAATTTTATAATAAGTTATAAATTTTGATAATTAGAAACCGCCAACCTATAATAAAGAGTTGCATGCAAACATAGGATCTTAGAATAATTTGATTTAATTTTAAAATGTTTAAGATTAAATAGATATAAGATCACATTAATTCTAATTAGAATATAATTATGTCTTATTTGATGAGATAAAAATTCATTGCAGCGGAAGAAACACAGAACGTTCTCAATTTTATTTTGGTTTTAAAATACCATACATTGGGAAAGAAATTACAAAATAATCTAATTCAGGTTAAGCATGCTTTTTGTAAATTACAGAGAAGAAAAAAAACTTACGTTTGATGTCTTCTCAGAAATCTACAAAACTTCTTATTGTAGCCACCACCAATTGGAACATCTCCTATCCTCTGAGTAAATGGGTTTGGTTTGTGGGAACCAACTTGGATTTTTCTTTTTTTCTACTGTAGACCTTCTGCAATTCCTAGGTTACTCAGCAATCCCTTACGCAGAACCAGAAAGCGAAGTTAGAGAGAAACTGGGAAAACGTGGGAGCATCCCACGTTTCCCAAAAATAACTCCCAATGGGAGTTATTTAATTTTAATT
>JBBPDJ010000008.1:3521037-3534970 GCA_037974625.1 Cucumis cinereus | reverse complement strand
TTCTTCCCTAAATAAAACCAATTTCCTCTTTTCTTTTCCCCAATCACAAACAAACCAACCACAACCAAAAATAATAATAAAAAAAATACAATAAACATCCCAAAATCATAAATTACCTAAAAAAGATAATTTGGGATGTTACAGTCTTCCCTCCTTAAAAAGCTTTCGTCTTCGAAAGCTCTAATCTTCGAACAACTCCAGGTAAACTCTCACCACAGGCTCAGGCGACAAGAAAACATCAACTCCCCTGGTGTCCACCACGCTAGCCAAGGTACTCCAGGTGCCTTGGTTCAACATTTTACTGGCTTTCATGGCTGAAATAACTTTGGGCAACACAACAGAGTACAATTCTGTAGCAATGTGATTATGAACAAAATAGAGTACAACTCGACTACCCTCTTTAACGAATTGCAGACTTGTCAGTGATAAATAAGGGACGAAAAGAAGGAGAGACAAATGTTGCTCATTTCAGGAGGTTTCGTAAGAGTTCATCCTCTTGAACCAAGTTTGTACCTTCATCTTCTGGGACCGAGAAAAATCCAGAAGAAGAAATGAGAAAAGAGGAAGGGTCGTTTCGCTGTCGTAGCAAAGGCAAAGGAAGACTAAGGTAGCTGACAAGGAGAAATGCTTCCACTGCAATGTGGATGGACATTAGAAGAGAAATTGTCCCAAGTACCTTGCTGAGAAGAAGAAGAAAAATGAAGGTAAATATGATTTACTTGTTTTAGAAACTTGTTTAGTAAAAAATGACCAAAATGCCTAAATACTGGATTCATGAGCCACTAACCATATTTGTTCTTCTTTACAGAAAACTAGTTCTACAAAAAAAGAAGGTTATAGATAGGTCTCTCCGATGTTTTAATAAACACAAGATAACACAACAACAACAAAAAAGAGTTTCTCTTTTCTTTTTTTTTCTCTACAATTTTCTCTCCAAAAATTTTCCAAGTCCCAAGAAAGTTCCCACAAAACAAACCTTATCTATGAGTATAGCAAAGGTTCCAATTGGTTGTGGTCTTACACATCTACTGATTTAGAGTCGACAACGAAAGTAATATTCAGTTTTTTCTCTAAAAATTTATTTATTTTTCTATATGCATGCTTACCATTATTATTTTACATAAATTGTTTCTGTAATTATTTCCAATGTATTGGTATTTTTATTTTTCAATTAAATTTGAGTAATGATTTTGTTAAATCTTCCGCTGCGTAAGGGTCTTATCCCTTCAACAACAACAAAAGAATAAGAAGAAAAAAAAAAAAAGGAAGAGTTCATCTTTTCTTTTTCTCTACAATTTTCTCTCCAACAAGTTTTCAAACCTCATCTACTCAGAGAATATAAAAGGTTCTAAGTGGTGGTGACCTCACACATTTAATGATTTGTAGATTCAGAGTCAACAACGAAAGTAAGTTTCAGCTTTTTCTCTGCAATTTTATTTATTTTAATGTTAAAGCATGCTTAGCCATTTATTATTTTATAGTAAATTGTTTCTGTAATTTTATCAATGTATTGGTGTTTTTATTTTTCCAATTAAAATTGAGTATGGTCTTGTTAAATCTTTCGTTGTGCAAGAGATCTTATCCCTTCAAAGGGAATGAGATTAAATCGGGATATGAAAACGTAGACGTTAGTAGGGGGTCTCAAAATCAAACAGCACTAGGTAAGGTTATAAGGGACTCAATGGGAGGTAGGGTAGGTAGAGTTAGAAGTGACTCAGTGGGAGGTGGTGGTGGAAGAATGGACTAGATGATCGAAAGTGGTGGAAGAGTGGAATAAGTGGAAGGTGGTGGAGGAAAAGTTGACTCGGTAGGAGGTGATGGTAAATTGGACACGGTGGGATGTATGGGTAAATTGAAGTCGACAGGATATAAGGGTGTATTGGACTAGGTGGGATAGAGAGGTGTATTGGACTTGTGTTAATGTTCATCATTGGAACCAGGTGACTCTCATTTCGTGTTCTGGAAGTCATTTGATGGTCCAATATCGCTTTGCAAATAAAAATAAATGTGTTAAGTGACTGACCCAAAACATTATAATATATGACACTAATGAGTTATACAAACTCGACAGAAGTTGGTGCTGAGGTCGGCGATGTGGTACGGATTGGACTTCATCTCAGTCACGCAACTTTCAAAACTCCTAGGTCTGACAAAATGTCTCCTAGCTTCCTCTCTACTGACGTGACTCTTTCAACCAAGTCAGTCAAGACTCCACGTGAAGTACCAACTCTAGTGGATTTCGATCGAGACTGAACATCAGAATATGTGTGTCATGGTCCCGCTATTGACCGTCAAATTGATGTGTATCTTTTTCATGAGACAAAGTAGACATCGAGGGATGTGTATGCTTCTCGTGGTGCTTATAGTTTTCACGTGACCCATACTCTTGGTCAAAAGAGGCCTCTTCTCGATCCTCGACAGCCCGAGAAGGAGTGCGGTCATCTTCACTACTGAACGACTCTGACATGCTCACTCCATCATAGACGGGCTCGTATAATACTCTCTCATGGATCAGAGTGTCTCTGTACAACTCCCCATCCTCAGACATCACTAGTCTGGGTGTGATCACCAACTGCATTAATGAACAAACCATTAATGAATTTATGTCCTAATAGACTATCAAAATATTTATTAAGTAATTGTATACCTCGTCAGTATCAAATATGTCTTTTTGTAGTGTCTTGGTGGGTAGAGAGTACGTACATTTTCATTTCAAGAAACAATAAAATCTGTAATTGTTTAGATTGGTCGCACACTTTCCTGCCACGGTCGATATTATCTCATAGGCCCACAGTTGCAGTTAAGTAAAACGACTTAGTTATTAAACCAAAATATTATAAACATAACGCACATCAGTTAATTTCAGTTAATTTCAGGCCATTACCTGTAATGCATGAGGAAACTTCGGTAGGTTATACTTAATAGTATAATCTTATTATTCTTGACCATTTTCTTATAGTTATCGGTCTTGCCAACCAAACCTCGTTACAGTCTCAGGCATGACTTCTCCCATTAAATATTTCCAATGTGACTAGTGAAGTAGTCCATGATCTCAACGTCCATGAACAGCCTCATGTCAACGTAGGCTCTCGTCTTCTCCCTACCCATCATAGCCAGTTCAGTGTAGTAGACACATGTCATCTTCACAGCGTCTACGTCGTTTTTGAACTCCATCAGTTTGTACTACGCTTCACGGGCATTATTGTGAATATCCTTCATGATAGGCTTCTTGTAGTACCTTAGGACTGTGTCTTCCAGTCCACAGAGCCCTTGAAGTCAGTTCTGTATTGGGTGCCAGTCACAATCCTGTAACTAGTAAGAAATCATCATTCATGAAAGTCACGATCGTACCATTCAAGTCAAATGTCTTGGCATCTTTTCTACTGTCTTTCATTTTCCACAGTATGATGTAATGTACGAGGGGACTGTTGAAAATTACATCCATATCAACAAACCCACCGAATACGATTTTTTTTAAGAAAGCAAGTTGTGTATGTGTAAGTTTCTCCTTCATTATCTTGTTGGCCACTGAGATGTGTGAAGATAAACAGGTAGCTTGGCCAGGAAAACGATTTTTTACGTTAATCTTGAATTGCTTAGTCATACTGCACAAGAAACAAAATGAATAAAATTAGAATTTTCCCCTAAAAAATCCTTGTTGCATGTGATTTGATGTACTCACTACACGTTGCACGCTATACTTGCTACTCGATCCACGCGTTACATGTTGCACGATTCATGCTACACTCGACACTCGACTGACGCTACACTCGATATGCAACACCCTGAACACGTAACACTTGATACTGAGTTCGGTGTTCGTAATACTAAACCCTAGTTTTTCGTACTGAAAATGAAGGAAACGTTAAAGCCAAATGCAGTAACTATTACGAACTACACAATGAGAGAAAAAGAAAACAATATGATGCTTAAACTAAGACCGTGTATCGAACAACTTTCACATGCTAAGACCGAGTATACTCATAACTTCTAACATGCATGAATGGATGATTATTACCTTTTGAAAGTAGTAGAGACGTCGGAAAGTATAAATCAGAAGAAAGTGATGAACCGGCATCGAGGAGGAATATAACATAGGAACCTTCAAAGAGAGAAGAGAAGAGAAACGAAACGTTGTTCGAACAAAATGGTAACTTTAAGCTTAAGTATTCAATTTTTAAAAAGTGATATAATTGAGTAGCGAGTATAGCGAGGAGCGTGTAACGTACATGGGGTGTAACGTGTATCGAGTGGTCAAATGTCCATTAATTCGTTGACTTGTGGAACGAGTGAGCAAGTAGACGAACAGTGTCTAGCGAGTAAGCGTGTAACGTGCAACAAGTGGCCCTTGGACATACGTATTAAAGTAAGGGACAAACAGGTAAATTTGCAAGATGCTGACATAATCTCACTTTTAAAATTTGAACCAAATTTAGTTTGAGCTCCTGAAAATGTACTATCTGTCCAAAAAAAAGAACCAGTCTTCTGATTCTTTCTTAATTTAGTAGAACTTTTATGTAAACAAGACTTTTTTTTTTTTGTTAAATAATATGTGTAGTTTTTTTTTCTTTTTGTTAATTTTTAATTTATTTCTGATGGGATATGATCTCTTTTTGCTTTCCATTTACAATAATCCTATTTAATTTGGTTTATTTCAATTTTTTGTTTAACATCCAGATCATCAAATTTAAATTGTTTTTAAATATAGCAAAATATCATTCTATTTATTATAAACAACAATAGATTACATGAAAAAAAAATATAATGTGCAAAGCAGATTCAACTCACTTTTATACAACAAATGTCCCCAGAACGATCCTCCTAGAAAACTATATAAAACTTCAAAATAAAATTTTAAGAGTTAAAAGGTTAACAATTAATCAAACTAAGGATTCATGATATAAATAGAAACTGAAGATGAAAAAAAACTAAAAGAGCAAAATGGAACTAAATTAGCATTGAGCAAATTCACCACTGAAATGAACTTTTACAAAATTGCTTTTTATCTCATGGGAGAGATGAGTTGGGGAAAAATAAAATTTTAAAATAACTCACATTCCTTCACTACTAATACTAAATAATGATGATAATGATGGTACATAATCCATTCAAAACTTAAACCAGAATGTAATCTGATCATTTTGCCTTTCCTTGCTTTGAAGATCCCTTCTTCAATGGCTTCTTCTGAAGTTTCTTATTTGGCTTCAACTTGCCCAACGTCGATGAAGATTTTCCTTGTTGGTTTCTTTGTTTCTTTTCTTTTTTCACGTTATACATGTTGACAGCCTGAAAATAAACCCAAGGAATCCAAAATAAGCTTAGAGATAGATAATTCTACAACGTCAAAGCAAGCATAGTTCAACCGTATTTGACACTCTTCCACCTGAAGGTTGGAGATTCAAATCTCCATTCTCCCACTTACTGTACTAAAATTAATAAAATAAAATAACTCCAAAAAGCTTAGAATTTAATAAGATTAGATAAGCCCTTCTTCTCTAATTAAGACGAATTATCAGTACTCGCATGAAAATAGATGAACAAACAAATAATTGAACATGTTGACAGTCTGAAAATAAGCTTAGAGATATGTAATTCCAAAAATGCACATCTCAACGGCAATCAAACACGTTGAGAATCTAGAGATTCAAATCTTCATTCCCTCACTTACTCTACTAAAAAATTAAAAAATATATATATTCCAAAAAACTAACAATTTAATGTGATTAGAAAATCCCTTCTTCTCTAGTCTAATAAGACTAATTGTTGATATTTGCAGGATAAATCATACATGAATATTTATCACAAGATCCATTTGCGACCAAATAAATAATCTAATATAAAAAATTAAAGAAAAGAAAATAAATAGCATGGCATCTACTTATTCCAATTTAGAAGATGAGATAACAAAAAGAAGCATGTTTTTACACTCGATAGCATGTCATCTGAGTACATAGGAGTTGCATTGCATGAAACAATCAAATATATGCAAAATTTATCATTTCTAACAAGTAGAGACATGTAGTTCAGCAGTCAAACCTTATTAACATTGAGAATCTCGTGTGAATTCTTGGAAATTAATCTGCTAAGAACTTTCTCAGTTTGCTCTCTTTCTCGAGAGCCTATCCCAGTTCCCTCCACAACAGGCAGAAACTATATGCAAACACAAGAAAATGAATCACAACCTTTTACAAGAAATATAAGGGCGTGTTTGGATCGACTTTCTAAGTATTTAAATAAGTGTTCATGAATACAAAATACATATATATATAAACAATTAGAAAGTTAATACAAACAAGCCCATAAAGTAGCCATAGTCCATAGCATAAATGCAGATCAACAGGCTTATTCTATTAACCTTGCGATATTTTCCTTGATGTTTTGCAGGTTTTTCTCCTGCAAACTTCTTGTCGAATTTTCCACCACTGGCTGTTGAAGTTGCTGCCATTCCAGCTACATTTCCAAGTTCATCTTTAGTGATTTTCTTAGGTGCAGCTTGAGTTCCCGTTATAGGCAAAGCAGTGGCAGCTAGTTGGATGTGGCTGAAACAATTTTAAACCATCAAGAATAGATTGTGTGAAGAGGAAAGGAAGATATGAATGAAGATGAACACTATAATGCAAAACAAGAGAAAAACTTGGACAATGTGTCAACTCAAATAGTTGGCCAAAACATTGATCAAGCCACAAATTTCAACGAAACTTGTGTATTATAAACTGAGGTTGGAAAAAAACTGTCATAAGAGGTAAACCTAGGGAGAGCGCCAACTTTTGCAGCTTGTTTCAGATTTTGTAATCGATTCTTTTCTTGCTTTTCAACTCGTTTTTTCTTATCGGCACGCCTTGCAGCAAATGGATCCTCCCCAGACTCTGCAAGAAAAATCAACCATGATACATGACAGCCATTTCGGCACTTTTAATGTGTCATAGGCAAAAAGTGCAGCCAGTACTGAAATCAAATAATCAGTTTAATATCTGAATGTTCCAACTGAGTGCAATTTTGCAAATTAATTCGCAAAAAGCAAAAGAAAACAAAAAAACAACAAAACTAGAATAACCAGTAGAACGATTAATTAAAAAAAAAATAATAGTTATTAAATTAAAGAAATAAACCCTACCGTCAGTCATCTTGGCCTCAATTATGGGAATGTTATCCTCATCATTTGCACGATCATAACCATGGCGACGTTTCCATGTATGCGTCTGTTCATCATACACTCTCTTATCTTTTTTACGATTCTTTATGCCTGCAAAGTTATTTTTGAAGAAATATAATCATAAACGAATAATAGATAGTTATCAAATTAACTAAGTTAGTGATTCTATTTCTTCTATCAGTTGTTTTTTTTTCCCTTTTTTTCGTAGGGGAGGGAATGTGCCATTGCTTTATCAAATACCCTAGCATAGGCTGCATATCAAACAACTGACCTTTTTTTTGGGCAAAAAGTTCCCATTTTGTAGGAGGTTTCGGCTTCGGAAGCTGGAAAAGAAAAAGAAAAGATCACCTCAGCCGAAAACTACAGAAGTAATATTTGCAGTCACGGTCATTGGATACAGTACGATCAACGCCAGTTGTTACCAAATGAAGAAATCATATAGATTGAAAGAGAAACAAATGATCCGATAGAGGTCTTACGGGTTTCTCTCTCGGCAATCTTGTAGTAGGTGGAGGCAACCTCACAAGGGGGCCGTCTCTGTCTTCAGTTGAAGGCAGGTTGAAAAGATCGTTGGCAATAAATTGAACTAACTCTGTGCCCTTTTGGAGACATTCATTCACGAGATCCTCCCTAGTAATCAAATTAAAAAAAATAAATAACTAAAACTAAGCAAAGATAATAGAGATCCTCTTCAAACAAAACCAGCAATTAGATACTCTCAACGTTGAAAAAAGCGAGAAAAAAGAAGTGTTTTTTCAAAAATTCATTTTCATTCGAACTCTTCGGATAAAACCTATTTCAATTAAATTTTGAAAACCTAGTTACTTTGAGTGTTGTAAAACAATCCGATTTTACCAAGAACTAAGAAGAATCAGAGGTCCACTAACCTGGAGGAGGGTAGTGAAGGAAACTGATGTTGAGGATTGAATGCCATTAGATGACCAAGGTCGATCTGAAACGGATGTTGATTTTCGATCTCCATCCTCCGACCACCTAGGTAAACGGATGTTGGAGCTCGCGGTGGCGTCCGGCGCGGATGGGCGGAGGAGAAAACGGCGTTGGAGCTCGCGTCGGGCTTGGCGCGGCTGGGAACGGCGTCGGTGGCTAGCTGGAGGAGAGGCGGCGGTCGTGGTGGCTGGGGAGGAGACCGGTCGGAGAAAAAGAAAAATCGGAGGGGCTGTTGCGGCTAAGAAGAAGAGGAAGAGAAAAAGAAAGACTTAAACCCTAAAGAATTAGTTTTCTTTTTCTTTTTTTTTTTAACTTAACAACTTATTTATATTAAATCTTTTCCAAATAAGTAATATATAATTCAATAAATATATATATATTTCAAAACTCACCTTTTGCTCCAAATAAATCAAATCATCCCCGTATTCAATAAATTCAATTTTTTTATCATTAATCATATATATAAAAATAAATAAGGAAAAAGTATCGTCTTTTGAGTTTTTGTGAATATATGCAGTGTGGATGAGTTTTTAAATTAGTCATTTTAGTTCTCATAAGTTTAGAAGGTTTCTTCCAACAAAAAAAACATTAAATTTAATGTTAAAAAATTAATTTAAAATTTTTAAATCTTTCTTTTTTCTCTCTTCTTTTCCTAGTTCTCTCTCCTTCTTCCTTTCTTTCTCCTCCTCTTTTCTATCTTCATTACATATATTTATATATTTACATGTAAGGTTTAGAGTTTGTAAGGAAGATGGGTTTAGGGTTTATATGTAATGGAGATGGGTTTAGGATTTATATGTAATGTAGATGGAAAAGGGAAGGAGAGAGAAAAGATGAAGAAGAAGGAGAGAGAACTAGGTAAAAGAGAGAAAATAGAGGAAGATTAAAAAAAAGTGTAAAATTTTTTTATTATTTTTTTTAGAGGAACTTTTTAAATATATTCTTGAAAATTCAGAGTAAAATTGTTAATTTAAAAAATCAGTAACTAAATGCACATATTCACCAAAACTCAGGAACCAAAAAGTTATTTCTTTTCAATAAATAATTATTTTCTCTGACCAATTATCCACTTTTTAATTAAATATAAATACTAATGTATACATATTTAATTACTAACCAAATTTCCATCAAATCATTTTTCCTAAACTTCTAACTTAAATCATTAACATCCTTAATCAATTTAAATATCAACTTATACTTAATTAATTAAAGATAACTAATTTAAAATTATCTCAAATTTGGGATGTTACATTCTTTCCTCCTAATAAACTTTCGTCCTCGAAAGTTTCAATCCTTGAACAACTTCGGGTATTGTGCTTCATGTCATCCTCTCGTTCTCATGAAGCCTCTTCGACTAGGTGATTCTGTCATAACATTTTCACCAATGCAATTCTTCTATTACATAACACTTTCATTTCTCTTGCCAAAATTTCAATAGGTTGCTTCTCGTAACTTAGGCTCTCATTCAATTGCAACGGCCCATAATCATAAAAAACTCGACACACGAATCTATCTCATTACGAGATATAAACATCCTCAAGTAAAACCTCATGACACATTTTAGTCTTAAAACAATCGCATATGGTTGTTAGATTTTGCTACGAACGAGTATTGAAATCTCTTTTTAAAATGAGGTGTTTAAAATCTTTTGATACTAAAGCATCAGTCTGTAGAAAAACATTGTCATAACCTCATAATAAATGTGATTGATTTCTAAAGATAGTTCTTTATTCATTCAATACTGAGAATATTCATATTCCTTAGTTGATCAACATGTTATCCATGCAAAGGAAAACATATATCTCGTGACATTTCAAATTCAAGATTCAAATTCATTCAACACTTGATGGCTTCGACAATCTTTTGCAACTTGATTACGTTGTCATATTCATTTTGTATTAGTTGATACATGGTCAGATGAATCTAATTTACTTAACTTATATACATGTAGCACTTTTGTCTACCTCGAGCTGGGTTATTTTCGTTTTTGACTCAAATCGGTAGTCTTGCTAATTCAAGTTTTCAACTGGTGCACCAAGGTCAAACTCTCTTAAATTTTGCTATTGTCATTAATGATTTACCACTTAACATAAAGAACGGATGTGTAGAAAAATACTCAGTAAGTAACCCCTTATTCTGGTATTTTGGGTGAACCGTTAAACCATTTTTTACATAGGCATAATGTACCAATTGTAACATGGCATAGGTAATGATCCCAAAGGAACACAAATCATAAAATAAGTAGTGAACCCAAAGGAACACAATCATGGTATAGGTAGTGAACCCGAAGGGACACAAAACATAACGTAGGTTGTGAACCAGAATGAACACAAAACATAGGGTGTACACATTCTGTCAAAAGAGTAAACAATCATCACTAATCTTAGCATGAATGCGACAAACTCACTTAAGCATAATGTCAATATCCATAACTTTTCAACATGCTCGTAGTGTGCTTACAATATATAGCTCATAAATATATTCATCTACAATAGTATGCTTTTATGGTACCATATAATCAAACATATTCATCTAATTTGGAATGTCCAATTCAAGGATATTCAAGTGGAAGAATCATTTACTTTGTCCTTAAAACAACTTTCATCAAACATGATGGCAAAACTCGTCAACTTTCGTGGATCAAGCATATTTCCTCCTCATACAAGCAATGTTTTCAAAATCGTAAAACTAAAACAACTATCTCTATCTTAAAATTAAGGTTGATTAGTTATGTCAAATCCCTAATCAACTGGAGCTCATTCCACACAACTTCCATGTGGGCACCAAACTCAACAACTCATACATACCCCAAGGAACATTAATTGAATTAAAGCATAGAACGTTCCAAGAATTCAACTTATAGAGTTTATAAACAATTCAAAAAACACTAAAATACTATATAACTAAACAAAGTAGCACGATAATTGAGATACACCTACCAGGCATCAAATATATTGTATCTAAACATTCTAAAAGAAAAAATTAAATATCACTCAATATGGTCCTTATCGTTTCTAGCTACCTATAGAACTCGTGTATGTGAGGGAAGCCGACAATGGAATTCTTCCATGGTGAGACAAAGCATAGTTGATTGTACAAGTGAAGTTGTTGTTGGCAAGTGAATATTAAAAGAAATTACAACTTCAAGACGATGTGACTACGGAAATGAAATTTAAAAGAAAAACAAGGAGGGAATTGCAAGTTGCCAATAAGACTCAGGGGTCCAAATACGAAGAAGAGCTAACTTGAATGAGGGAAGTAAAGGAAACTGATGTTGAGGACTGAATGCCATTAGATGACCAAGGTCAATCTGAAACAGATGTTGATTTTCGATGTTCATGCTCCGACCACCTAGACACGGTAAGACTAAAGTGTTCGTTTTTTTTTTTTTTTAAATATCATTTGACAGTAAAAAAGTTAAATAATCTAAAGCAATAGATATCCTTAAATTCAATTATTGAATAACTGATATCCAACAACTTCTTGGCATCAACAAGCTTAATCCGTCACAGTCACGAGGCATAAGTCTAAGTCATAATAAATTGACAACATATGAGTGAAGACGTCAAAAGTGATCCAAACGTTGTAAATCTTTTAGTCAACTATTATAGAGCTCAACTCCAACCAATACCCAACAACTTCCAAACTCAAACGTGCTTAATCATTCAGAATCATGAGGCACAAGTCCAACGTTAATCAAAGTTTCAAGAGACCTAAAACGAAGAAAGAAAAAAACGAAGAATGTGAAGAAACTCTTTAGATAGAGGTTTAAACTTATTGAATAACTTACGTTTGGGCGGTTCGTCTGGCAGTGCAATATCTTACAACAACGGACGACAAATCAACCAGCGGTAGAGGACGATGCTCAGTACAGTGACGACAGACAAACGTAAACGAGGGTAAGTGGACAACTCACCCTACGCCTCTGACAACAAACGATCTTCTTATTTCTTCCAATCTTCCGCGATTTAAGAATTCACGTGTTCAAAACTAAAAAGAAAAAGACCAATAATTAGAGTTTTTTTGTATAAGATTTTATGGGTTAATAAGTAATAAAGATGCGAGCTTTAACTTTGGGTCAAATAAGATAACATAACAAATATTTAGAAGTATAACCTAGTTATAAATCATTTCACAAATGTCTTAATCATGAGATTTATTCAATTTCTAGATTTTCTCTTAATTTTATGACTAGTTTATACTTATGATCAAATATGTATTTTAGTAATATTTAATATTATTTATCAGAAATGAGTGAAATTGGTGTTAATGTTGTGTATTTTTTCGATTATACTATCGTATTTTTTTCGTATGCTTATAAATGTTGTAGCTCGTATATTTTCGATAGTTAACACGTTATGTGTTATATGGTGTATATTATCGTATTTTATTTCAATCAATTTAATTTTTTTTAAAATTATTTTTCATGTACATATGTAAGAAAACTATTATTTTTTGTTGTATACATAATTTTATTAGTATATGCGAAACATGTACATGTATATTAGTTGAAGTTTATGTTGTAATTTAAATCTATACTATTTACACTACTGCATATCTTTTTTTTGTAATTAGCATAGTTCATTTCTATACAACATGTATATGTGTTGTGATATCTTGCCATATTAAATAATAATATGATTTTTTGTAATACCTTGTCGTATCTTTGTTTCATCCGTAAGTTTATTTAGTATATATGAAACATGTATAAATATATGGGTTGAGGCATGTTTTAGTATAGATGTAAACTGTTTATATCATTGCGTATTTTTTTTATAATTAATATAGTTTATTATATTAGCATATTTTATTTTGTCTAACCCCTAACCTCCATGTGATGTGATTGAAAAACTTTGTCTTCCATTATTGTGAGTTTAGTACGATCGCAAACGAGGCTTGATCGCCAAGGCTTGTTTGAATTGTTGGAGAGTAACAAGTCAATTATGGAGTGGGAACTCGGGATGAGATTTTAATGTTGTAATAAGGAGAGCTCAGTCAAAGCTTACAAAACACTTGCTTATGGAAGCGATCTCACAATTAGAGGGACCTAAGTATGTTGCATTGTAAAGATCTTGTACAGAGACTCGAGACACGCTTGTTGTGGAAACGAGAGAATCTCAAACTTAAGGGAAGCTTAAGTTAAAACTAAAGAGTAAATTGTATGTGGGATATTGAAGATGGAATCTCTTAGATAAATACTTCATTCTAATTGCTAAACTCTTTATATATTGAAATTTCTTTCCACCAGGCAAATAGTTGTCCACATGTAAGTGATATTGTACCGAATTGGATTACCAATCTATGTGTGTCATTATATCTATGGTTAATGTTTGATATTTATAAGCTATTATGTTTGTCAGTCATCATGTTACAACATTGTGTTTGTCATTTGTATTATGTGTTAGATCCATTTTATTTTTTTAGTACTGTAATACTATATTTGTAACGCCCCGAAATTTCAACTTTAACCCGAGGTCGTTACTTAAATAAGAACTCATAAACTTGACAAAATATAGCGGAAGCGTTTGTCAATAATAACAACATCAACACAGCGGAAGCCTCTGTCAATATAGTTCCCAAACACATGGTTATTGGTCCTTCCTGTCCGTCGCCGGTTTCCTCATACTTACCTGAAAAATAAACATGAAAATGGTGAGATATAGAAATTGTTGGATTTTATGTCCTAAAACTCGTAGATAGTAAATGTAAATCGTTGACCGTTATTAATAAACATTTATTATTTCAATTTCAATGCATAGTAATTGATTATTTTTGTCTAATTAACCCAAATCCAGTAAACTAACATCCTAAGTTGTTTTATGAGTCTTGAAT
>JBBPDJ010000008.1:3505264-3518602 GCA_037974625.1 Cucumis cinereus | reverse complement strand
ATTGGTTGGACCATAAGCATGTTGTTCATTAGAGGAGCATTGGTATTTAAGAACCAAGAAGTAACTCAGGGGTAAAACGGTAATTTGACCCAGCTGGAGTTACGAACACTTGCGAAGGACTAACTTGTTGTTATTGGTCTATATCCGTGGACACAAAAATATATCTACAGTGAGAAAAGTTCAGCTGTGAGTCTTTAGTGAAGTGTACACACAGTTGACGAATATTGATTAATGTGGTTAATGAGTTTAGCCAATTAATCTCATATCGTTGTAGCTTCTTACCTGTAGGTCCATGAGGTCCCTTTCCTAGCTCGTAAAGGGTAATGAGGTTAATATATCTTGAATATAATTTGAAATGTTCATTTGAAATGTTCACAGAAAAATCCAAATTGGTTCCCACAAGCCAAACCTTAATTACTCAGAGCATAGGAGAAGCTCCAACTGGTGGTGGCTACAATTTGGAGTTTTGTAGAATTCTGAGACTGCAACCAAAAGTAAGTTTTTTTTTTCTCTTTGTAATTTTGTATCTAAAAAGCATGATTAGCCTATTTAATTCAGTAAATAATTTATGTATTTTTTCCCAATGTATGGTATTTTATTTTCCCAAATTAAAATTGAGAATGATTATGTATTTCTTCCGCGGCGATGGGTTTTTATTCCATCATAAATACCTTGTAAGGAACCTACTACTGGGCTCACTAGGTTAACTGTTAACTTTCTATTGAACTGTACTCTAACACACAGTCAAATGGTTTAGTGGAAACGTCCATACAACCTAATGTCAGGGTCGTTCTAGCAAACTGTGGGTCCACATGCAAAAGTAGCTATCGTCCCACATAGCGAGTACAACATAACTAATAGATAAAGTTAACAGCTACCAGAGTCCCAAAACATTCATAAGCACACATATGAAGTTTAATTGAAAAATGAAAACCATAAACACCTCACATCTTTATCCTGTTTTATGGTTTTTCCATAGGAAACCATAAAGACATATCGCCACACAACCTCATTGATTTTTCCATAGCAATCCGTTCTAACAGACCATCACATAACCATTTAGTTCATCTCCACATAGATAACCCATCACCAACAGCTAACTCAGGAGGTAGTCCATTCGATTAACTCAACCCATAACCATCGCCAGCAGTTAACTAAATCGTTTAGTTAACTCACCACATAATCACTACCAACAATTAACTAATCCATTCAGTTAACTACTCACATAACCATCACTAACAGACAGTTCAACATAAGCATATCATCGAGTCCACTAGGTGACCATTAACTCTCTCTATTAACTTGTACTATACGATACACAGTCAAATGATTTGGTAGGAACGCCCGTACAGTCCAATGCTAGGGTCGTCCTAGAAAACTGGTGGGACCACATGCAAAAGCAGTCATGTCGGAACAATATGTCATATAGGCTTGTAACCTGACCTGTCAGAACAATACACCACACAGGTTTGTTAACATGATCCTGTCGAAACAATACGCCACACAGACTTGTTAACCAACCTTCGTGACATAGGTCACACAGGCTTGTCAATCTGTCCCACCACAAAGTACACAAAGTTATTAGATAAAATTAACAGACATCATAATCCAACAAAAACCACAATTAAAAAGTAAAGCAATCTCAAACATAACTTCATTTCACATGGTACAGTTAATCTGTTTTTCAAATTCCACATAGTATGAAAGAGCATGCATAAACACCACACAGTTAAATATACAAAAACTCAATCATCATACCACAATATAACCAAAGAATCTAGCTGTTACAAAACCAACACCTCAACCATGACATAAAGTGTTATATATAAGGTGTCTCATAACATCCTTAAAACATAACCACAATTAACAGATCAATGACAGTAGACATTGCAGAAGACATACATGCGATCCAGTCTATCTTCCACACCTTGTACACCTAAGGCGTGGATTTGGTAGAGTATCCCTTACTCTTCCAATTTTAATTAATAATTTCTCATAAAAATTATTAATTAAAATAACTTAAACTTGTTACCTAATCAGTCAATACATTTATCACATAAGCAAACAAGTTAGATGTTACATAAATAATCTTACTGTCACATAAATATCCTTGTCGAGGAACCAGTAGTAAGTCCCTTACTTGTGTCGTTAATACTTTGGCTTAAGTTCTTCCCTCAAATTGATCCTATACATAAAACATTTAATTAATTAATTTTAACTTTAATCCTTCAATATCCGTTCTTAAACTTACCAATTGGTCGTCGAAAAATCCAATTCAATTCGTAGGGAAAATTCTACGAATTAATTCCTCAATGAAGCTCCAAGTCAAATTTATACATAACAATTTAATTAACAAAATTTTCATAAAAATTATTAATCAAATTTACCCTTAAACTCTTCAAAATAGTTCTTTAATCTTACCAATTTGTTGTCGACGGTCCAATTAATTCGTATATTAATTCGTAGGAGAAACTATACGAATTAATTCTAACCATGGCTCCAAAAGAACCTTCAATTAACAAAGAATAATTCTCAAATTAATTCTCAATTTAACTTTATTGGGTATCCAAAAATCCATAAATAAAAAACAATAAAGTTTAACCATAAACAACTAGCGACAACGGCGGCAACGACGGTACAATAATACGACGACGACGGATAGGGGTTGAGACGCGACAGCTAATCGACGCGCGGAGACTTCGCGACTAGCCAAAAGGGGTGAGTCCGAAAGGACTGGAGGAAAACCTGCACAGTGAGGGTGAAGCCGTGCGGCTTGAGAAGAAGAGAAAGAAGAAAATTGAATTTTTTAAACTTTCTTTACTTTCACGCAAAATCATAAATCCTAAATTAATAAATAATAATAATATTTTATTATTATTATTATTATTATTATTATCTTTTTTAAATTCCCATCGAATTAAATATTTTTTTCCAAATAAAATTAAATCTTCTCTTTCTTCTCACCCATTACGTTCTGACAAAAAATAATTAAATATATATATATCCAATCTATTATTATAAGATAATTAAACTAAAATTATTTTAAATCTTTTAGATGTTACAATATTGATTAATGTCCCATATGTACCTCTATTTTTACTATTTTATAAAATGATCTGACTGTTATAATTCTATTCCAGTATCTCCAAGTTGAAAAAAAAACTGAATATTCATCTATCAAATCTCTTGCTCCATCCTACATAGTTTGATGCAAATAGAATAAAACGATTCGAACAACAACAAATATTTTGAAGAACTTATTAGTCAAGTGCAAATAGAAAAAGATAGAGTATATGTCAATATCTACTAATTATTAAACGAGTTTTTTTAATACAACAATTATGGAATAGATGATCGAACCTTCCACCTCTAGGATGGAATGTTATATCAAATACCTCTAAGCTAAACTTATTTTAGCAATTACATGAGATATTTATTTTGGACGTTTGTTTTTAATAAGTGTTTTGTAAAAGTTAAAGTGTGTTTATTATACCTTGTAAATTGCTTTTAAAGGATCGTACATGTTTCTGGCAACCTTAATATATAAAAAATTTATTAATTTATTTTATGCACCAAAAAATAAAAAATAAAATTTAGAAATCTTAGATTAATTTTAGAAGTCATTTTCTAAAACTATCCCACGATTTAGATGTACTCTAAAAACTGTAGACATGACCAACTGCATCATGAAATTGGTTAAATTATAACAAATACTTCAACTATATGGAATTGATTTATATCACTAAAATTAAAGAAACTCAATTCGAACTCTTGATTATTGATATATATATATATATATATATATTTAATTTCAAAACAATCCTCAAAGATTTTTGTTTTTAAATCGATCGACGAAAAAATTTGTGTTTGCTTATTTGATCCGTACGAGAAATAAATTTGACGTTTAATTTATAAATGAAATATAACATAAAATTAACGTCGAGTTGAAACGAGAAAAACATGAATGCATACATATGTTCCATGTTTTTTCTCTTCAACAAATTAGCTTTAAATTATCTGTTGACACCAGTAACACAAACAGTTTTTATCCATGAATTTAATTTTGAAACAAACTTTTAAAAAATTAAGGAAAAAACACACGGTGGTCGGGTTTTTATCATAGTTTCTATTTGGTTGGCAAGTTTCAAAATTTTACACTTTTAGTCATTAAATTTTGAGTTATGTTTCAATTTATTACATAGATCTCAAAATATTGCAATTTCGTTGTTAAAATTTGAGTGTTATTTTAAATTGGTCCTATATTTCAAGATTTACATTTTTAACCACATATTTTTGACTAAGTACCATTTTTTTTTTGTCTTTAGTGGCATTTGGCAATGTATATTAGTTAATTTAAAGGAATTATAATGAATTAAATTTCACTATTTTCAACCCCATTAAACTTAATCTTTTTATTACAACAATGGTAGAAAATACAGTTTAACCCCTCAACATTTGAGATGAAAGACCACGTCAATTACCCTAAATTAAGTTCATTTTTTGCCATTAAACTTAAATCCTCCTAATTATTTTAAATTAATCAATAATCATTCACACACAAATCTAGTAATGGTTATACCATAAATAATATAAATTTAAAATATAAAATCTTAAAATCAAGAGACCAAATCAAAATAGAACTTAAATTTTAAAGATAAAATTATAACATAACTCACAAATTTAAACTTTAAAACTAAAATACTGAATTGAAATTATATACAAATCTAAAGAAAATTAGGCAAGGAATGTGTGGGGACCCACACTCTGTCCATCCCAAAAGGTAACCTAAAAAGGAAGAAAGATAAAACGCATAAAGTGAATAAAAAGCAAAGACAAATCAAACCGACACCCATCAAGATTCCCTCATCCCAATACTCACATATACATCATTTTAATACTACTTTCTTCCTAACATTACGTGTAAAAAAATTAAAAATTAATTTTTTCCAAAAACATTACTGAATCTTGTATTTTCTTTTTTTCAGTTTTAAAATATTTGTTTTGTTCTCTAATATTTTTAAATTTAGTTTATTTTAGTTTTTATATTTTCAAAAAATAACCATTTTGATTATTAAACCTTTTTTTAAAGTAATTATTTTAATTTTCAAATAAAAATAATAATGAATGGACCAAAATGATTATTTTTTGAAAGTACAACAATTAAAATAAATATTATAAAAATACAAAAACTAAAATATTTAAAAGTTGTATAGAAATTGAAATGAGCTTTATTTTAAATTACAAACTTGATGAAAACCGTTACAAATATAACAAAATTATATACTTCATGCATATATATTTATCAGTTTATCAACATCTGTCAGTGATAAACGATAGTAGACTGTTCATGTTAATCAATTTTGCTATATTTATAAATAATTTTTTTATTTTATTATATTTGAAAACTGACTCGATTAAAATGAATATTTTATGCGTAGAATGACCCATTTTTAAATCCTACTATAAAAAATTACTTCCCCTGCTTAAATTAGAAGTACAGAGAAAAGAGAAGAGAGAAAATTCTCGATGGTGATCCGTTTACATGATTTGACGATTGTACCCTTTTCTTCTTGCTTATTCGTCTTGGCCTTTGGAGGGTATGATTGTCCGCTCGGTGTTCAAGAACGGCCGCTTTTGCTTTTTCCATCTCCGATTTCCATGTCCTTCCGTTTCTTTTTCTTACACCGCGGCCTTTTTGAAATCTCAATTCTTCTGACCGAAATGCCCTTCTCGTTTTCTGCTTATTACAATATTACTCTCCTTTGCCCCTATAGTCTTGTGTTTCCTTGTAGTGATTTGACGGAATTGCCCCTAATATGATAATCACGTTTGATTTGTAGGAATTTGTTTTGTAGATAACTAGGAGGATTAGTTTGATAATTGAGTTTCTTTTCTAGGGTTTATATTTGAAAATTTATGGACTGTATATAATGTTTGGAATAATATTTTTAATGACTATTTACTAATTAATAATTAATATAATTTAAAATTTATTTTCTATTCTAGTAAAATGAACCAAAATATTTATAAAATAAAAAAATATTACATCCTATTTATGATGTACTAATATAGACTACTATCTAATCTATTGTAGTCTATTACAAATAAATAGTGTTATTTTGATAGTTTACAAATATTTTTATAACTTTTGTCATTTAAAATAATTTTTCTTAAATTTTTAACTTCTTTTTTTTTTGTCAATTATAGTTTAATTTTAAATTAATACAATTTATATTGTTTGTATATGTTTTTTTTTTCTTTTTTGGACAAAACAATATGTAGTAATTTAAGATTATTTTATAAGACAAATATTATTTAAATTTGAATATGAGTGTGTTGCTAAAAAAAGTGACTACGATATAACCGAGAGAAAGACATAATATGGTTGACGTTGACGATGTTTATTTTAAGAAAACATATTGTAAGTGATAAAAGTACTGAAAATATTTACAGAATATAATAATACTTTAGATTATAACAATAATAGACACTAACAAACTTATATCATTTATAGAATTTGAACACTTGATATATTTTATAAACTATTTTGGTTTATTTTGATATATTTGAAATTACCCCTTATTTTAATTACAATGCAGGTAAAAAGGAATAATATGATGGACGAAAAAAGACGAAGGGTAAAAAAGTAAAACAATGATACCTTTTAACACAAGAATTTGGAGAACTCCTGCTTTAAGAGAGCATCCAAAACTCTCTAACCGCCCTTTCACTGTTACATACTGTGATGTTCAAAAATATTTAGATGTAAAAATACAACAAAACAAAAATGACAATTTAGATGCTCATTTTATGAAAATCTAAAATATCCGTGAAACAAACAACATCTAACAAGTTAAATTGCGACCACATATTTAGTATCACATTAAATTTGTCGTCAAAGTAAATATGACTCGACTGATATTCTTAGCCATTAAGAAATTTATGTTTTGAATAATTTATAGTACATCGAGATAAGACTTAAAATTTGTTTTGAATTTTGGATCTACGTAGTTTTATGTTCGTGAATATGGTATTATAAGGTCGGTGAAGTACATAAATCGGGTAAAGCAACTTGATTTTCATTGAAAGGTCAAACATAATATTCACGTTATTATCCAAAGCAATAGCTTTATTGAAAAGCCACTCCAATGCCAATGTTGCATCTGCCAATTGAGCTATGGTTTTACTTGCAAGGTTGATTTAGATGTGTGAATCGAAAAGATCGGTCTATGATTTTCAGATTGAATTGATTGTATAAACATTATGTTGATTGAGCTATGTTTATTTTGATCATTGCTAATTTTTAGAACGAGACATCTTTTAATATATATTTTTTTCACACAATTTTCTTCAACATGCATTGATCGATAGAAAAATGCCAAAATCAAAATCCTTTTAAAAAACATCTTACAAATTTTAAGTAATTTTTTTTAAATATATAATATGAAAGAAAAACGAATAGCTCAATGGTATAAATGAATTATTTATTTTTAATGATTTGTTTGGTGGAAGAATCAAACATCTGATCTCAAGGTTTACATTACAAATTTTATGCGAGTTGAATTATGTTCATGTTTGTACAGATTAATTGTTTAAGACACTTCTTAATGAAGACAAAGATTTTATATCACTGTACTTTCAAAATGTCAAGTTTAATTGATGTAGTTTGAATAAATATTAAATTTATTTCATAAAATTTCTTTAAGAAATAAATAAATAATAATGATAACAACTATTTTCAAATATAGTAAAATGAATCAAAATATTTATAAAAGTATTGTAAAATATTACAATATATCTATATTGTGGACTACGATAGACAACCATCTATGTCTATTTGCATGATGATAGACACAAATAACAATCTATCATGATCTATCACATATAAATGTGATATTTCACCGTATTTATAAATATTTTCAAGAGTTTACTTTTAGAAATAATTTTCTAATAAAAAAATTTTCATGTAAATATACTAATTTATTTTAAAAATTTAGAACGAAAATGTTAACAAATAACAATTTAATTAAACATTTAAAAATATAAAACTAAAAATTGAATATACTTAAAACTACAATGAAACCGAAAATAGTATTTCTATAACGTTACTTTTTAAAATTTTATAGTCACCTATAAATACGTAAATTTACCTAAAAATTTTCAATTATAAGATAGGCACGAAACGCACGAGTGGCACAGTCGTAATTACGTCAAACAAAATCTACCCTTTTGATAAAAAGCATCTTAAAAGAATAAAAGTTGGGCCCCACAAAAGCAGTAATTCTTTCCCTCTCTAGTATTTAGTAACAGAGAGCTACTGACACCCAAAAAAAAAAAGTTGCTATTTTTCTTGGCTCCATCTTCCTCCTCCCTTTTGTTTTTCCTTCCTTTTCTCTTTTAAGTTGCTTAAACTTGCAGCTCCCTCTCTCTCTCTCTGTCTCTGTTTCTGTCTCTGTCTCTGTCTCTGTCTCTGTTTAGGGTTTGCTCTTCTTCTACAATCTCCATTACCACAGGTGATTGATTGATTCACATCTATGCTTCTTAATCTCATCTACATTTTGTTTATTTTTGAAATGTGTTAATTTTTCTGATACCCCTTTTCTGTTTCTGTGTTCTAGATGCTTGAATATTGTGTTTGAAGTTGTCACATTCACCAGGTAGTTATTGAACTCTTGTGTGGATTGGTTTTGTTTTAAGTTTTTTTGGTATGTGTTTTCTGCTTGGTTGTTATTTCTTTTATTTTTACTGTTTGTTGTTTTGAAATGTGCTACTTTTGTTAGGGTTTCCTTGTTTTTGCTGTGTTACTGAGTCTGTTCTTTGCATTTTTGTGAGGGGAACAGGGAGATTTGGAGTTTGAGAGTTTGAAGGGACAAAATGTCGTCGAGAGGGGGGCCCGACCAGCCTCCTCCATTGCAGAGGAGGATCACGAGGACACAGACGACGGGGAATCTCGGTGAGTCGGTGTTCGACAGTGAAGTTGTACCGTCGTCGCTGAAGGAGATTGCGCCAATCCTGCGTGTGGCGAATGAGGTTGAGTCGAGCAATCCCAGAGTGGCATATCTATGTAAGTTTGAAACAATGCTGTACTGTTAATAGGTTATTATTTTAGTGTATGTAGAATTTTAAGATGAACCAGTATGTAGAAGATGAGTACTTCAATACTTATGTCGAAATTTTTTATTTCAAACTCCATCACTGTCCAACTGTTGTATTACTTTTGGACACCGGTTGCAGTTAAGTGTTTGGTTAACTGCTGGTTTGTTCTATCCAGTGCATACTGGAACAGTGCCACCTTAGACTGTGGGGGCTGCATAAACAAGTTTACTATGTAACTTTTACCCTGTGCTAATGTCACCTTCGTTCAATCAAATTGTGATTCTAGCTTTCTTTCCAGCCACCCAATTTGGATTTGAAAATCTCCATAATTGAAAGTGAAAAGATTGTTGATGGTCCATGACGTTTGCTTGCAAGCTTTACTAATTGAAACTATGAGGTTTTGACTTGACTTCAATTCAACGAATTGATTCATATTGCGTGCAGCTAAACCTGCTTACTGCTTTTTGGTTCATTTAGTGTAGTTCAAGTTATCTAACTGGTTTTGGACAACGATACTATTCTTGAGTTATGAGTTTACTAGTACTGAAAAGAAGAAGATAAAGTATACGTGGAAAACCCTAGTACAGGGAGAAAAAACCACGATAGAAGCTACTTTTATTATTTTCTAATAATCAAAAGAGTAAAAGAGGGAAGAATATACATAGGCTAGAGCAAGCCCTAACAAAAAATGAAATAAAACTCGGCTACAATAAATTACACAAATTACCCTTAGGGCTATAGAGACTCCTAGCCCCTAATTTCCAACAACTAGCTTCGTATGATATTATTTCATACATTCACTTTCCTGCTTGCTCCGCATGAGGATAATAGCGTTATTATCGGGGAGTTCCTCTTTTGTCTGCCCTTTTGCGAGAAAAGGTTGTTTTAGTGGCTTGTGGGGGTGTGTGCTATTTTTTGGGTTCTTTGGGGGGAGCGGAACGCTAGTGTTTAGAGGGCTAGGGAGGGATCCTAGTGATGTTTGGTCCCTCGTCAGATGCCATGTTTTCCTTTGGACTTTGATTTCAAAGGTTTTTTGGTAACTCACAAGTTCTATAGATGGAGCCCTTTTCTTTAGTAGGGCTTCCTTCTTTTGTGGGTAGAATTTTTGAGCGATTGTGTATTCTTTTATATTTTCTCCATGAAAATTGTTGTTTCTATTAAAAACAATTGAGTTTAGGATGAAAATTTTGTTTTCTATATGGAAGGGAATGAAAATGATTCAACAACCTTTTCAATTGGACAATAATTCTTACTTTTATTTAGTAGGAAATGTTTGTTGTAATTCCTTCAGTTTGCGGCTGTTATTTCTCGCTTTTTTTTTTTTTTGATAAGAGACAAGTATATTCAAGAACCCAAAAGGGTAACAAGGAACAACCTAAGGGCAAGGGACAAGGTGGCCCTTCCCAAACAAAAAACTAGTTTCTTTGTACTCTGTACTAATTTCTTTGTACTCTGTACTAATTTCTTTGTACTTTGTACTTTGAGACTTTGTCTCTTTTCATTATTTCAATGAAAATTGCGTTTCCTTTTCAAAAAATAAAAATAAAAATGTCTCTTATAAAAAAGGATAAAAAAAGTTGGAAAAGATAATGAAATCTCTCTCTCTCTCTCTCTCTCTCTCTCTCTCTCTCTCAACAAAAGAAAATATGTCTGTTTACGATGTTGACTATTTTATATTTTGTTGGTGGACAGGGTGCATTATTCACAATGTTTGGAATTAGATCTATATCTTCCTGCAACTCTATTAATAGGAAATGTTTCTCAAACTCATATGTAGTGACTGGAAATAAGTGTACTTGTAGTGATATCAATCACTGCTTTATTTTTTTTTTTGGATTGTTTCCAGTCATTAGCCTTTCTCTTTTTCCTGCATTTGTGAGATGGGATATTATTTATTGATTATCTATCTTTTCTTGAATCTCAAAGTTTTTGGGTTATATTTTTAATCTTTGTATTTTGTTAATTGTAGGTCGTTTCTATGCATTTGAGAAAGCCCATAGGTTAGATCCAACTTCAAGTGGCCGTGGTGTTCGCCAATTTAAGACTGCTCTACTTCAACGGCTTGAAAGGGTCAACTCTCTCTTCTTATGAGTTTTTGTTCTTTTTAAACTTCTTATGAGTAGTTTGGTTCTATATGTCTGTTTTATTTATTTCTAAAGAATTCATATATTTCTTTTGCGTGTAGTTACTTCTTACTTGTTGCTGTTCATATAAAGATTTTCACACACACACACATACACACACACTCTTGTGAAATATATGAAAGTCTTGTTGCGGTTCATATAAAAAAATTCATATGTTTCATTTTGCGTGTAGTTGATTGTTGCTATTTCTTTTTCAGTTGATAATTCAATTTGTTCATTTATTTTATTATTCTTTTACTTCAGGAGAATGATCCAACCTTAATGGGAAGAGTAAAGAAAAGTGATGCACGTGAAATGCAGAGCTTCTATCAACATTATTATAAAAAGTACATCCAGGCTTTGCAGAGTGCTGCTGATAAAGCTGATCGGTATGTTTTTTTTGTTAGCTTGTGATATTGTAGTTAACTATTGCTTTTTGACCATCTTGATTATCTACTGCATGAGAAGTTTGAATGCAAAGGAACAAAGGTTTTTGAAGAGGAAAAAGATAATTTGTAGGCATGGTTTGGGACTGCATATAATTTTGGTCTCGTTTAGGGTGAAGTTATCATTGTTACTTGAGGGTGTTAATTGATCGGTTGGCATTGGTATGAAGTTCTGATGTGAAGCTGCTGACAGCTTCTCATAGGACAAATATTTGCTCATAGGATGAGTTTGTTGTTTCAAGACCAATGGTGCTTGATGACGAATTAAATGGCAGTGATGATCCTTTAAGAAAGAAGGAGGCTGATGTGGTCTTGTAGACCTTCGAATAGTAGGTTCTGACATTTGTGGTACAGATGTTGAATTATCATCAACAGCAGCTTCGTGTCTTGGATTCTTATATGCAACAGTGGTATGAATATCAGAACTATTAGCAAACATTCTCAACGTTAGCACCAATCTCATGCTCATCAATTTCCCTTTCAAGGCTGTTGTGTGGATTAGCTCCATGCTCAGGATATGGAACATGTAAATCAGAATAAAGAGCATCGATTGTTTGAGAAGCATTATGTAAATGTGGCATATCAAAACCAAAATCAGAAACAGGGTAAGGCAGTACAAAATCAGTAAAAATTTCATCTGGATTAACATCATCATGTCCCTTAGGGTTGTGAAAAGGGAATATATCTTCATGAAAATGCACATCTCTGGAAATAAAAATCCGTTTGTGAATGATATCATATAGTTCGTAGCCTTTTATACCCGACGGATAAGCAAGAGAAACAGATGGAACAACACGATAATCGAATTTAGACCTGTTAGCAGATACTGTGGAAGCATAACGTAAACACCGAAAAACTCTAAAGGATGTATAGTCTACAGCTTCTTGAGATAACACAGTATGAGGAGCATGATTATCTAACAAATTCACAGGAATCCGATTAATGATGTATGCTGCAGTCAAAACACAATCTCTGCAAAATTGATCAGGGACTCTAGACTGAGAATGTAAGGCTCAACCCACATTCAAAAGATGTTAATGTTTTTGTTCAATTACTGAGTTTTGATAAGGTTTTTCAACACATGAAAACTGATGAAGAGTACCATTTTCAGCAAAGAAATCGACAGATTTTAGTTCAGGAGCATTGTCAGACCTAAACACTTTTATTTTCATTGAAGTCTGAATTCGACTTATTTGGCTGAGAAGCAGAAGCAGTGTTAGCCGAAGGAGGTTGCTGAGAAGTCTGAACTCCAGATGAATCACCATTGTTATTAGGAGGAGATGAACGAGGTTTATATCCAGGTGGATATCCATGAAGCTTGTAGCACTTATCAATTGTATGACCTCTGTTTCCAGAATTCGAAAAAATAGGTCGCTGATTTCCTTTCCTCTGTATCTAGAATTGTATGACCTTTGTATCCAGAATTCTGAATTTTCTTGGAGTTATCAGTGACAAGTAGAGCTAATGGTTCAGAAGGTGTAACAAGTTGTCCGACATTGCGTTGATCTTCTTCTTGGACAACTAGTGAAAAATCTTTGCTAATAGATGGAAGAGGATCCATAAGCAAAATTTGTGCCCCAAGATTTGGGTACGACTCTGTTAGGTACTTAAGTACCTTGGAGAACCACACCCCAAAAGCCAGCTATTGGGGTGGGAGAGCCAAGCCACTTAAG
>JBBPDJ010000008.1:3485195-3505164 GCA_037974625.1 Cucumis cinereus | reverse complement strand
CTTAAGTACCACATCAGTCATCCCATTCTAACCGATGTGGGACAAAGGCATCCCATTCTACCTTGGTTCCTAACAGACTCATTCAATCCCATAAGGAAGATCATGATATACTCAGAATCTAAGTGTTTCAGAACAGGTTTTGAACCTCCACGAGTGCAATCATTAACAGGACGATAATCACTTAGATCTTGCCAATTAGTCTTAATCTTTGTATAATATGCTTCAACAGACCTTAGCCTTGAGAAATAGTCACTAATTCTTTTCTAAATTGATAGATCCATTTTCTTTTTTTTTTTTTTTGGATAAGAGATAAGTATATTAGATAAAAGCAAAAGCACAATCTAAGGGCAAGGGACAAGAAGACCCTCCCCAACAAAACTATCATAAAAATGCTTTCCAATTGTTGAAAATAATGGAAAGGCGGTAATTACAAAAGTGTTTAGTGTAATTTGTACACTACCAAGAAACTGTGTGTTGCACCACAGTCCAAAAAGAATCAAAAGAATTGTACTTATCATAAAAAATTCTACTTCTTCTCTCCTTCCAAATGCACCAAAGAAGGAAACGAGAGGCACAACTCCAAAGGATGTTACCCTTCGGACCAAAAGCTTAGGAGTTAAGCCCATCAAGCATCCAACTGTCGATCTTACTGGGAAGACAAAAATCCAAGTTGAAAGTTCTGAACAAAAGATAACATCCTTTCAAAACGAAATCACAATGTAGAAATGAATGATCCAAGGTCTCCTCATTCTTAGGACAAAGGCAACACATAGAAGGGCTGAGAGCTGCATTAAGAAGCTTTCTTTGGAGCTTAACATGATAGAGCCATTGCTCTGTTTGAATCGATCACGAAGTTCATCCCAAACTTCCTTGACAGAGCCATTGTAGACGATATTGCGGCAATAGTCTTCGAAGCCGAGATAAGAATCCATGAAGCGATAAATATCATTGTTGCATTCCCACGTTTTTTTTTTTTGATAAGAGACAAGTATATTCATGAACCCAAAAGGGTAATAAAAAACAGCCTAAGGGCAAGGGCCAAGGTGGCCCTTCCCAACAAAAGGACTATTAAATGAAAGCCTTACAATTGTTAAATAATATGGAAAGGCTATAATTACAAAACTCTGTTGTGTAATTTGTACACCACCACGACACCGTATGCTTAACCACGGTCCAAAAATAATCAAAAGAATTATATCTATCTTCAAAGATTCGACTATTTCTCTCCTTCCATAACCCCCAAAGAAGAGAGCGAACAACACAACCCCAAATAATGTTTCCCTTAGAGTTTGAGATTTTTAAGCTCAAACCCTCTAATAACCAACCATCAATCTTATCTGGCAAGCAAAAAGCAGAATTGAAAATATCAAACAAGCAATACCATCCCCTTCTAGCAAAATCACAATGTAGAAAAATATGGTCAATAGTTTCAACATCCCTAAGACAGAGACAGCACATAGAAGGATACAAAGTTGAGGCTGGGAGCTTCTCAGCAACCTTTCGTTGGTGTTCAGACCTCTATACGCCAGCGACCAAACAAAGAACTTCACCTTTTTCGGAATATGGCACTTCCAAATGTAACGCTCCAAAGGGGGAGCAATGGCAGGGGACTTCTTCGTGAATGATAGGACCATAGATTTGGTTGTGAAGATGCCATTTCCATTCAACTTCTATTTAATCCCATCCCTTTGTTGCCCCGACGCCCAGTCATGTAAAACTTCCAGCATTGAAAGGACTCCACTCAACTCTTTTTCATTAACATTCCTTCTAAGTTTCAGGTCCCAAGCTTTCGACACAGAACACCAGCCATCAACAACTGTCATATTTTTGTCTAAAGCCAAGGCGAAAATTTCAGGGAATCTAGTGGATAAAGGTATGTTGTCACACCACTCTTCAGTCCAGAATTTAATGTTTTTACCGTCACCCATAATAAAGCTTACAAAAGTGAAAAATGTATCGCGAAGTTTCAGAATCTCAGACCATAATGTACGAGTTTTGCCCCTCTGAGGCATCTTAGATTCCCACGTTGCAAGTAGATTACCCATATTGTTGCATTCCCACGTTGCAAGTAGATTACTAGAGGACTCTTTCGGTTTGGTGATCGTTCCTTTTATTAATCCAGCTTTGTTCTAACCAGATAACGCCATCATCATAGCACGACTCCAAGGTACATAATTACTTGCGCTGAGGAGAGGTTGAGAAACAAGAACAAAAATTGGAGTAAAGGAATGATGAAGAAGATAATCCCCATCTTCACCTTTAGATAATGTGTTGCTGTGTTGCACACAACTCTAAGATGGGTGAATATTCTGGTTTGGGTTTTGATGTTTGGTCAATTGAATGTGTCTACAGTTTTGCAGTGAAAATTGCCAACTAGTTGCCTTTCCCCCTTCAATCTGTCCATTTCGTCTTTAGCATGGAGAAGGTCTGTCTCATCTTTTTTTCCTTTGCTCATATTCAGCCAAATGTTGGAAAAAATTGTTCTCCATTTTAACATGTCATGGATGTTTGATAAGGAGTGTAGAGAATCAGTTAGACAGTTTCTAGGATGGCCTTATTTTAATAAGACCTCTCAGATATTATGGTGGAATGCGGTCAAAGCATTATTGGTGGATTTATGGTTTAAAGAAACCAAAGGACTTTCAAAACAAATCTCTTGGTTGGATAGATCGTTTCGAAGTTGCTCATAGAAACGCTTCATCGTGGTGAATTTTATCTAAGGACTTTGATATGTACAACATTTTTGAGCTAAGCCTGAATTGGAGTGCCTTCATTTCAGCAAGCTAACTAGGGTTTAGGGATTGTTGGTCTCCTATTTCACTTATTTGTGTTACTAGACAGTTTGAATATTTTGTGTATTCAGGTTTGTTTCCTTGCATTTTCATACATTCTTATTTATGCTGTAGAGGGCATTTGTTTGGCCTCTGTTTTCAAGTATGTGCTAGTTTGTACGGATGTGACGAGGACGCTAAGTGGGGTGTCAACCTAGTTGAGATGTCTGGGTGCATCTACTGATCCCTAAATTCTTTGCTCATTGTATAATTCTCTTGTACTTTGAGCTTTTGTCTCTTTATTATCATTAATTAAAGATACTCGTTTCCCTTTCAAAAAAAAAAAAAAAAGAAAAAAAGAAGATAAGGATCCAACTGCAGATTGAGAGAATTCGATTGCATCTCAAGTTGGATTGGAAACAGGAACAGAGGAAGAACTCAACACTTCTTCCAATCAATTTGTTGCATCTTCAATCTCATGAGCATCTTGTGTATTTGCCATGATCAAACAAAGAACCACAAGCAAGAGATGAAGATTCAAAGAAGGCGCAAAGACAAATCGGCGAAGCGGGGATACCATTTAACAACCAGTGAAGAGAAGAGAGAGAAAATACTCTGTATATTCTCATTGATAATAATAAAATCTCTTCAAAACAATATATACGCATAAATTCACATGACTCTCACGTGATAATCAAACTATTTTACAAATCCTTATACTATGTTTCGTTTTGGTGAAAAAATTCTTAGATGACTGTTCAAATTTGGTGGATATTGTTTTTTTGAAACAGAAACAAACTTTTCATTGATATAATGAAAGAGATAATTGCTCTAGATACAAAGATCAAGATGCAAAGATACAAAGTGAACATATAGTATCAGAGATCTTGGGATGAGTGGGTGTTGGTGTCTTTATATTGTTCTTATGGATAATTAACCTTTCCTTTTCTGTATGTTCAGTGCTCAGCTTACCAAGGCTTATCAAACTGCTAATGTGCTCTTTGAAGTTTTGAAGGCTGTTAACATGACCCAGTCCATTGAAGTTGATCGTGAGGTGAAACTGAGAACTATTGTCTACTGTCGTTTTGTTTGTTCTTATGAAAATCTTATTGGATGTTTTTCCCTGTCCTGAGATAATCTAAAATTTAATGGGAAGGAAGCGAACTTGGAACTTGTAGGACAGCGATTTTTGTATGCTTTAAGTCTATACCTGCGTTTCAGTCATCATCTTCTGGTATCTCCAGTGGCTGATATAGTTGAAATCCTTTTCTATTTTTTTAATAGATTCTGGAAGCACAAGATAAAGTTGCACAGAAAACACAGATCTTTCTCCCCTACAATATTCTTCCTCTTGATCCTGATAGTGCAAATCAGACGATTATGAGATATCATGAGGTTTGGTCTTAGTATTTTTATTATCTTCTAATGGTTTTATGATATACTGAAATCGTTTTCTGATTAAATGTTTCTGAAAATGCACTGCAGATCCAAGCTGCGGTTATTGCCCTTCGTAACACTAGGGGCCTTCTTTGGCCAACTGATCACAAGCGGAAAGATGGTGAAGATATCTTGGATTGGCTCCAAGCAATGTTTGGGTTTCAGGTAACAGAATGACCTGAATTTTTTCCCCTGTATTTGATGTTGCATCTGGGATTTTCGTGACTCTTGTGGTGTTCCTTTTAGATGCAATAATTAAACTGAAATCTGATTGAGTTGCATATTGTAACAACTTGAGCCATACATTTTGATTAGTGTTAACTTGAATGCAGGAAGGCAATGTGGCAAATCAAAGGGAACACCTTATTCTATTACTTGCAAATGTACACATTCGCCAGTTTCCGAAGTCTGATCAACAGCCCAAGGTCAGTAATTTACTGCAAATATAGAGTTCAACGGAAAGTGTCTGGTTGTTCCTTAAAGAAAAATTCTTCAAATATTTAGAGTACATGTTATGGCTTTATAAAAATTATATACGTGTGTGCGCGCATATATTTGAAGATTTGCAGTGGTAAAACCATTTTGTCATTTTTTTCCTTTTTTCCCTTCAAGAAATTTGGTTTTCTAAGAGGAAACGAAGCAAAGCTGAAATTGGATGCCATGCTAAAAAGGCAGATTAATCCCACAAACTTCTAAAGCTTAGTAAAGTGAAGGAAGGCAGAAGAATTGAATAAGACATGTAAAGCAAGATGCACAGAGAAGTCCACAAGACCAAACTTGGCTATTCCTCACCTCGGTGACCGACAAAAGGAAGAAAACTCAAACATCTTTGTGTTCAATAGGCCATTCGTTAATGGAAATTATGGGAAAGCGAGCCCTCCCAAAAGTAGACAAAAGAGGAGAATAAATTTTTTTGAGAGACCAAATAGAAGCTTTGTGGAAGTAATGCCCAAGAGTCTGCTTTCCATCGTGGAGAGGCAATTTGGAAACTACACCAGTTGTGTTACGAAATACCCACACAATAAACTAACACAACTGGTGTAGTTTCCAAATTGCCTCTCCATGATGGAAAGCAGATCGTGTAGTTTCATAATGGTTAGTGTCAAGGAATCGTATGCTTATCCGGGATTATATTTATTTTTTCAGTTTGGATGTCCATGTATTCTTTCTCAATGAAAGTCGTTATTTTCATCCAAAAAACAATATTTTTTCAGTTTAATTTTTGTTTCATGTGATATCATAAATCGAGCTTTTGCTCCTTTATTAATGAAAAGCGTTGTTTCCTTTCAAAAAGGAAGTTTGTGTCAAGGAAAGTGAATGTAAAGAAAGTAATAGTTAATGTCAAATTAGATTCTTTTCATCTCTTATATGTTGTTCTTCTTTATTCTTATATAGCTGGATGAACGTGCTGTGACTGAAGTAATGAAGAAGCTTTTCAAGAACTACAAAAAATGGTGCAAGTATTTGGATCGTAAAAGTAGTCTTTGGTATGTTCTTACTTTTTGTGTTAAGAAATTATTTGGATCTTTGAATCACATTTCTAAATTCTGATCTATAAATACTTAATGTTGTGACTTCTTGTTGTGACTTCTTGTCACCTTTCGTAAGTTAGTAACTATACTAAGAAATTGGCCGTACATCATCTCATATATTTGGGCTTCTGACACTTCAGGTTACCCACCATACAGCAGGAAGTGCAACAGAGGAAACTTCTCTACATGGCTTTATATCTTCTAATTTGGGGAGAAGCAGCAAATTTGAGATTCATGCCCGAGTGTCTTTGTTATATATACCATCATGTATGCCCCAGTATTCCATCCTTTTACTTTTTCAGTGGAAGATCTCTTATTGATGTTGTGGGGATTGATATTTTGATGCATTTGCCTCCCAACGCATCTAGAAAACTGGATAGGTTGCTAAATTATTGTCATTTTTATTGAACGTTTTAATATTTTTGGAGCTTAATTATTAGGGATCAGTCCCAAGTTATTCTTGGTAAACTCAAAGAGCTTTCACCAAATTCTTGAACTGAATTTGAGGAACCTTTTGATGATTACTTTTATTCTTATGACAAATATATATATATTTTTTTATAAGAGACATGTATATTGAAGGAACCCAAAAGGGCAAGTTCTTATGACAAATATTATTTTCATAATTATTCTATAATTCCATTCAAAATCCTTTGTACTACTTTTATGGCGATATGGAGGCTATAAATTTTTAGTTTTCGGTTTTGAAATGATTTGGTACAAAGTTGCTATTTGCTGTTGAGTTGAATAATCTAGAGGAGATATCCTTGTTAGTGATATATAATTAAATTTGGCTTCAACCACAAACTTAAGCTTTTAGGTGAATTGGTGATTTAAGATGGTATTAGAGCAGGTGGTCTAGGAGGTCCTGTGTTCAAGTCCAGCATTGTTGTTTCCTCCTCAATTAAAATTAATTTCCACTTGTTGGGCCATTCAAATATTTCAAGCCCACAGGTGAGTGGGAGTGTTAGTGATATATAATTAAATTTGCCTTCAACCACAAGCTTAAGCTTTTTGGTGACTTGGTGATTTAAGAATTCTCACATTTGGGGGTTGTGGATGGAAAGAAATAGAAGGATCTTTGATGACAAAATTAATTCTTTTGATTCTTTTTGGTCTGTGGTTCAACACACAGCGTCCGGTGGTGTTCTAACCACACAAAACTTTTTTTTAACTTTTTTGTAATTATAGTCTTTCCATGATTTTCAATAATTGGAAAGCGTTTTTGTTCTAGTTGTCTTTTGGGAGGGTCTCCTTGGCCCTCACCTTTAGGTTGTCTCTTTCTTTTCTCTGGTTTATATACATCTCGTTTTTTATCAAAAAAAAGGAAAAAAAAAATCCTCACATTTGGTTCTTACCTGATCCTTACAAGTTGTGTTTAGGGCTGGTTTATGAAAACTAGTTTTTCTTTGCTGTTTCATTCTGGTGGAAGTTACTGAATAGTGCATAAAAGTCATCGATATTTTTGATTAGGACTAGAACTACTTTTTCCGGCTAAGCGTCAATGAGTTTCTAAAAGAACTCTTAGATGCCAACCATTCAAAGGAATGGTCAGCACGTTGGATGTTTGGGTTCTTCTAGAAGCCTGTTTGGAAGAAGTGGAATTTGAAATACACGAAAATTGAGTTATTAGAAAGATATGCAATATCAGATGCTTGGTTGTGAACTGCAGTAGCACACATTAAAAGTTGTATATCACGTTTCTTTACTTTTAGTTCAGGGTGTTGGGATCTTGAACTCCCTTGCATAGTCCATAGATGTTTGGCAAGAGCTTATATGCCATTGTAGACGATTAACAATGTTTGTTTATCTAACCTCTTTGTTGTGAAATTAATTGGTTGTTTTTTGAAGATGGCATTTGAATTATATGGCATGCTAGCTGGGAATATCAGCCCTATGACAGGAGAAAATGTCAAGCCAGCCTACGGTGGTGAAAATGAAGCTTTCTTGCGTAAAGTTGTGACTCCCATTTATGAAGTGATTGCAAAGGTTTTTGTGCCATTAATTTATGTTTATTTATTTTTATGCTTGTTCTAATTGACATATAAGTTAGGGATTTTCCAATTTGGTAATATTGTTATTTTTTAACTTGCTAGGAAGCTGCAAGGAGCAAACAAGGGAAATCAAAACATTCACAATGGAGGAATTATGATGATTTAAATGAATATTTCTGGTAACTTTCCGTTGTGGTATCTCTTTCAAGGCTCAAGTAATTAGGCCACACATTTTTTGTGATTAGGCTATATGATATTGTTCTATAACTGTAGGTCAGTTGATTGTTTCCGTCTAGGGTGGCCAATGCGTGCAGATGCAGACTTCTTTTGCCTTCCTCATGATCAAATTCAGGCAGACAGAAGTGGCGTGAGTTATTCCCCTTTTAAACTGAGGTTTCCTTTGATGTATCTTTTTCTTGTTCGCTGCTACACCCTGGTAAATATTTGCTGCAAGCTTTTGTGAAAATTATATGGACCCGATCCTTTTTCTCTCACTCAATTGAATAAGTTGTATTATTAATAAAATATTCAAGATTTTGTGTACTTGAGCTAATTATTAATAAAATATTCAGGTTTCTGTTTCAAACAAAAAAAATTAAATAATTAAATAAGTTGTATTATTCTAATTTCCATGAAGTTGGAATCGGCCGATGGCGATTTTTTGCCATCCTAATCTACATGTTGATATAGTAGGAAGCATTTTTTGTAATTCCCGTTGGGACTTTCTACTATAATTGTTTGTCTCCAAATGAAAGTAATGATGATTCTACTTGTCAATACTTAAGATACTGGCATGTGCTTTGAATGAGTTAGTGTGAGAACCAGTGGAAAAGTCAATTGTGGATAAGAAGTTTGTACTTAATAACGTTTTAAAAATCCAGAGAGCATGGATGAAAAGTTGAAGCCTGTTCTTCACTTATGGTTTTATTTTCCTACTCTTTCAATCGAGTTCTGCCGTGGTGCAAATGTGTGCTTAGATATTTTATGATATACTGCAACTGTTTTACAATTAGTGAGCTCAATTTATTTTGACTGTGATATCCAGGAGAACAAGCCCCTTTCGAAAGATCGATGGGTGGGGAAAGTTAATTTTGTTGAAATAAGGTCATATTGGCATGTCTTCAGAAGCTTTGATCGCATGTGGAGCTTTTTCATACTTTGCTTGCAGGTTAGATAGTGTTTTTCTTTTATGTTTACACACTTGGATGTTGTCAAAAAAAAAAAAAAAACACTATTTACTTTGTACTTTTAATTTCTTACTTTCAGGCAATGATAATTGTAGCCTGGAATGGCTCTGGGCAACCAAGTTCAATCTTTAATGTTGATGTGTTCATGAAAGTTTTAAGTGTCTTCATTACTGCAGCCATATTGAAGCTTTGTCAAGGTTGGTAAACTTTCTGACTTTCTTTGTTTGGATCAATGATTTTTTTTAAAATTAGTCTACTGCCTACGTCAAAGTTTGCATTTTAATTTTTACACAAATGACAGTGACATGGAAGAGTTGAGTGTAGGGAATAATCCAGGAGGAGTAATGCTGAAAACTGAAATGAGAATTGGATGTTTAGTTTCTCAACAATGATATTAGATGCTGGCATAAGCTACCGTTTACTTTCTCAAAGAGAATTTTTGTTATGAAAAGAGAATAAATTTTCTTTAAAACCTCGGAGAATCTTTGGGGATAGTAAAAGTGCTTGTATTAATTTTGGTGGAACAAGAAATTGTATTTCAATATTTATTAGTAATATACCGAGTCTTCTTAGGTAGGAGGTAAACTCAATTCATAGAAGAAAAGAATCAAAACAAGAATAAAATAAAATCATCGATGATCACTCCTAATTACCGTAGCCTCCTTAAATTGGTTTAAATACAACTTCCATTGTTAGCTTTCCCACTCTCATCTATTTTTTTTTTGGGAACAAAGTACAAAACTTTTCATTAACTCTCAATCTATTGAATTGTATTTTTGTAAGTCCTTTTGTTAACTCATTAATCATCGATGTATTTTTTTTTTTTTTTTTTTACTTTGATATGCTTTATGTTTATGCCAACAAGTGTAATTTTCTGTATATTTCACAATGAGAGAATGATTTTCTTAAATAGAAGAACAACCCATTACAAATAAGGAAAATCTAAAATTGGCAAATATAATACAACCAATACAAAAGAAGAAATAATCTACAGTTTATTACGTTGGACTGGATTATAGAGATGACAATCTCGTTGTTGCCTTTTGATGAATTTTCAATTCTTCAAGTCTTGCAAAACCTATTGACTCAGATGAGGAATCGATTATAAACTTGAGTTGTGTGTAAGAAGATCAGTTTATAAGAGACATGTCAGTTTAACTTTGCCACAGGAGAAAAAGTCTCAAAATAATCTACCCCATAAGTCTAAGTGAACCCTTTTGCAACAAGCCTGACCTTGTACCTATCTAAGATCCCATCTGATTCGTACTCTAGAGTGAACACCCATTTGCATCTCACTGTCTTATACCCTTTAGGAAGAGTACAAAGATCCCATGTTTTATTCTTCTCAAGCGCTCCCATTTCTTCCATGATAACAACCTTCCACTCAGGACTCTCCATAGCTTCATGTATGTCCTTTGGTACTGTTGCAGTATCAAGACATGCGTAATTAAAGTAGGGAAAGAGGTTATCAGATTCTCTGGATACATCGGTAAACCGAAAGGAAGTCAGAATTCACTGTACTGGAATTTAGGTTTGTGGAAGCACCTTAGGTTGCCCCAAGAGCAACAATTTGTTGCTGAAAACCTGTATGAAGATTAGTCAACTGTTGTTGTACCATTATGCGGGATACACCAACTGAAGCTTGATGTTCATAACTAGGCGGCGAATGATGAGGAAGACTCGATTGCTGCGAGAAGTTTGTTGCCGTTGTAGGGAATTTACCTCTGTGGTAGGCGGACAATTCACTAATCTCGGTTTCATGGTGTATGTTCTGGCTAAGGTTTCCATCAAAGGGGGTGGCGCTAGAATCAGACGAATATGCAAGGACTGAAGATAACGATCAATAATGGCTTGGACAGTAGTGGCAGTGACGACAATAGAAAAATCGAAGGCTCCATCGACTCCGGCGTTGGGTTGTGGCAACAACTGTGGATGAAGCAAGACTGGTGCAGAATAAAGTTATCTTGCACCAGTTGGTTTTCGCCACGACAACTAGGATTTCGTCACCACGCTTTGGTACCATATTGAAAAGGAAGAAGACCAAACACAAGATATACGTGGAAAACCCGAGAGTACAGAAAGAAAAAACCACGATATAAGCCTTTCTTATTATTTTCTAAAAAGTCCAAAAATTACAAGGGGAAGAATATATATAGGCTACTATAATCCCTAACAAACAAGGACATAAAACTAGGGTACAATAAATTACAAAAATACTCTTGTGGCTATAAACATTCAACTAGTCCCTTATTTCCAACATGATTTTGTATAGTTGGAGTCCCTTTCTTACAGCGTGACTCCTTTTTGTGGACTTGGTTTTTTGTATGTCCAAGTATTCTTTCGTTCTTTCTCAATGAAAGTTGTGGTTCTCGTTAAAAAAAAAAAGAAAAAATTAACCTTGTTTAAATTCTAAACATATACTAAAAGTACAGGAGCCAAAAGCTTATTTGAATATTTTTTGAACAACTTTTAGATTTTGCTAACAGTTTCAATTTTGGATTTTAAGGTCTTACATCTTAAATTTTCTGGTTCTCAGATTGCAAAATAGGCCCTTTTTCTTTCTTTCTTTCTTTCTTTTTTCTTGTTTTTTAGTTTTTTTCCCATGCAGAAAATAAATCATTGTCCTTAATGCACCTGAAGTAGCAGCAGCTTGTCCAGCTATATGTTATTAAGTACCGCCTAATGGAGCAACTTGATCTCCTAGGATTGATGTTTTATCTTTGATTCATGGGAGTGGTTCTTGTGTATTCCTAGTTATTTCCATGTGTTATTTATCTATTATATATATTGATTCCTAATATGGAGCTTTTCAGTCCAATAGACTACTTATTTCTAGGTGTCTTTATTGTGTTTATACAGCTCTCCTTGATGTGATTCTTAGTTGGAAAGCCCACCGGAGTATGTCATTTTATGTTAAGTTGAGGTATATCTTGAAGGTGGTTTCAGCTGCTGCGTGGGTGGTAATTCTTCCTGTGACTTATGCTTATAGCTGGGAGAATCCATCTGGGTTTGCTCAAACTATTAAAGGCTGGTTTGGTGGCAACACTTCAAATTCACCCTCCTTGTTTATCTTGGCTATTGTTATCTATTTGTCTCCAAATATGCTAGCTGGTGTATTCTTTCTATTCCCTTTTATCCGTCGGTTTCTTGAGAGATCCAACTACAGAATTGTGATGCTCATGATGTGGTGGTCACAGGTGGAATGATAGCTACTTTCTTATGTTCCATTTTCCTGTTCTGCAATATCAGTTTCTCATTGTATTTTCATTTAATTTGCAGCCTCGTCTTTATGTTGGCAGAGGAATGCATGAAAGTACATTTTCTCTTGTCAAGTAAGAATTAATTATTTTAAAATAATGATTCTTGCATTAACAATTTTTTTCCTCGCTCTATCAATCTTTTTTTAAACTTTTAGGTACACGTTGTTCTGGGTGCTGCTTATTGCAACGAAATTGGCATTCAGTTATTATATAGAGGTGTTTCTCCTGTACTGCTGGTGTTGCTTATGAACTGTCAGCTCAATAGTCATTAGTATATTAAACGTCCTGAAATTTGTTGACCTTTTTCTTTGATGCTACAACTTTACCTGGATGTGTTGTTTTTGATTTACTTCCTTGTGCACAAACAGCAATGACTTCGCTTGTTTTCACGTATTCTGATGGTTCTCTTGACAGATAAAGCCTCTAGTAGGTCCAACAAAAGCAATCATGAATGTTCGAATAACTGTCTTCCAATGGCATGAGTTCTTTCCTAGGGGTGGGTGACAGAATTATATATGTAAAGGAGTTGTCCCCTTCAACTTTGATGCTCTAATGTTTTTTTGGTTCTCTGCAGCAAAAAACAATATTGGTGTTGTCATTGCACTCTGGGCTCCTATTATTCTTGTATGCATTTTGTTCATTCTCAACGATACATTTTCTTTTTCACTTTTTGCTTCGTCTAAATTTGTGTTCTGTCCTAATAAGCCCAAAATTTTCAGGTTTACTTTATGGATGCCCAGATTTGGTATGCCATATTTTCCACACTATTTGGTGGTATTTATGGTGCATTTCGTCGCCTGGGAGAGGTTTGTACAGCTTTTAAGGCTTATTTTTTCTCCTTTTTCTTATAAAAAACAAGAAACCTGATATATCAAAACAAAAATGAAGTAACAGCCTAAAGGTAGGAAAGAAACTGCCTCCTTGCTCCTACAAAGCTAACAAAGAAGAGTTCCCCGGTGTTAAGAGATCATTGAGATATTGTTATTGCATAAGAATCTTCTGTCTGTTGCACCACCACGACCAGTGCGATGTCATTATTTGTGATTATTCTTTGTCTTCAAATGCCTTTTGATTCCTTTCCATCCAAATGCAGCAGAAAGGTGCCCTGGCTGCATAGTTCTACAAAATCATAGGCTTTCCTTTCAAGTTCCAATCCTTCTCTACCTGTAGAAGCCGTTTTGCGCAGAATACTGACAAAACATATTCCCTTTTTATAAAACCCCCGCTGTTGTTGACTACGAATCTTGGAGAATGCTTGAAGGAAAAATATTATTCATGTTGTTTCCTTACATGAGGGAAAGACTCCTTAATATAGAGTTTTAATACAAGTGGGGTACAAGGGAATTAACCTAGACTTTTACCCAATTATCCAACTGGTCCCATTCTCTTACATCACCAGCCTTCCGAGGTGGTGCAAGGGCCATGCCTATGTATTTTTTTGGTTCTCCTGCTCCTGCTTCTGCACCTTTACTTTCGTGTTTTATTTTTCACTTTTGATTTTATAATCTTTGTACTTTTTAAAAAAAAAAGATGGTGAAAGGGCCTGAATGCTACATTCTTTTTGTGGTTTCTACACCTTTACTCTTGTTTTATTTTTCACTTCAGATTTTATTGTCTGTCTTCTTCTTCCTTTTTTTTTTAAAAAAATTATTTTTATTTAACTTTTAGAAGATGGAGAAAGGGCAGTTTTATCTGATTCTCTTACAGTGTTTCAGTAAAGTTGAATCTCTTCTCTTGGAGAAATCTATTGTAACTCCTTTGGTTTATGTATTTCCATTCATCAATGAAAGTTATTTCTCATAAAAAAAAATGATAGACTTGTTTCTTGTTTCTTTGATTTTCTTAGTGCTCTGTGTCTGATCTAAAGCAAAAAATCTTATCCTTCAGTTTTTTGTGCATGTTGAACGGTTAGGTTATTCTTTAGCCTTTTTTATTTATTTGAACTTTAAGTTAACGTCGACATTTGGCGTAAGTCATGCTTTTCCGACATGTCTATAAGTTTGTATTTGTTAAATCACCACTAAGCCTAAAAGCTTAAGTTGATGATTTATGCTAAATTTAATTATATTAATACTTTAACATTCCTCACGCTTGAAAATCAATATTAATGGAAAAGATTATGAAACTCTAGAAGTTCGAACAGAAGATCTTATGCTCTCATACTTTGTTTTTTTGTTTTGTTTTTTTATAATAAAAAATGGAAACTAGTCTTCCATTGAAATAATGATATGAGACCAATGCTTGAAATACATGACAGAAAACAAAAGCAAAAAATCCAAAATTTCAACAATTCAAGAACAGTGACAAATGATTAGCAAGAGATTACAATCTAAATCACCACTAAATTGAAAAGCTTAAATGGATGAATAATGGTAAATTAGTTTAACATCATTCCTAAGTAGAAAATGCTATATGTCTTTTAATTTGTTCTTTCCTTCCACTATTTAAGGAAAGTGGTCTTACTGTTTCAGATTCGTACATTGGGAATGCTTAGGTCTCGTTTTGAGTCATTGCCAGGAGCTTTTAATGCCTGTTTGATTCCAGAGGAACAGAGTGAACCGAAGAAGAAAGGACTGAAGGCCACTCTTTCCCGAAACTTTTCAGTAGTTAGTTTTTCTGCCTTAAACTTCCTAGTTTTTCAATTCTTTTCTTTGTCCCGAGGTTTGGCATGCCAATTCCTTTTTCTCTTTTTTCTTTTTGTGAAAATTTTGGCTATCCTGCAGATTTCATCTAACAAAGAGAAAGAGGGTGCAAGATTTGCTCAACTGTGGAATAAAATAATCAGCAGTTTTAGGGAGGAAGATCTTATAAGTAATAGGTAAGTATAAGATTAAACCGATAATGGGTTTGGGTTGTTCTTTTCTTCCTTTGGTCCTTTGCTCTTGCTAGCGACTGTATGCAATTCTTTGAATTTTCTTGGTGAACATTTCCTTGACTTAAGTTATTAAATATCACAGGGAAATGGACCTTTTGCTTGTTCCTTATTGGGCAGACACTGAATTAGGCCTCATGCAGTGGCCTCCATTTCTTCTTGCTAGTAAGGTCTGTGTGCGTGCTGCCTGTCAATCTATTTTGTAGACCTTAGTTCGAAAAATGTGTGGGTTAATGACTGCAGTGATTATTATTTTTTGTTTAGATTCCAATAGCATTAGACATGGCTAAAGATAGCAATGGAAAGGACCGGGAGCTGAAAAAGCGAATTGATGCTGACAGCTATATGTCCAGTGCTATTCGTGAATGTTATGCCTCATTTAAGAAGATAATCAAGCATTTAGTTCAAGGTGCTCGTGAGAAAGAGTAAGTCTTAGTTCGAGACATGATTTTGGTAGATGATATAATTAAATTTACCTTCGCCCACAAGCTTATGCTTTTGGGTCAATTGGTGATTTAAGGTGGTCAAGGAAGGTTTTATGTTCAAACCCTTGCAATGTTATTTCCTCCTCAATAATATTGATTTTCACTTGTTGGATCTTTCACATATTTCAAGGCCATAAGAGAGAGGAAGTGTTAGATGATATAATTAAATTTACCTTCACCCACAAACTTAAGTTTTTGGGTCAAATTAGTGATTTAAGAGATTTTCTTAAGGAACATGTTGAATACACAAGCAAATATTAACTGGTTTCTAATTAGTAACTATCCCCTTCTTGGTATCGAATGTTTAACCCAGTATGTGAATTTTACCAGGGTTATAGATTATATATTTACTGAGGTGGACAAACACATCGAAGAGCATACCTTAATAAGCGAGTTCAAGATGAGTGCTCTTCCAAAGCTCTATGATCGCTTTGTCAAGCTTACCAAGTATTTGGTAATGTTTCATAATTAGCCCTATTTATCCATTTTGATTCATTGGGGTCTGTGCAAATCTAACTGTGTAATATCTTCAAACCTTAGTTGGATAACAAGCAAGAGGACAAGAATTCCGTGGTGATTTTATTTCAGGACATGCTTGAAGATGTAACAAGAGATATCATGAATGAGGATCATATATCCAGGTGTTGTGTCTAAATTTTGTGATGTCTCAGAAAAGTGTAGACTCTAAATATATATATATTTTTTTCATATATCAAGTATCTTACATGATAATTTTAAATAGTTTGCTTGAAACACTCCATGGAGGATCTTGGCATGAAGGAATGACTTCATTGGATCAACAATATCAACTATTTGCATCCACTGGAGCCATAAAGTTTCCTGTTGACCAGACAGAAGCATGGAAGGAAAAGGTCGGTGCTTGATTTTGAAATATTCATGCGTTTTTTTCTTTTTCCCAGTAAAGGAAGCATTTAAGACATGCCTCCCTGCCTTCGTACTTTTACGATGAGGGATTTCCTAAAATACAAAAATATACTATGACATCTTTTGTGACTCCTTTGGTTTTGGGCCTTTTTTTTCTTTCTTTTCTCCTGAATTTCATACATCAATTTAATTTTTTCTTATAAAAAAATTCCATGACAAGAAAATGGAAAAAATCAACATTGAAAAGCCTGGTGGGTATGTGCAAAAGTTTAGGTGTTAATTACTGGGAGAAGAATAAGAAGTCAGGTCAAACGTTTTGATGTTGATGGCAATATGTCCATAGTTCGACAAGTTAAAGCTCGTGCTATTGACCAAGAGGAAGAACTTTAAATCACCCCAATCCATTATGTTGTTGAACTAAACAAAAAGAACAAAACAGCTGGGCGGGGTTCACATGTACATAATTAACCAGAGAGAGGATTTTAACAGTTTTTTTTTTCTGTGGACTAGCTTATGCCATGAAGTGTAATGGGTATACTTCTATGTTCAGATTAAACGACTCTATCTATTGCTTACAACCAAGGAATCTGCTATGGATGTACCTTCCAACTTAGAAGCAAGAAGGCGTATCTCTTTCTTCTCAAATTCATTGTTTATGGACATGCCTGCTGCACCTAAAGTCCGGAACATGCTTTCTTTCTCGTAAGCCTTATTCATTTGTAACCATGGTTGTTATTTTATTCTTTATTTGATTGCATTTCCTTTGATTTTGTTCTTTTGAAATTTTATTGAATCTATTTAGAAACGCAACTTTTGATTGAGTAAATGAAAAGAAATTAATGCTCAAAAGATATAAACTCGTGAAGGGAATAAAAGGGAAAAAACTACGAAACACAATTACAAGGTAATTTTTTTTTTAAACGGAAACGGTAATATATTATTAATAAAAGAGACTTAAGCTCAAAGTACAGGAGTATTATACTAAGAGCAGAAGAACATAGGAAGAATACAAACAAGAGACTAAACCAGTAGCTCAAAGTCAGCAAAAAGACTGCAAAACAAAAAAACAAGAACCCAAAGACTAAACAATCTAAACAAGTCCCATCGAAGTTGAAACAAGATCTAGAAAGCTTGTGATCTAGAAAACAAGATCTAGAAAGCAAAACACGAGGACTCTCAGACGGGGGCCATGTGAAGCTAAAGCTTGTGATCCAAAACTTATAATGTTAGGAGAAAGCAAAATCCATAGCGATGCCACCAACTGCCTCAAAGCTTAACTGTCCAAAAAGAAAAACACCAAGGGAAGCTTCAAAGATAACTTTCAGAGTCATTTAGATGAGAAATCAAATTAAGGTAATTTCGCAAGCAGCCACTATTGACTTTAGATGGTTAGGTATAACACATGACTGGGGGCATGTGCGAGGAACTGTAGACGAATTTCCAGATCACATTGGAAGAGGGCATTGAGGTCTGTTTCAAAAGGCTCGAATTGATGCAGACTTTCCAACTCGTTTGACCTGCCCATCTGATCCACTTCCTCACTACTAACACTGAAAGGGGATCCGAAAAAATCGCCCTTCTCTCTAGGGGAAATTAGAGGGGTTGTGCACGGTACGCCCCTCAAAAATTTAACTTTTGAGTTGGGCAGTGAAACCTCAGAATAATTGGGAAGAGTGAGAATGATGAAGAGAAACTGTCTTAGAGCAACAATCAGGGACTTGAATTTGGGTGCAACTTACTTCCAATAAATCTGGATTGTCCTCTAAATTTAGTTTGGACCTACCAAAATGAACTGAAGAGAGGGAGAGGTTTTGATTATCCTTTAGCAAAACTGGATCTTCAAAAATTTGGGCTTTTAAACGGCGTTTAGCCAAAGGCTATTTTAGTTTTTTTCTTCTAATAAAATACTTTGGAAATGGTTTCAGGCAGTGGGGAAAAAGTTTTTGGGCTTTTCTTCTTTTTTAATTTTTCCTTGGACCCTTTTGCTGAGGAGAAACGAGAGGAGGGGGATCTAATGGTGTGGCTGGAAAAATTAGTGAGGGGTCCTGGGGCAGCCGAAGAAGAAACTGGAGGAGAAAAAGACTGCTGGACTTTCGGATATGTTGGAACGGCTGACAAATGAATGGCTGCCAGCTGTCCATTCTTTAAAGCAGGGCCGACTGTCATATAATAAGAAGGGGACTGCATGTTTAAAGGCTGACAAAAGCATGCAGATTTAATGGGCGGAGCATTTATTTCAGCCGCAAAATTCTATCTCCTACGAGAAGACTGCACTTTGGTTTTCGAAGCAAAGGCCACTTGTCCATCATTCAGATGGTGAACAGCTTTTGGAGCATTAATGTGCGGCAGTTGAGAGGCTTCTTTAATAATGGTGGGCTCGGTTGCTGAGGTAGGTTTCATAACTCTCTCTCCTTTAAGGGTGGCTGTTCGAAAACTTCACCTTGGTCCCCACATTCTCTTGACACTTTTAATAAGGAATTTTCTGATTGGTTGGGGGCAATAAAGGCTGCGGCCGGAGGAACATCAGCCGATAGTGGGAGCGTCGGAGCATTCTGAACCCGATGGCAAAGAGCAGTTTTCAGTACTTCGGCCGGCGGAGCACAATTTGAGAGGAATGCCCATTGAGGTTTAAGGAGTTGCAAGAATGTATCTTCATCCTTAAGAGCCTTTTCAATTCTGAGTAAATCAATTGGGTTGGAAAATCTTTTATACACAAATCTTTCTTGATTTCTTTGGGAATCTCCATGTATTCAATGTCTCCAACGCTTAGAAAGAAAATTCCATGAGTTTCATCTGTTAAAGGAATGGCGGCAGGGAGAAAACCACTTAAATTCTTTTTAACTTTAATTCTTGCTTCCATAACATTTATCATGTTAAGAGTATCTAGAGAAATTTCTTCAAGTCCTCCAAAATAATTGCCAATTGCTGTGAAGATGTCTAATGTCCAGTAGTTGAGTGGGAGATTTTTGACAGATATCCATCTTCCATAATTCTGCATGCTTTTGTCAACCTTTAAACATGCAGTCCCCTTCTTATTTTTTGACAACAGCCCCTGCTTTAAAGAATGGACAGCTGGCAGCCATTCTTTCGTCAGCCGCTCCAGCCTATCCAGAAGACCAACCGTCTTTTTCTCTTCCTGTTTCTTCTTCGACTGCCCCAGCACCCCTCACTAATTTTTCCAGCCACACCATCAGCTTCTCCTCCTCTCGTTTTCCCTCAGCAAAATGGTCCAAGGAAAAATTAAAAAAGAAAAAAGGTCCTAAACTTTTTCTCCACTGTCTGAAACCATTTCCAAAGTATTTTATTAGAAGAAAAAATCTAAAAAAGCCTTTGGCTAAACGTCATTTAAAAGCCCAAATTATTGAAGATCAAGATCAAGTTTTGCTAAAGGATAATCAAGCCCTCTCTCCCTCTTCAGTTCATTCTCGTAGGTCCAAACTAAATTTAGAGGACAACCCAGATTTATTGGAAGTTCCTGATTGTTGCTCTAAGACAGTTTCTCTTCATCATTCTCACTCTTCCCAATTTAATTATTCTGAGGTTTCA
>JBBPDJ010000008.1:3453845-3476351 GCA_037974625.1 Cucumis cinereus | reverse complement strand
AAATTTTGCAGCTGAAGATTTCCATTACAGCCGTGGGGGAAAGTCAGGCAAGGGAGTGGTGGAGGATGGAAGGGAAAGGTCTTCAGCTTAGCTTAAAGGTGGAAGGGAGGGGGAAAAACAGGTCGCCGGCGGGATTGAGGGTTAGAGGGGAAGGAGGAGAGAAGGGAGGGGAGAGGAGAGAGGGGAGAGCATTTTTCCTACTTTTCCTTCCTCCAACATCCATAAAATTAGAAGGCTTAAATATTATTATTGTTATTATTATTATTTGAAAATATTAAGATTAAAATTGGACAGATCAGAAGTCTGAGTGTTTTAACCAAAAGAAAAAAAACTTACCCAAAATCACATTGTTTTCAAAGCCATACTATTTGATTAACTCTTTTTTCAAAATTACACAGAACTGCACTGCACTTCACCACCTTTGGAAACTTGCTTATTGTTTCCTTTTTCCAATGTTGCTTCATCCTGTTCAAAATTATCCACTAAATTTGTCAGAAGATCGTCAAACATACCACTTCAAATTACATTGGTTGAGATTTGATTATATCAATGTTAGCTTTAAAGTACTTGTTAGCTAAGAATGGAAACCGAGGTTGATGCGATGGATCGTTCTATTTCAAAAGTCCGATTTGATGATTATTAGCAGAAAAGGTACAGAGACCATGTTGTAGATCATCTATTTAAGTTAAGTAGGGAGGTACTAAATTTTTTAATGAACCATATTTAAACAAGTTGGGAGTTGATCAGATCATGAGAAGAAACAATACAAATTTTGCAGTATTATTTTGTAGGTGGGCAAAGTAGACTTTTTTGGTCTACACTTTTCAAGGAAAGTTAATCAAAATGTTTATGAACTTCCATGTTAATACTTATTTCAATGATCCAAAGTTGATTAACTAAACTCTTTAATCAATTTTCATGCATAACAGATCATTCCCACTCTTTTGGTAAAAAAAAAAAAAAAAAAAAGTTCATCCATTGATATAAAAAGGTATAAGTCTCGACCTAGTCTCTCCTCACCATTCTCACTTGCTATTTAGTCCAAATTTCTCCCTTTTACAACATGTATTTACTAATCAGTTGAATCGAAACCTGAAATTTATAGATATATGAAGGTAAAGCATAAGTCACTGTAAATCTCATAAAAAGATAGTGACTAAAAGTCTCTTGATCCTGAACAGATCATTACCAGATTCTTGGAAAAAGAAAGGAAAAAAAAAGGGAAAACCTAAGTTCGTCCAAAATTTGTAGGTGAAAACCATGTGCAAAAGAGAATACTACATCAAGAGAGTGAAAGTATTAGTGTCCCATGATTTCTTAAACCAACCATAAAAATTCCAGTACTGTATTTAAACACCCAATGTTGCAACCAAATGTTGTAGGATAAGGCGAAAGGTGTGGATAAATGATCAACGTCTAAATGTTGTAGGTTCAAGCGAGGTGCATAAAGAATAGGTGCTTAAAAAAGAAACAAAAAGATGTTTGATAAACAAGGAGTGGATGCTCTCTTGTAAGGACCTGTTACAGAACACCTTCTCAAAAAGTGCTTTCTGGCCCTCAATAACTCATCTGGAATTTTTTACTGCTCACGAGCATGATCCCATCGAAGCCTAGTAGCTAGAAAAAATCGGGATCCAGTCAACATCTTCGATACCATGCATCCAAGTGCCCAAATATCAGCAGGTCAACCAGTACCAGTACCAGTAGGTGACAATAAGATGCTGCTTGAACTGATGTTGCAGTGAATGTACCTAGCATTACAATGGAGGCCAGAGGCCACGGACAATGTCTCTGGTATACCTGCGAACTTCAGCTTCCGGCAACCCATTGAGTGCAAATTTCGTAATGTGTTTGTACAATGATGACCCAGAACAGTACTCCAACAGAATACTATACACTTTTTTCACCAGATCTTTTTCATCGATTGTTGGTCTGTTAGTGGTATTTGCAGATTGCATCTTTGGTGGCTTATATGGTTTTTTTATTTGTCCTAAAAACAAAATCCCTCCATTAATTTGATGGATTAACCTTTAAATACTATTTGGTTATTTATTATATATCACCACCAAATCAAATGTCTCGTTCTCAATTTTTGGTGTAGTTTTTACCTTGGTGGTCGAAATTCATCACCAATTTCCAAAATAGAATTTTTTTTGCCGTGGATTCAACATACCACACGTTGACCAGTTTCAATTATTTTACTCAAACATAGAGAATTATTTCAAGTCCTGTAAGTTTGCCAAATGGGAACAAAGCATTTGTCACAGTGGAGGGAAGTGTTGTTCTTACTAGTGGTTTCATGCTTGAACGTTTTATTTGTACCTACTTTACAATGCAACTTAATATTGGTTTGGTGCCACAATTAATTGATGAAGTTAATTGCTTTGTTCGGTTTACACCTTCTTTATGTGCTATATAGGACCAACGTTCATATAGTGCATGCAGTAAAGGTCCCAAACATATCTGAATTTGAGCTATGACATAGAAGATTGGGTCATCCATCGAACAGTGTAGTAAAGTTAGTTCCTGCTATTAGCTCTAACCCAGTCAAAAATAAATTGCATAATGCATGTGTCACATGTTCTCAAACTAAACAAACTCTGTGATACGGGGGCCATATAACCAAACACCATCTTCATGTGGTGCCCATTACTTTTTGACATTGGTTGATGATTTTTCATGAACTGTTTGAGTATATTTGTTACGCGATAAAATTGAAGTTCGCAAAGCCTTCCATTCATTCTTTGCAATTATTGAATGTCAATTTGAGACTGCTGTTAAATTAGTGAGAAGTGATCATGGGGCAGAGTTTAAATGTATGTTGGATTATTTTAATTAAGCTATGAAAGATGTTGGATGGAGAAAAGCTATGTATAATGAAATCAAGGCATTGGAAGCTAACCAGACCTGAGTCATGGAAGTATTGCCTCCAGGTAAGAAAGCCCTTAGATGTAAATGGGTTTATAAAATCAAATATCATGCAGATGAAGATAGCTAACGTCTCAAGGCACGTCTTGTCAGTTTTGGCAATTACCATGTTGATGGTATTGACTATAATGAAACATTTGTTCCTGTGGCAAAATGGTAGCTGCTCAAGTTTTTTCTAGAAGTGGGAACTACATCAAGTGGATTTCACAATGTCTTTCTCCATGGTGATATCGATGAGGAAGTGTACATGAAATTACCACATGGTTTTTACTGGCAATACGTCAGGTATGGTGTGTCGTCTCAAGAAATCTTTATATGGCTGATGCCAAGCTCCGAGGTCTTGGTTTGCAAAGCTATCTGCTTCGTTGAAGAAATATGGATTCAATCAGTCTTATTTAGATTATTCACTTTTCAGATTGCACCAAGGACAAGTTCAACTTAGTGTCCTAGTATATGTTGATGATCTAATTATCTCTAGTAATGATTCTCCTGCTATTGTTTCATTCAAGAAATATCTAGGTGAATGTTTTCACATAAAAATATTTGGGCAATTTGAAATATTTTTCTTGGCATTGAGGTTGCTTGGGATACAAAGGGCATCTTTCTTTGTAAATGAAAGTACACTATTGACATGGTTTCAGGGATAAAAACTTTTGGGAGTTAAACCTGCAGGATTTTCAATTGAGTATGACTAGTACTTAGCACTGGCTACTGGCACTTTATTGACTAATCCTGAACAAAATCGACACTCGTAGGACGTCCATGTTCTTAGCATATGTGGTGCACATTTTGGCTCAATTTATTCAAGGTCCACGACAATAACATTAAAATGCAACAATTCTTAGTTAGCTATTTGAAAAGTAGTCCAGAACAAGGGATCCTTCGCTTCAACTCTGATTTTTCTCTATCGGGTTGGTGTGATTTGATTAGGCCAGTTGTCTCTTGATTCATTGCTCTCTCTCTGGTTGGTTTGTTTTTTTTTTTTTTTTGTGGTTCTCGCATCTCTTGAAAAACCAAGAAGCAATAAAAGTGGTGTCTCATTCGTTCGCATGCAGAAATTGAGTATCGCTCCATGACTTTCGATTACTTTTGAACTTAAGTGGCTTAAAACATTACTTGGAAGTCTTGGGGTGGATAATTTTTGTGCCATAAATTTATTTTATGAAGTAAATCGATGTCACTCAAAATCCAATTTTTCATGAACGCATAAAAACACGTACAGGTGGATTGTCATTATGTTTGCTTCCATATGGCACCATTAGTACACATCATGTTCCTACTAACGAGAAACTTACATTAGTACACATCATGAAGGCTTTAGGAAAACAACGGTTTCTTTATCTTCTTCACAAGTTGGGTACATATGATGCTCGTGCTCCAACTTAAGGGGAGGTATTAGGAGATATTTCCATACTTTCCATATATTTTCACCATCTACATTGGGTTGTATTTAGGTTTACTAGTCAATAGGTTTGATATATTTGCATATTATGTTTCATGAAGAATCAAAGAAACAACTTTTTCGGCACTGATGTTTTCTATAATTTTCAATATAAATAAGAGAATATATAGAAACCCTTTTTAAAAACCCATTCGAGTAAGTGTAATTTCACAGTTTTCAAACTAGAGAGGAAGGTGACGATCATCGCCATAAGCTTATCGCCAGAAGCGAAAAGCTAAATGGAGCTAGTGCAACGCGAAAGTCATAATCGCTGATATCAAAGAAAAAAGAGGCAAAAGAACCAGGTTTTTTTTTGTACGGATGTTCCTTTTTCTAGGGCCCAAATTTAGAAGTGGTTTAGGGTTTAGGGTTTTAGGGTTTAGTGATTACGTCAGCACCCTACAAAGTTACCCATTTGCCAATAACTTCAGTACGTGCGTACAAGGGCCACTCAATGCACGTTAAAGATTTACTCCATACACGCTGCTTGTTCGCTCACTCGTTCTACAAGTCAACGAATAAATGGACGTTTGACTACTTGATAAATGTTACACGCCTGCACGTTACACGCTCCTCGCTATACTCAAAACTCATACATCAAAACACAAAGACTATATGCTTACCATGTAACCCCCTAGTGTGCTCGCTCTACTCAAAACTCCTACATCAAAACACAAAGACTATATGCTTACCATGTAACCCCTAGTGTGCCCTGAATGCAAACACACACTCGTTCTGAATATATTTGACCAACCCATACATAAACTGATTATTGTATAACTTGGCAAGTATTCCAAACTAGAGTTTAAGTGCATCTTACGTGATTGGATTGAACAACTTCCTACAAAACATTGTCTTCAAAGAATATCGGTTGTGATATGCTACAAGTTTTGTTTTCTTCTTAGTTGGAATTTTTTAGAAGGGAAAATATATTTTTTGAAGTGTTTGATAATCAAAGGGTGTGATTTGGTATGAAAATTGACTTTTCATTAATTTGATAAGATTGAATTGTACCCGTTGTCAGAAATTTTCCCAAAATTGTGGCTGTACGTCAACTCGCAGCAACAAACTTCAAGGCATCGAGTATCGAGTATAGCGAGGAGTGTGTAACGTGCATGGCGTGTAACGTGTATCAAGTAATCAAATGTCCATTTATTCGTTAACTTGTAAAACGAGTGAGCGAGTAGACGAGCAACGTGTAGCGAGTAAATTTGTAACGTGCATCGAGGGGCCCTTAGACGCACGTACTGAAGTTAGGGGCAAATGGGTAAATTTACAGGATGTTGACGTAACGAGAAGACCATTTTTTATCCACCTCTAAATTTTAGACAAAAAATCCTTTGGGCCCTGAAAAGGGGCATCCACCCAAAACAGCCCAAAAAGATCTTTGTCTTCTTCATCTCTTTAACAGTATCACCAACGACACCTCCCCAACCTCCCTCATCTTTGGCACTGTTCCAGATTCGGCGATTTTGACAGACAATTAGCAGCAAGATCTCTCTTTCCCTCCGATGATTTGCACGCAACATTGTTATGACTTGGCGTTGCTCCTCCTCCTTGGTTGGAGGAGAGACAACAATGAAAATGATAGAGAATGCAGAGGATGAGAGAGAATGATAGAGAAGTAAAATAAACCACAAATATACACGAATAAAAATTATTTTAATAAAAGGGATGATTCCAACCATTAAAAAACTACACAAATGGAAAGTTTAGGGGTATGGTTGGAAATATTTACATATATTACACATTTTTACTTTTTTATCAAGGGATGAATTATAGATATCTATGCAGGTCTATCGTAGTCTATCACAAATTTTTTCTTTTTTTGTTATATTTGTAAGTAAGTTGACTCATTAGTTATATTTGAAATCATCCCTTAAAATTAATTATACATATTTAACGCATGTTTAATAAATATTGAGATTAAACTACATATCATTTTAGTTTGGTTGCCAATCAATATCATTGATAATGAATAATAATTAGTATATAAAAAAACAATCATATGACAAATCACTAGTATTATCAATTAGTAAAAGTTACAAGTTAATTAACCACATTATAGAGAAACAACCAATATCAAATGAAAATTAGACAACAATTAATTAGCCATGAGTATCATTAGCAATCGGTATCAGATAATAATAAGGTAGCAACTACATGATAATTGGTATCACTGGCAATTAAATATCAATTATTTATCAACTAACAAATGTATGTTAATCAAATAGAAAATCAATATCATTAGCAATTTGTGTAAAATAACAACACGATAGTAATGAGATAACACTTATTACTAAACCTTGCGTCTCAACTGCCTACTTATGGCACCTAGCTATTATGTGTCACACCTCACCTTTGGTGTCAACTTTCTACAGTGGACAAGTGTCCCACTACTATTTATGTTAGCATAAATATTTTGTTTCAATTTGCCATATTTGAAAACAATCCTAAAAATTGAGGGCTCGTTTGGTAGAGAATTCATTATGTTTTATGTTTTTCAGATTCACTAAGTTCAACAGATACGTGTTTGACAGACAATCTAGATTCTGTTGCTGAAAACTGTTTTCAGATTATGTGATCCAAACAGTTCAAATTTTCGGAAACAACATCTTTATGTTTTCAATGTATCTAAAATTTGAATTTTATAATTTAAAATGTAGAATTATACTAACTACGTGTAAAAATATTTATTACTATAATATGTCATGTTATAAACTCAATTATTATTATTTTTAATATAATATGCATTATGTATTATAAATTATATAATATTACAAAAGAATAATTCATATAAATTTCGTAGGTTAAATTATAAATTTGGTCCCTGTGATTTTAAAAAGATAGAAATTTAGTTTATACGGTTTATAATTAGAATTTAGTCATTTAGGTAGATTAAAATTATAGAAAACAACCTCATTCATAAAGATGGTTTACTAAGGTTTTTCAATCCTAGCGAACAAGTTTTATCAAACTATAAATAGTAAACGCCAATTTTCACAAGATCATATGTATTAAATTTACAATTTAACAATTTTTTAAATAAATTAATAATAACTTATTGTCAACTAAATCTTAATCGATAAATCAGACTAGTTTTTATTCGAGTATCACACATATTTAAACATTTAGGGTTTAGGGTAAAAATTAAAATCAAAATTCTAAATCCGTCGGTAAATACATATTTAAATACAAAATACAACTATGTTTCGAACGAATCTTTTATTTTCTGTTTTGCTACAAACCATCTTCATTTTATAGCTAATTTGTAGGAGTACATTTTACGTGCCATTGTTTTTAAAAACGGACGCTGGGTTTGCTTAACAAGGTGGGATTTGGGAGGGAAAACCAATTAATAAATAAAAACAAAAACAGAAAGCGAGAGAGGAATTTTACCGGCTATTTCCGGTGGACGTTGGCCCTAAGAATTTTTTTTTTTTTCTAGTTTTATTTGGGAAAAATACTAACTTGGAGATAGAGAAGTGAAATATATTAAAAATATATATTTTTTCTACATCATATTTTTAATTAATTTTGTTTTTAAATATAATAAATTTACTAGTTTATAGACATTTTAAATATATTTTTAAAATATTAAACTGGCTAATTTAAAAGGTCTATTTTTAAAAAATTCGGACATATTTTTGACTCATTTTTTCGTAACCGCGTGCGTCCGCGTCAATTAAAGACCAAAACCCATCACCGGGTCATAACCGGTGATTCATTTTTCCACTTCCCACCTCATTCCGTCGTTTCATTTCTTTTTCCCTCTTTCCCCACTCCCATTTCTGAATCTACACACACACACCTTTCCCCTCAATTTCCCATTACCACTTTTACTCCTTCTCCTCTCTCTTCTATAGGGTTTTACACCATCTAATCACAAATCACGTATGTTCAATCCCCTTTTTTCTTATCATGTATGTTATTGTTTTTTGCTGGGTAGTGTATGGATTTCGGAGAATGATATGTAAAGGTTGAAAAATGGAGGAAATACTGTGATATTTATCTACCCATTTCTGGGTTTTTGTTATTTTTGGTTTCTAAATGATGTTAAGTTTAGCTTTAGTCGATTGGCATCAGCATGGCATGGCTTTTTGTTATTGGATGGATGGAGATTTCTGTAATTATTGGTTTTTTTTTGGTTGAGCTTTGATGGTAATCTTCTGATGTTTTGTTTGTTGCTTGGAATGAGACATCATACTGAGTTGAGGAAGTGTGAATAAAGTAGTATTTGTACTATGGTGTACTTGGAACTTTATTGTGGAAGATATGTGGTTTGTGTCTTACTTTGAAGATTTGGTGAGGTTTCTCATGATTTATAGTGTTAGTCTTTCAGCAGAGCTATGAAATGCAATGGAGGGGTGAGGCAATTGTTCTACCAAGTCTGAAATTCCTAAAAAAGTGATGTTTTTCCTCTTGTCCCGAGCTTATAGAAGCCTAAATACTCAGGACAAGCTTCAAAGGAATTTCCCTAACTGTTCTCTCCCCTTCCATGTGCTATCATTGTCTTTAGGAGATAGAGACCGTGGATCATTTGTTTTTACGCTGTGAATTTTCTTCCAAAGGGTGGAGTATGATCTTTGATACTTTTGGGTTGGTTGGTTGTCTCCCCAAGAAGATTGATGACTGGATGATGTTTGGCTTGAATGGTGGAAACTTTTGTGGAAAAGGAAAAATCCTTTGGAGATGTGCTACCCTTGTGCTTTTGTAGTATCTTTGGAATGAAAGGAATAATAGGATGTTTGAAGATGAGTTCATTTCTTTTCATTCTTTTTTGGGGTCTTGTTCAACATACAACCTTTGGTGGTGTACGAATTACACAAGTTCTTTTGTAATTATAGCCTTCTCATGATTATTAACAATTTGAGGGCTCTTCTTGTTTATTTTTTTTGGGGTTCTCACCCCTCGCCCTTAGGCTGTTCTCTTGTGCTTCTTTAATACATGTAGCTGTTTCTTATCAAAAAAAAAAAAAAAAAGAAAGAAAGAAAGAATTGCAGCGCAGAAGGTGCTTGTTCACATGCTTTGATAGAAAGCGCCTTCCTTGACTAGTGACATTGTTCAATGTAATTTAGAATGTGATTAGTGAGAGAACAAAAAATATTTGATGGGGTGGCATGGCGATATTTGAAGTTGTTTGGAGTGTAGCTAGCTTGAATGCACACTGGGTTTTTTTTAGCCGAGAAAAAAAATATTGTGATAGCTTGGAACATTTCTACTGGGACACTTGAATCAATGTCGTATTACCCCAGGACAAAGTTCGCACGAGTTTGGTAGTTGGTGGATAACAATGTGTTATAAACTTACGGGGACAAAGTTAAATATTTAAGCTTTGGGCATGCTTTGACGATGACTTTTGGTTTCTTGCTTCGGTCATGATCAAATTCTTGACTGCAATCTTTGTGTTTTTTCATAATTTGTTTTAATCTAGTGTTTGTGTACTTTATGCTTTTATTTGATTCCATAAGGTGTACCATATGGTAGATCATTGTTGCCTTTTGTTTTAAATGATATCTCTCTTATTTCAGTAGAGGATGACACGAGTTGAGGAGTTGTGGGAGCGCTTAGTTCGAGCTGCCTTAAGAAGGGACAGAATTGGCATTGATGCTTATGGACACCCTGAAAGTGGCATTGCTGGGAATGTACCTTCTTCACTTGCAAACAATAGGGATATTGATGAAATCTTGAGAGCTGCAGATGAAATCCAAGATGAAGATCCCAATGTCGCGAGAATATGTATGCTACCCCTTAGTTTTAGATTTAATTTATATTACTTTGCTTTGTAAACATTTATTTGTGTGTTTGCGCTTTTTTTTTTCACATGAATATTAGGAAACATAGATTCAGAAAGTCACAAGACCTGGAAAAAAACTCTGTCCTGTTTTATCATTTAAGAAGAAGAAATTAGAGTTATAATTTTCAAAACATCATTAAAAGATCTTTAAATTCTTTAAGAATCACGAGAAGGATTTGGTCAAATGTTTTTGAATGCCACACGACTCGCATCACCATTACATTGTTCAATGGTGAGGGCTATAATTTTTAATTTTGACCGTTTATCTAAATTCCCCAATTTGGGGAATGCTGTCGGGAGGAGGATTGAAGAATTAGCGGAGATGATGATGGAAATGCATCACTGCCCCTTCTTAGCCTAGTTTCAGTTCTTTGTTAGTTCTTAGTCTAAGCTTGAGAATTGAGCAACTCTATCACCAAAGAACATTGTAGATGGGAGCCAACATCCTTTTTAGGTTAGATTTGTTAGGTTAGATTTGTGGCTTGACGGTGATCCCAAAGGTGATATTCCCAAGGATTTTCTAATTGGTCGTGTTAAAGGATTATGGTTAAGAAGGCAAGGAGTGCTCCCTTAAGTTATTGGTCCATCAGTTTCTTAATGGCCCCTGGTTCATCACTTTCTACTTAACAAGTAAAAATAGGGTTGAATGAAAAGTTACCGACGCTGTCTCATTCTCCATCTCTACCTTTCTCTCATCGACACTCATTCTCTACCTTGCATCTTGCCACCATACACTCCCTTAAACCACTTGATTCTCTGTGGACCTCTCCACCTCATGGGCCGCTGACCACTAGACAACCTCTCTTCAAAATGGGAGACACACTATTGAGATAGAGAAACACCATCCTTAATTCTTTTTGACATGCTTTTAGTCTTTTTTTCCTTTTCTTTTGATATCTGTGAGTGACTAGGCCAGTTTAATCGCACCTTGACTAATCTTACAGGACAACCCGCCTGATCCTACAACATTTGGGTGTCAAGAAAACTCGTAGGAAATTAATAATTAGGTAGCCACCATGGATTGAACCCATAATCTCTTGGTTAGTTATTGAGACTATGTCTCCCTTTTTACCACTAGGCCAACCCATGATGGTTACATGCTTTTAGTCTTTGAAAGTGTTATTTCCAACTTCCAAGTTCTCATATGCTTTTAGTCTAAACCCATGCGGTTGCTTGTTAACTGGAAATAATTACATTAGACCAATTTCCTATCAGCTTAAACTTGATAAAGAGATCTAGGGGCCAACACCTTTCAAATTTTTGATATGTGGCTTGGTTTCAGCACCATGTACAGTGCTTTCCGTCTCACAACCCCCCTCAAAAGCTAGTTGAAGGAATGAGGGCTTTTACTCACAATAATCTTATACCATAGGGTATTACATTAAATTTCCTTGGGAGTCACCACAACTGTTTGCCCAACAGAGCCTCATTAGGCACCGTAAGATTTCCTACAGTTAGCACCCTTAACTCCACCAATTTAGTCATCAACTTCCAATCAGCCAAGTGTATTCCCTTTTCCTTCTCCACCCCTTCCCATTAAAAATCACACGAGTTTCTCCACAGAATCCGAAAAAGAACACAACATACATGGGGGATGGCACTAAGGACGAACTAGATGGGAGTTAGTCTTCCTCCCTTAGTGAAAAATCTGTTTTTCTACAAGACTAAGCATTTTTTAATCTTCTCCACCACTAGATCCCAAAAAGTAATGCTTCTGGGTTATTACTGAGAGGGAGGCCGAAGTAAGATGATGGTAGGGACCTTACCAGTTACCCACAGCCTACCAGATTACCCACCTTTCGAACTTCAGAGGTTGTGGTTAAAAATGATGACTGAATATTTGCTTCTATTAATCATCAACCCCGGATGTCGAGCCAACACATTTCAAAATTCGGTTAATATTAGTAAAAGACCCTTCCTTCCTTGAATAGAAGAAAAGTGTGTCATCAGTCAACTGGAGGAGTGATAATGACAGATTCACCTTCCTGACTTAAAAAGCCATGAAAAGACCCTTTTTTACTCCTCTTGAAATGAACCTACTCGATTGTAGGGGAATTGTTGCCTGTCTTTGTTTTACTGTAATTCTTTCTTGGTTTCATATGTATCAATTGGACACCTCTTTTGTGTGGTTTTGTATTCGTCTGTCAAAATGTTATTTACCAATAGATAGATATTTGAAGTAATATTATCATGATAAATGATGAATGTCATGACTTCTCCAACTTGTACAACAGAACTTAAATTTTCCCATAGGAGAGGAGAGGCTCTGAACGCCAATTTTATCATTTTGGAACAATTGCAAAATAAAATTCCATCTATTTATTTGTAAATTCTTGGAACTCCTTATGTTTCCTTTGATATAATATTCTTATTATTTTTATGCATTTATAGATCATTCCTTAGCATTTTGAGCTTCTTTTCTTTCCTTTCATACAAGATTCTATATTTTGTTTGCCTGTAGTATGTGAGCATGCATATTCACTTGCGCAAAACCTGGATCCTAATAGTGAAGGAAGAGGTGTTTTGCAATTCAAAACTGGGTTGATGTCTGTCATTAAGGTATGTTCTTTATCATATATTTTTTTGAGTATAGATTGGTCTATGTTGGTTAGATTTCTGGTCATCCCTTCTCATCTTTTTTTCGCATAAAATTTACAGTCTTACGTTTTATTGTTTAAGAATTTGAGCCATCCACCTGTTTGAACTTTTGACTTCTAATTTGGCTTATTTCATCGTTTGATTTAATCTTGTCTAATTCTTGATTGTTTGAGAGATATTTTTCAGCAAAAGCTAGCCAAGAGGGAGGGTGGAACCATAGATAGAAGCCAGGACATTGCTCGGTTATTGGAGTTCTACAAACTATACCGAGAGAAAAATAATGTAGATAAGCTTCGGGAAGATGAAATGAAATTGAGGGAATCTGGTGCTTTCAGTGGTAATCTTGGAGAGTAAGTTCGATGACAAAAGTAGTTACCTCGTGTCATTGTTCATGATGTCTTTTATTAGCTACTCGTGTTTTCTTGAATATGTCTCACAACTTTTTCATTCAACTTCTATTCTTTACATCAACAAGACTTTCTGTTGTTCTATTCAACTTCTATTCTTTATTGCAGTGTCCCTTTAAAAATTCTACAAAATTTAATAGTTTTCAACAATATATTCATCGGGGACATTAATATATTCTCGTATTGATATTCCTGGGTTTTTAATGGTTTGGATTGAACATTTAATATTTCGGAGTTTCAGTGAGATCATATTCCTTTTGTTAGAACATTTTTGTTTCCGCTTGTTATTGATGGACCTTTTCAGCTTCTGCTTCTTGTACCTTAAAAATTAGAATTATTTTACTCTATTTTATTTTTCAATATATCTTTTCCGTGTAAAGTTGCTATATAAAACCAATAGAAAACCTTTCTCTTTTAATTTTCAAACTTAGAGCAGGGGAACAACATATCTCTTCTAGGCTGGTTAATGTTTAAAAGCATTTTCTGCTTTCCTTAGCCTCCTTAGGTTGTTTTCCGTTGTGCATTTAATGTAAAGTTACCTGTTCTTATTCAGCATCTTTTTAAAGTACAGATATGTTGATGAAAACTAATCTTGAAAATACATCTTGACAATCCCAAAAAATTTCGTAGTTCATTTGTAAATTGGTTCTCGGCTAGTACGTATTACTTGTGACCTATATATATTTCTGAGTAGTTAATTATCTTGCATCAGGGATGGTTAATAATTTTATTTCAATTGATTTTAAGGTTGGAAAGAAAAACATTGAAGCGAAAAAAAGTCTTTGCAACCCTGAAAGTATTAGCAATGGTGCTGGAGCAACTCAGTGATGCAATCCCTGAAGAGGTTAGCGTTACAATTATCTTGTGGTATTATACGTATATAGAATTGATTGGTGCTAGTATTTTAAGGCCATTGTATTGTAAATATAAAGTCGAACCTTTGTTTTTGTGTTTGTAGTATTTATTTAAATGAAGAAAGCAAAAAGAAATAAATAATCATTTCATTAAGAATTGAAGTCACAGAAGAGTGGAAGATACCTGAAGCCAAAAGGATTACAAATAGATCCATTTGGCCAAAAGATTTTTTTTTGTTGTGTGGGGATAACTCATCTCTTCTTCCTTTTGTATCACTCTTTGTGCTAATGAAAATTATGTTTCTTATTAAAAAAAAGATTTATGTGTCTCCTTTGTTTGAAAAGATAAATTTCGTGTTTTGCATCTCTTCAAGTTATATGATCTCTTTTCTTGCAGATGAAGAGGCTCATGGAATTGGATGCGGCAATGACAGAGGACCTAATTGCATATAATATTATTCCATTAGATGCTCCTTCTACGACAAATACTATTGGGTCCTTGGCTGAGGTATTTTAAATTACAATTCTTTTGCTTGTATGTGATAATTTTACCCGTTTCTTCTTTTGTTTACCTTGAAACTTAAATTATTGTTAGGTGAAAGCAGCAGTGGCAGCTTTAAAGGATTTCAGTGGCCTTCCAAAGTTGCCTGCAGAATTTTCAATTCCGGAAACTAGGAGTCCTGATGTACTTGACTTTCTACACTTCATTTTTGGATTTCAGGTTTGGATAACTCAATCCAGTCCACTAATTGTATTGTACTGTACTAGGAAGCACAAATACTTTGAATTGTGTAGAAAATCGTATTAGATACGTATCAGATATGGATATGTCTAGATACGTGACCAAAACATGATTCAAAGTATTTGATTTTTATTATACTTTTTTATTTTTAATTTTTCAGATACACATATACCTTCCAGATATGTGGAGGGATGTGTTAAGGTCATTTTAGTTTGGGAAAATATCAATTTATACCCTTAAACTTCGGGTTTGTATCAATTTAAACCTTACACTAAATAATTGTATCATTTTAAACGCTGAACTTTGGGGACTGTGTCAATTTAAACCACAAATTGATAGTTGTATCAATTTAAACCCTGAGAATCCTTCTATTAAATGTTCGAAAGTTTTTTGATGAAGCATGATTATTTGAACTTGTATCGGAACAACTCCCAAGAGACAAATTACCTCAGACATCATCTGCAGAATTCCACACAGTTCCCCTTCGAGTCACAAAGGGCAAGTTATGCTGACATGGTGTTCCGTTGTTCAGGAGATGGCAAAACAGAGCACTCCTTTCCCTATTCCGGTTTTAGCAAAACAAAGTGCAATTCAACACTGGGTGATAAAATCTATGGATCATTTCAAGATTATTTGCATTTGATGATTGGAAGGAAATTAGAAAAAGTTAAGAGGATCTTCTTCAAACAAAAGTAAATATTAATCCTTTGTTTGCAGAGAATGCTCTGATTAAATTGGCTGAAGGATCTTTAGAAGAGTTTGTTGGTAAGGAATGGGCTCTTTTCATTTAAAGTTCGAAAAATGGAGCAGAAGTAAACATAGCCGAACTTCGGTTATTGAAGGATATGGAGGATGGATTAAAATTAAAAACCTCCCTTTAGATTATTGGAGCAAAAAGATGTTTGAAGCTATAGGGGAGCAATTCGGTGGTCTGGAGAATATCGCAACCGAAACACTCAACCTCTTAAACATCTTTGAAGCAAAGATTCAAGTGAAACGAAACCTACGTGGTTTCATGCCAGCTACATTTGAAACAACTGACTTCAAATGTGGAATTTTTTCTCAAACTTTGGATATATTGAATTGATAGATCCTCCTTTGATAACCAAGGATTGATTATCACCTGAGGATTTCTCAAACTTATTCGATTTGTAGAGATTAAACCAGGTTATGAAAGTTGAAGGAGTAATTGAAGGTTCTTTCTTTTCGGAGGGCATTGGAATTTCTATAAACAATACAAAAAACCTCCTCTTTCACAAGAATCCTTTCGAAGTGGTAGAACAGGTTGTTCGTTGAAAGCATACCTTGCTGGCGCAGAAAAAAGTCCTTACAATCGACGGTGAAACCTAAAACCGACTTCCTTCGACAATAGTGTGAACACGAGTAAAGAAATCGAAGAGACACAATTAAGGAGGAGAGAGAAAGATTTTCAAATGTGGAGGGAATAAGGCAGCAGAAGTTGAAGAGGAACTTTTAGGGAGGAAAGAGAAAATTTCGTCTGAGACCCAATCATTGCCCAATGAAAATCCACATTTCTTTATTGATGCAATCACGCTCTTAAACCCTACTTAGCCCATTTATTTTGATACTACTGTGAAGTCTATTTGGTCGGACTGTGGCCCCCCACTTGTCGATCCCATTTCCTCCAATAACAAGTCTCTTCCCGCTGCTCCTCTAAAACCTTTGACTCCTTTCTCTAATGCCGGTTCAGTGCCCTCTAAAACTTCTTCCAAAAGAGTCCCAAGTTCCAAATCTTCCTCCATTTTGCATTCTTCTTCTTCTTCCATTTCTTCCTTAGCTAGATTCGGGTTAAGAGTTAAGTCAAAAAAACATTGAAAACCAAAGAAACTTTCGCTTCTTTTCAAGACGTTCCCAAAGCACTTTGTTAGAAGAAAGAGGTTTAACGAGGCCTCAAAACAAAAATATTTAAAAGCAAGGTTGTTGTTAGATTAGGATCTAGATTTGTTAGAGGCAAAGTTTGCCCTTTTTGAAGCCCCATCTCACCCAAAGTGGTCAGTCCATCAAGAGTTCTAGCCATCCTCATTTTAACTACTACGTTTTTTCTTACCTAACTCAAAGGTTAAATTTTTTAGAGGCTCTCCTAGTCAAACTCCGTTCTCTTTGTCTAGAAAGAAGTGTGCTTCAGATTTTGAGTCTCCCTTTATTGTGAGCAGCGAGGAAGCTGGCCATTTATTGAAGACAACTGAGAAGGAGGATCAATCGCTAAAGGACCCTTTAAAATCTGATTTAAATGCCTTGTTCTAGATTGAGGAAGCAGGTCGCTATAACTGAAGCTCAACATTGTGAAGTTCCAGAGCATTTGAAGTCTTTTGTTGAAGAATGTGGAATAATTTTGGGTTGAGCTCTCGAAAGTAGATTTGTGGTCTGCTTCATCAGTCAATTATCTCTAAATTTTGATTATTGTATCACGAGGTTTTCGTCTGATACTTCAATAGTTTGGTCATCTACAGCTACATGGTCACCTTAATACATATTTAGTCATTTTTTCAAGTTTTAGAGGCACTTTAGGAGGCATTTCGAAGCAAGGTTCCTGTTCGGCCCAACTCCTCTTTTTTCAGAAGTAGTTTTTGGCAGTTCGGGCTTTGGTTGTTTGTTTCATCATTTCTCGACTGACTCAAGAATGGTTTCCTCTTGAAAGATAAGTTAAAGTTATTTTGCAGTTTGTTGGGTTGAAAGTTGTTAGCGAGTCTTCTCGAGCTCAAGATCATTTTTTTGCCTTTTCTTGGTGTCTCCTCTCCTTTCATTTTGAAGCTATTAGTGTGGAAGTCTTTTGCTGAATTTCGGTTTCTTATTGTTGCTTTGTAGTTTTTTTTCTCTTTTTTGGTTTTAGATCCAGAGGAGTTTGGCTTGTTTGTATTGTTTTATTATTAAGTTTTTAGTCATTTTACTCCTTTTTTCTCCTCGTATGATTCTCTTGTACTTTGAGTATTAGTTTCATTTATTATCATTAATAAAGAGGTTCGTTTCTGTTTAAAAAAAAAACCCTGAACTTTCATAAGTGTATCAATTTAAACCTTGAAATTTCATAAATGTATCAATTTAAACCTTAAACTTTCATAAGCGTATCCAAAATAAAACATAATCGAGGTGTAAATTGATACTATTACGCAAATTCAGAGTTTAGATTGATACACTTAAAAAAGTTCAGGGTCTAAATTGATACGATTATTAGTTTGGAGTTTAAATTGATACACTTATAAAAGTTCTGGGTTTAAATTGATTTAATTATTAGTTTAGGGTTTAGATTTATACAAACCCCAATGTTCAGGGGTTTAGGGTTTAGGGTTTAGGTATAAATTGATATTTCAAAGTCCGACCACAAATCTATTTTATTTGTAAGCCCACTTAAATTTAGAATTCCAATACAAAAGAAAATATGATTAATAACCTTTTGACATTAAAGAAGGTATGACTAAGACATTCCTCATCTTTATAACAAAGAAAAAATTTATAACAAAGAAAGCAGACGGAAGGCATAAAGACAAAGTGACAGATTCTTCCTTTGTAGCCGAATTGAGACTTCCATTAGGAATTGAAGCATGATTCAAGCAAGAATATTAATTTTCTATGGAGTCTTAAACTTCCATAATATATTGGAGGATTAACCAAAACCTAAATACTTTGAGCTAGACAGCCTCTGCTAGAGAGTACATTCCATTAATCATTTTGCCTTTGAAGTTTATCATTCATAGGCTTCAAAAGGAGGTTCTTTTAAGGTATCCCTGGAGGGAGGGGTAGACCATTTGAGGGAGGTTGAGAGAGAGAGAGAGGGGGGGGGGGGGGAAGGGAGTTTGTCGATGAATGTGCTTAATAGTGATTCTAGTGAAAATTGTTGAAGTTGGTAGATTGAGTTATTCAACACTTAGTTGTGAACTTGGTGGGCCAAACACTGTGTTGGTTTTTTTAATCAACCCAACTCAAGTTGGTGGGCCAAGCTTTTCCTTCTTTGAAAATTCTATGGTTCTGAATCTTGTTGCTTTTACACCTTTGCTATTGGAATGGAGTTATGTTTATTTACCCTCTTATAGTCTATTGGTAACCATTGTTGTTTCTGTTAGGTGTTTAATTTAATTTAAATAAATAACTTTGAAATTGCATGGTTTGTTTATTTCTTTTAGTTGTTAATTTAATTTCTCTAACGTTGAAATTTGATGACTTTTAGAAAGACAACGTGTCTAATCAGCGCGAACATGTAGTGCACCTACTTGCTAACGAGCAATCTCGCCTACGTATTCTTGAAGAAACTGAACCAGTAAGTGCTATATTCTCATCACTGAACCTTGATGGATGGTTTATTGTACTTGTAATTGTTAATAACAATTGGTTCTGCTTGCAATTTGGCTCTGGTTGGTGGTTCAGGCCAATATCTTTCTTTGAGATCCTTTTATGGAAGATTGTTTCCTATCATAAATACTTGATGCTGCAGTGTTGGCTAATTGTATATTATGGTTATTGGGGACTTGATATCTAATTTGTAGTTCATTTTCCTTCTTAGATCTCCTTTCTTAGTTTACAGAACTCTATGCAGGGTCTATTCACTGCATAGATCCACAAGCACCCATGCTTTGTGCTCCAACTTATTTCCTCCATAAATTTAGTTCCTGTGAATTATTAATGTACAGATGCTCAAATATGTTTTTTTTTAAATTTTATTTATAAATAAATATATATACATATATATATATATATATTTAAATTATCATTATTGCTTATTTAAATTTATTTATTTATTTATTTACTATAGAAATTGGATGAAGCTGCTGTGGAGGGTGTTTTTAAGAAGGCTCTGGAAAACTACGTTAAATGGTGTGAATATTTATGCATTCAACCTGTTTGGAGCAGGTTTGGTCTTTCTAACTTATTCTTGTTATTTTCTGAATGGAGTCTTCGTTTCATCTTGTATTTTTTATTTTTCAACAATGAATTTTTGAATTTGATTCCTCCTAGAAGAAAGTTTTATGTGATTATTACAAGTGTTTTGATTTTTTTGCAGTTTGTCTGCTGTTAGCAAGGAAAAAAAGCTACAATTTATTTCCTTATACTTTCTGATTTGGGGGGAGGCAGCCAACGTCAGATTTCTTCCAGAATGCTTATGCTACATATTTCACCATGTACGTAGCTGTGGACTCATTTGTAATTTTATTGGATTATGTTCACCTCTTTTATTTTTGATCTTATGCTACGTATTTCCGCCTAGACTTCTCATTGCTTCAGACTTCTCCATTGTTGCCGCCATCCGATGTAGTTGCTTTCTTCCACTTTCACTCTTGTTTTATTTTTTTTTGTAACCATGTTAGGAGGTTAAAAATGATCTATCAACAATGCAGGAAATTCTATAATCCAGAAGGAATAAGTTATTGGATCAAAGGTTGTAATGTTTAGTGCAAATATGCACAACAAAGTGCCTTACAAGAATAAAAGAGGACTAAAGAAAGCGATAATTTTTGTGAATCCTCTATTAAGCTTTACATTCGAAAAAAGACCACGTTCTTATGATTATTGGAATGATTTTTTTTCCTATGATCGTTTCCTTTTTCCTTCTTTTTGTTTCCTATGATTATTGGAATGTTTTTGTATTGATATTGTATGGACATGATACGATGCTAAGGGGATGTCAACTAGTTGAGGTTCTTGGGTGCATCTCCTGATCCTTAGAGCACTTTCTCGCTCATCGTGTATCTCTGTTGTACTTTGAGCATTAGTCTCATTTCATTACTTCAATGAAGAGATGGGTTTCCTTTAAAAAAAAAAAAAAATACCACGTGCCTTGGTATACTCAAGATCCAACTATCTCCCTACTTAATGGCGATATTGTTGAAGAAGCTTGTACAACTTTGTATGAAAACTCAAAAGGAAGAAGTTTTTCCTAAGAATTCATCACATATCTTAAGTGGGGAACACTGTAATATTGGGCTCAATAGTTCACTCTTTGATAAGGAGTATGCAATTAAAGAGATTCCCTCCTTTCTCAAGTAGGCAATAAGTTCCGCCATCAATCAATATGATAAATTTATTTTTCTCGAAATTTATTTAGTGAAGAAGAATTGGATTTACACAGAAAATATAGTAAAATTCTGCCATCAATCAATATACTAAATATTTTTTACTCAATCTTAGCCTATGAGGAAAACAGAATATACAACAATAAATATTTACCTTTTTTATTGAGATTTAGAGGTTTTTGGCTTAATTAGTTTTTGTTATTTTGATTGTGTTTTTAGTTTCTTCTCTCTTATTGCTCTTAGTATAGTACTCTTGTACTTTGAGCATTAGTCTCTTCTATTATCATTAATAAAGAGGCTCGTTTCCGTTAAAAAAAACAACAATAAATATATACCAGAAGAAAACTGTAAGCATATGCAAGGAAACAATTGCTGAATAAGATCTCTAACATACAGCCTGGGAGAGTAGTGAGGTAAGTAATGGGCTAACTCGATTTTCTAGAACACGTGCTGTGGGACTCGAATACGTCCGGACATGCTCGACACACGTGTCAGACACGCGGAAATCTGTGGCCCCCTTTCTTTATTATTATTATTATTATTATTTTTTGAATAGAAACAGAGAAATATATATATAATAAGAACCAAAAACGAACAACTTAAAGGCGAGGGCCAAGGAGGCCCTCCCTAAAAGACATCTAAGCCAGCAACGCTTTCCAGTTGTTAAAAATCATGGAAAGCGTATAATTACAAAAAAGGTTTGTGTGGTTTAAGCACCACCAAGACGCTGTGTTTTGGACCACAGACCAAAAAGAATCAAAAGAATTTGAACTATCTTTAAAATCCTGCTGTTCCTTTCCAACCAAATTCCCCAAAGGAGTGCACGAACACAACTATTCCACAAGATCCTCCCCTTCCTTCCAAACAGCCTCTGTCTAGCAACTTCCCCAAACCATAACTCGATATTCTGGGGCAAACAAATCTGAATATTAAAGATCTCAAACAATCTCAGCCAACCCTTCCTTACAAACTCGCAGTGAAGAAATAAGTGATCCAGATTTTCCTCATTTTTGTAGCACAGGAAGCAGACTGAAGGGTTAAGCGTGGAGTTAGGAAGCTTTCTTTGCAGTTTGTCGGTTGTGTTCAAACTTCTATAAACGAGAGCCCACAAAAAGCACTTTACCTTCTTAGGACATCTAAAATTCCAAACTACCCTGACAATAGATGAGGAGATGGACCGACTATTTGGGTTGAGATCTTTCACTGAGTTATGGAAGGTTGATTTTGTCGAAAACTTTCCACATTTCTCAATAGACCACATCACACCATCCTCATTCTGCAAAGGGACCCAGTTACTCAAAGTTTCAAAGATGGCAACCGCATTATCAAGTTCACTTTCCCTCAAATTTCTTCTTAAGCCCAGATTCCAGGCTTGATTTTCTGAATCCCAACAGTCGGCCACCCATGCTTCCTTTTTCAAAGACAAGTTGTAAATGTCAGGATACCAGATGGAAAGAGGACCATTGGCACACCACGAGTCTGTCCAAAACCGAAGCTTCTTCCCATCTCTCAGAATAAACTTAATGAATTTGAAAAAACTATCTTTCTGCTTAAAAATTCCTGCCCACAGAGTTCTTTTATAGCCTTTCTTTGGTTTCAAAGTGCTCCAACCGCCATCATCCTCTTCATAAATGGAACCGATGACTTTCCTCCACATAGCATTCTTTTCAACCATAAATCTCCAAAGCCATTTACTCAATAAAGCATTATTTTTCT
>JBBPDJ010000008.1:3443675-3453745 GCA_037974625.1 Cucumis cinereus | reverse complement strand
GATTTAGTAATATTTAGCGTCATACCAGCACCCTCGAGGAACAGATTGGTAATATACCACCATTTCTCCACATTTCCCGGGTCCCCATCCATAAAAAGGAGTGTGTCGTCCGCATACTGCAGGTGTGACACAATGATACCTTGCTGCTCGACTGGAATGCCCTTTATGACTCTCTTTTCTAGGCAAAAGTGGATTAAATTGCTTAGGGAATCCCCCACAATAGTGAAAAGGAAAGGGGCAAGAGGGTCACCCTGTCTTAGACCCCTTTTAGCAAAAATCTTACCTCTCGGTCTACCATTGATCAAAATAGAGTAATTTGTAGAAGAGAGGCAGCCCCAAATCCACTTCCTCCATCTGTTTCCGATGCCTTTAAGCTTAAGGGCGGAATCTAAAAACAGCCAATCTACCTTATCATAGGCCTTCTCAAGATCTAGTTTTAACAACACACCACTCTTACCACTGTGGATGCAATCATCAACCGTTTCTGAGGCTGTTAGGATGGCGTCTAGAATTTGTCTACCTTCCACAAAAGCCATTTGGGAATCCGTAATAATCCGTAACACAGTTAGATGGGTGATTGAGAAGAGCTCTGGTGGTAATGTTACAAAAAGTATGAGGTGCTTTAACTCTCTGCTGGAAGACACTAGCCTTGTAGATATTCCATTGGCAAACGCTCGCTTTACGTGGTCCAGATCAGGTCTAAGACCAGCAACTTCAAGGTTAGACAGATTCTTCATTTCCCCAAACTGGTATGTGTTTTTTAAAGAAGTGAAACTCGAGAGATTGACTAGAACAGCCTCAGACCACTTCCCCATTCTCCTGAGATTGGGCCCTCAACCGTGGGGCCCCTCCCCCTTCAGATTTGAAAACCTATGGCTGGACCATCACATGTTTGCTAAAAACTTAGAAGTTTGGTGGAACGATTTGAATGTTGAGGGCTGGCCAATATACTCGTTTATGCTTAAGCTACAAGGGTTGAAACCAGTGTTGAAAAATTGGAGCAAGGAGAACTTTGGAAACATTGCTTCTCAAAAACAAGCTTTGTTAAGTAAAATTAAATGGATTGATGATTTAGAAGATTCAAATTTCCTGGATAGCGACTGTATTAGAGAAAGGGAAACTGCAAGGAGGGATCTTTTTGAAATCGCCATTAAGGAGCAAAGAATTTGTGCTAAAAAATGCAAAATTCAGTGGCTTCAAGAAGGAGACGAAAACTCTAGTTTCTTCCACAGATGGGCTTCGGCTAGAAAGAGCAAGAACTATAATCATCGCTTGCAAAACAGTGAGGGGGAAGAGTTAGTTACTGATAAAGACATTGAGGGTGAAATTTTAGCCTTCTTTTCTACTTTGTTTGGCTCCAAAGTAGGGCAGCCTTACATCTGCACCAATAACAGTGGCAATGTGATTGAGGATGCGGATGCAATCATGTTGGAAGGCCCCTTTACTGAAAAAGAAATTAAAGAGGCGGTCTTTGATCTGGGAAGCAACAAAGCCCCAGGCTCGGATGGTATGACAGGTGAATTTTTTAAAAAATCCTGGAACATCTTGAAGCAAGACTTAGTAAAGGTGTTCCAAGATTTTTTTGAAAATGGGATCATCAATAGGAGGTGCAACGAAACGTACGTCTGTCTTATTCCTAAGAAGAAAATGGTGACCAAGGTCAGTGACTTTAGACCCATTAGCCTCATTACTTCTCTTTACAAAATCATTGCTAAGGTGCTTGCTAAGAGGTTATTATTATTATTAAGTTTGGACACGCCATCGGGCACACATAGACCAAACGAAAAAAAAGAAAAACCAAACCTTTCAAAACAATCAGTGGCGTTGGAGAGGGGTGGTTGATGTAGGAAGGTTGAACAAATGGACAACAACATGGAGAGGTGGTCGGGGGGAAGGGAGAAAAGAAAAACCAAGCCTCAACTCCACCAAGATACCTTTTTACGCAGCTCCACCTTCGGGGGAAGCGAGAGCAGAATAGAGAATGAGGGTGAAGGAGGAGGTGGTTGAGCGTGGGAAGAAAGAATAGTGCAAGAAGAAATACAATATTTAGGGTTAGGGTTTTTTCTTTGGGTTTTGGGTGTTATTACATCCTATTCCATGTGATTTGGCCATAGGTCTTTTTTTTCCTTAAATAGGCTCTTGGTTATTTCTTCTCTTTTTAAGTTACCTTTTCTTTTCCTTTATTAATGTTTAAAAACGTTATTTTTAATAACTAATAGAAGAACTAGAATTAATTATTTTTATTACTTAATAAATATTATTTTTAATAATTGTATAGACACATACATATCACACACATATGTAATTAAAAAATAATTTAAAAATAGCGTGTCGTGTGTCTCGTGTTTTGTGTTTGTGCTTCTTAGGTTTTTACTCTTACAAGCATGAGAGAAGCAAAGATGACATAGCTAGATTGCAGGGGATGTAGGGAAATGCCAGAGAAACTAGGTGCCAAATCTGGATTCTAAATTCTAATTCGAATCTTGGGCCTGGGGCATTGCAATTTTTATCTCATTAACTTTGTTGCAGGTTGATTTTTTCATGTGCCTCCCCGTTCTAATGAATACTATTTTTAAAAAATTTAAAAATTTAAAAATTTAAAAATTAAATATTTTCCCTAGTATATACTCTCATATCTAACAAGAAGGCTAAAGTAGCTGATTATTGGTGTCTCTCTTGTCAATCTTGGAACTTGGGCCTTAGGAGGAACTTTTTTGATAGAGAGATGGGAGATTTAATGGAGCTTTTGCATCTTCTTCGATGCTGGAAGCCAGAAGGTAGCAATGGTAGCAATGATAGCCTTAAATGGATGATAGCCTTTTGTCTCCCTTACGAAGTTGATGATTGGATCCTTGAAGGGCTTGACAGTCATGCTTTTAACAAATATGGAAAAGTGCTTTGGAGATAGCCCACACGTTCTTTGCTAAAGTCTACTGGAAAGAGAGAAATAGTAGGATTTTTTAAGATAAATCTAATGCTTTTGGTGCAGTAACTACACTAACTTCTTTTGTATTTACGGCCTCCTAATGATTTTTATCAATTGAAAGGCTTTAGTTGTTAGTTGTTTGGGGAGGGGTCCTCTCAACCCCTCGCCCTTAGGCTGTTTCTCTCTTGCCTTGGTTTAGTATATTTCTTTCTTGTTTCCTATAAAAAAAAATGAACACCATTTTTTGATTGCTAGACACCATTTCGCTGTATTTTCCACACCTGTTTCCTATAAGGATTTTATTATTATTTTATTTTTTAAAAAAATCTATTTGTTGTTCTGTAACTTTTTTCTTTTCCCTTGAGTTTCATTGTCTTACCCTTAAATTTGCTTGCAGATGGTTCGGGAAATGGATGAGATATTGAGGCATCAGATTGCGCAACCGGCTAAGAGCTGTGAGTCTAAAGATGGTGTTTCTTTCCTTGATCAAGTTATCTGTCCTCTTTACGAGGTTCTGGCTGCGGTATGTCTTTTATTGTTTCTTGTGTCTTCTAAAATTTCTAATGGAAGAGTTGGATGTATTTTTCTTTTCTCGTTAAAGAGTAGAAGTGAATGTGTCCATACAAGTAGTTGAGCTCAAGTTGAGTGAATGTTTCAACCTAGTTGAGATGTCTAGTCATGCATGCTGATCCTTAAGTCCTTTCTTTTCTGCTCTTTGTATAATCTTCTGCAGTAGTCTCATTTTTATTAATAAAAAGACTTGTTTCCTTTTTAAAGAAAAGTAGTTGAGCCCAAGTTGCATCTGGAAGTCTTCTGCTAAAATTTTGAGAAATGGAGCTCAAAAGGTGAAAATTTTCTGATAGGCACAGTTCAGCTACAGTTTTTGAAGTTTTTGGGTTTTTTCTCTTGGTTTTTTATTTTGGTCTCTAGTTTGGTGCTTTTGCTCTCTTTTTATTTCTTTGCAAGTTTGTTGCACCTATTATTGTACTTTTCCAGTCTAAGATATCAAAGATTCAAAACAAGGAAAAAGGAATGGAAAGGTTAGTTTCAAGGTGCTAAGTTTACGGAACTTAGAGAACTGGTTTTCAATTTCATGGAGGTGTACTCTGTTGTCTGTTTATTGTTGAATTATTTCAATTTCATGGAAATATTTCCCAAAATCACAGAAAAGATTATTGCATTTTCTATTTAAAATGTCCCTTGAATATTTAATCTGCTGTCTTGAGCTATCAATTGATGAGTCCAAATTATTAAATGCTCAGGAAGCTGCAAACAATAATAATGGTCGGGCACCACATTCTGCATGGAGAAACTATGATGATTTTAATGAGTATTTCTGGTTAGTTGCAAAATGCTGTATGTTTGATTTGTTACGAACAGTTCATACTGAAGAAGCTTTGGAGCACTGTTCATTTTTTTATCAGGTCACTTAGATGCTTTGAACTCAGTTGGCCATGGCATAAAGGCAAATCTTTTTTTCAGAAGCCAACACCAAAGTCAAAGGTGGTCTGCATGTTTTTTTTTTTAAATTTTGTCAAACTTATCTCTCTTCTTGTATTTCTTCTTGTAATTACTATTATTTTATTTTTTTTCTTCAACTCATTTATACTGTGGTATTTATATTATGAACTATTTGTTGTACTGATTGGTTTTAGTTGGCGAAGATTGATTTTCTGTGCTGCATAGTTCCATACGTGAAATTATTGCTTTCATTTAAACATTTGGGAGTGAAAAGCCTGATTTAGCAAGCGGTTTTCAGGGTTTTGAATCTAAATTATTTTCTTGAACCTAAAGAATCCTTGAATTACGACACAATCTTTATGTTAGTTTCTTTAAAAAAAAAAGAATCCTTTAATTACGATGTGCAATTTTTTAGGTGGTTTGTGTGTGCATATTCAATTTAGTACCATACCAACCTTAGAGAAATATCAATTATTCAATGAAATGTTCAATATATATCAAACTATTGGAGGTTTGTTTGAATAGGCTACTTTTGAGTTGTTTACCCTCACCATTTTCCCTAATTTTATATTTTCGTTGCTTTTAGGCATGGTCTACATTGGTGCTATTGTAGATGATTATGATTATTGTTATTCTAATTAATCAAGGAAAAATAGAAGATGATTATGATTATTGTTATGATGTGGAACTTCCAAGCATGTGCGTGTATTTTCATTTGTTGAATTTTGGTGCAATTGTAAAAAATTTTATTTCCTGATTCAGCTAAATCGAGTTTAGTCAAATCCATTGTCATGAGGGATATTTGTGTACAACTTATTGCATAGGGATAATATTGCTTTCTTTGTGGAATATTGGGTTCTCGGTAAGTGGGAAAGGAGTTAACGGTGGTTAAAGAATGTGTTAAGGAAGAGTCACAACCACAAGTGTTGAAGATGACTTTTCCAAAAGTTTCTACAAAAAGATGAAATTTTTTAGGATGCCTGAAGGTTTTACAATCAGTATGGAAATAGTGGTTAGTCTAAAGAAGAATAATCTTTATCTTAGTATTAGACAGTTTGATAGGAAATTTGGCCATGAAAATAGCGCGATGGAAATTGGCTAGGTTGGTAACTAGCTTATTGTGGATGCAAACCTTGGGAAAACGAATTTGTGACTATAAAGAATGATACTGTTAAGGCCCCACAAACATTTTTGCTTTTCCAATGTTCCACTATAGCTGAACTGAACCTTCGTGGTGAGGAAGCATAAAGCCTTGGAAGATGCCAATTTAAAGAACACTGTTTTGGTAGGTTTTTTTGAATCACTTACCCTTTCAGCTCTTTCATGGTGTAAAATATCACCTCCTATTTGTAACGACAACCTTACCTTTCTTGTTGCCAATTTAAACAATTTTTTAAAAACTTCTTTTGGCTTGGGGCTTGGCCTTTCTTGTAATTTCATCTATTCCATCAAATTAATTGTTTCTTAGGAGGTGTCAAGCTAGTTGAGATGTCTAGGTGCACTTGTTGATCCCTAAACCCTCATTTTTGCGAGTCCTCGCATTTATACGATGAAACTCTTCTGCATATTCTGCCACCTTTCTATTTCCTTGTCTGCACCGTTGATAAAGTATTTGTTCAAAGTTGGTGGGTAGAAAACGTTCTTTCATCATTCTTGGCCAGCTTCTTATTGGATTTTTTCCTATTTATCTGCGGTTGATTTGAACTTGGTCCCGCCAAGCCTGGTCCCACCAAGCCGATGCACTCGATTTGAGCTTCGGTGCAACCAATTTCACTTTCTTGTCATTGGGTGTTTCTATATATTCGAAAAAGCTCTCGACGTTCTTAACCCAATCAAGAAAAGCCTCTACATCCAATTTGCCGCTGAACATAGGTAAATCCACCTTCATCTTGAAATTTTGATGATAGTCTCCCCAGAACTAACCTTCTCTGTATTGTGGGGGAATAAGCCGGCTCTCCTGGTTATTCTCTGCTCTGTTTCTTCCCCTTCTGATTTGTGGAAATTGGTTTTGCCCTCTCTGTGTAGTCGGATTCCCCTTTTGTAAATCATCTTCTTCGGTCGAGGCGTCTGAATCTTGGATACCCATCATGGGTTCTTTCTGCCGGTAGTTTTTGGGTGCATTTTGGGCTTTGTTGGATGATTCTGAATTGTTCCCTTCGTTACTTGGTTCTTGTAGGTGACTTGCAAACTGTACATGGGCTCTCCTTCTTCCATGTACGACGGCCACTCCTTGCCCGTGAGGCAAAACATTGATGACCGCTTCTAATTGGCGAGCCCACAGTAAGCTGTAATTCGGCAAGATGAGCATTCGTCTTACCCACAACACCTTCAACGGCCAGCAGACGTGCTGTTGGTGTTTTCGGCGAGAGAATTTGTGGCTCCAAGGGTTGCTCGTCGACACCCTTTCCTTTGCCGGCGTTGGCTGGATTCCTTCCCACCATGAGTCCCTTCTTCGAGTTGCTCTAATACCAAGTTTGATGAATCTTGGAGGATTCTTGAACTTAAATCTGAAATCTTGATTTTTATTAATTTTCTGAATTAATCATAACAACCTAAAACCTACAGTTTTTTATACTAATATTGACAACCAAAACAGAAACCAGTAAATAGTTAAAACTGTAAACTGAACTGTTACAAATAAACTGTTAATTCTAAACTGTAACCAATACAGAAAGTAGTTAAAACAACTTAAAACAATTATTTGCACCAGATGCGCTCATATGAGTATGTTGAGTGCAGAATATGGCATCTTGGTGATGTCCAAATTACACTAAATTGTTTTGTAATTATATCCTTCACATGATTTTACACAACTGGATGGCTCTTCTTGTTTGATTCTGTGGGGGGTTCTCTCTACCCTGCCCTTAGGCTGTTGCTTTTTTTCGTTAATTTATACAATTTCTCTGTTTCTTATATAAAAAAAATACGAGTATGTTGAGTAATTTTCTTTCTCATTATTACTATTTCTTTTTCAGAGTATGCTTGGTAGAAGTCATCATCAAGGGAAAACGTCATTTGTTGAGCATCGGACTTTTCTTCATCTTTATCATAGTTTCCATCGTTTATGGATATTTTTGGTTATGATGTTCCAGGTATATGGCCTTTTTAAATGCTCTCTATTTTCCTTTGTCCTGTTAACTATAATTTGCTAACCTGTGTCTTGATGCTTGGGAGATTTCTTTTGTTGTTGTTCATGTGGTGTAGCCTAAATGACAAAACAGATAATGATCCCAGAAATCTAATCCAAAGGATTTTATTACGATTCATATGTGTTCAATACAAGGGACTATAGGATATCTGCATTTTCATATATTTAATTATTATTTCCCACATTGTTATTCTTACAGGCTCTGACCATAGTTGCATTTAACAATGGAAGCTTCAATATGAAGACACTGCTGGAAGTTTTGAGTCTTGGTCCGACATTTGTTGTAATGAAGTTTATTGAGAGTATGTGCCATTCTAGTCATTTCTACTGGAAGTGTTTGAAGCTGATTTGTTCTGTTATCTTGTGCACAATAGATGGAAATAATTTTTTTTGTTGTTCTAACAAATTTCTATTTAACTGCATGGATTTGATCCAGGTGTTCTAGATATCTTTATGATGTATGGTGCATACTCTACTTCAAGGCGTCTTGCTGTTTCTCGAATTTTTCTTCGTTTTCTTTGGTTCAGTATTGCATCAGCTTCGATAACATTTCTTTATGTGTATGTATTCTAGCTTTAATATTTTTGATGTCTTGTTTTTTCCCCAAGACATTTGGTTTTATTTATATCTATTCCCTTACAGGAAAGCTCTTCAGGAGGGGAGTAAACCAAATGCAGAAAGAGTGATGTTCAGACTATATGTAATTGTGATTGGAATATATGGTGGTGTGCAACTTTGTCTCAGTATCCTTATGCGTATACCTGCTTGCCATCTTTTAACAAATCAATGGGATCGGTGGCCTCTTGTTCGCTTTATCAAGTGGATGCGTCAGGTTTCACCCTCTTATGCTTGCTTTATTTATTGTTTTCTGTTCGGGTAATGTGGCCTTCTCAATTTCAGTTCCCGCTATTTGGTTAAATCCATAATTTCTCGTCTTTTTTTCTTTTTTTTTTCTTTGTTTTGTTTTTTGAATGGAAACAAGTTTTTTACATTGTTCTGGTCTGAAATTTGTTTTCTTAGGAACGGTACTATGTTGGACGTGGGATGTATGAGAGGACTACCGACTTTATCAAGTAAGTATATGAATTTATTAGATCTGCATCCACTTATGTTTCATTAGGATCCCAAATACACATAAAAAAAGAATAAAAAAAGAAAAACCAACATGAAATACAAATATGAAATTTTGTTGCAACTTGCAATATCAAGATAATTTATAAAAGAGGGGCAAGACGATATTTGATATAAGCTTCGAGGATTTCATCATGGCTAGGCCTGCTAAACCTCCAGAATGTACTCCCTTAATAATGAATTTCCTAAGAGAGGTATGAGGAATGAAAACCTTGTCACCTTTGAACAAGAAGCCATCCAAAATATGAAAATCAGTGCATGGGTGTGTGGTGGTTGGTGCATTTTTTCCAATTATACTTCAAAATCTATGTACGAGGCATATTATTAGGGAATGCGATCAAAAGCTGTAAGGATTTGTGATCTTTTTCGTGTTTTGTCTTCACCAAAGCTCCCACTGTCCACTACATCTAGTTGAAGCCCCATCACCAATGCCTCCACCACTGTTGTACTGCCGTTGTTCATGTTTCTGTTGTCAACAAAGTCCAAAACATCAATTATGCTCTATTGTCACGTCATTGAATTACAAAGTGCTTTCAGAGGCAAAAATGGTTAAACAGAGGTTAGATGAGATGAAGATGGAGTTGCCGAAGATGTATAAACGAGGGAGAGAGAAGATTGAGGATACTTCTTGTTATTGGAGAGCTTTTTGGAGGAGGTTTTCATTAGGATACTGTCTAACAAGAATCAATATCTGAACTATATTGAGAATTAAAGAACTACAATGTAATCCAAGTTTATGTTTCTTGGAACCCCCTCTCTCGAGTGCTGTCATCCAAGCTCTAGATTACTCCACAAAATAGTCTAACTTTCACTCTCTCATCCTCTTACTATTTATACAACATCCAATAACTAACTTTCCACCTAATGACCATTATACCCCTTAATACCAACATACTAATATTCCTATCTAGGTACCTAACAGTTTTAAAAAATGCAGAAAGTAAAACTGCTAAACCGAACTTTGGGTTGGTTTTGGTTTGGGCCTCAAATAGAACCAGACCGAACCATGAACACCCTAGAAGGCCATGATTAGTGATTTTTTAAGAGCACTCGAGCTAGTAATTTCTTAAGCCAGTTTTTTTAAGGTGTATCAATGGTTTTGAAGCCTAAAAACAAAGGTAACTATGTCCGTACATCAATTTCCTCCTTTAAGTGCTCGAGTGCTCTTAGGAAATCATTAAACATTTTATAAATTTGTGATAAAAGTAAGTTAATACCAAAAACCATTGGATGCCATGAGTATTTTTTTGGGATAGATCAATCGTTTATTGCTACTACCGTTCTTGGGTGAACAGCCACCCACTTTAACAAACTGCCAAACTAATTTTTTTGAACAAAGAAGTTCAGTTTTTAAAATTTATAGAAATTTCGTTTTAAGTAAGTATGAAAAAGATATTGTAAAAG
>JBBPDJ010000008.1:3393435-3443575 GCA_037974625.1 Cucumis cinereus | reverse complement strand
TGTTTCAGTGATCTTCATTTCTCTTTCTATAAATTAATATGTCATGCTTGGTGTGTTGGACAATTTGATAGGCATGAGTAACCATCAAAGCGACCTTGAAAGTTGTCTTTAATTCATCCCTCAGGTTTTAATCAAATCTGGGGATAGTTGTTTTTAAGTTTCTGGAAAGACCAAGGAAGTATGAAAAAGATATTGTAAAAGTGTTTCAGTGATCTTCATTTCTCTTTCTATAAATTAATATGTCATGCTTGGTGTGTTGGACAATTTGATAGGCATGACTAACCATCAAAGCAACCTTGAAAGTTGTCTTTAATTCATCCCTCTGGTTTTAATCAAATCTGGCGATAGTTGTTTTTAAGTCTCTGGAAAGACCAAGGAAGCTTCAAGTTGATCTGAAAGATCAGGGGCAAAGGGTTCTATATTTAATGGCAGTCTTATTAATTTCCTTTCTATCAATACAAACACAAAGGCACCAAGAACCATCTTTTTAGGTGCTAATCAGGCTTGAACTGTACAAGGATTGAGGCTAGTTTGAATATGTCCTTTATGGAGTAGTTCTTGGATTTTTTTTCTTGTCATATTTGGTATTCTTTGGAGCTCATTTGACTGTGTGGGAGGTGGGAATGAGAGCAACCCCGGATAAGATTGATTTGGTGTTGTATCTTTCTTAAAGGTGTGAGAAAAGTTGGGGAGTTAGAAGCCACACTAACACAGGAAAGTCAGCCAATACTTGTGTGATTTTTCAAGGGTAATTTGTGGTTTTTCAGTTGTAAATTTTCCCTGTTTTGTCGATGAAGTAGTTCTTTGCTCTGAGTTAAGCGATTAAGATGAAGAGTTGAGCGATCCAAGAAAGGCGCTGGATTGCATACTCTGAAAGGACTTGATCTGAGGCCTTTGTTAATAACGGAAAGAAGCACTAAAACGTACAAGATAGCTGGCTTAAATACAAGAGAGAAGTGCGGCCAACAAACTAATTATCTAACAGCCAAGAATCGGCTGAAATAAAGAGTAAACAACTAACTGAGGGTAAGTTTATGGTTTATCAGTTGCAATCTCTCCCTTTGTTGATGGTGAAGTAGTTCTTTGCTGTGAGCTAAGCCATCCAGGTAAAGAGTTGAGTGATTCAGGAAAGGCGCTGGATTGCACTCTCTGAAAGCCAGATCTGAGGGCTTTGTTAAGAAAAGAAAGAAGCGCTAAAAAGTACAAGTTGGCTGGCTTAAATACAACTATACAAGAGAGAAGTGCAGCCAGCAAACTAATTATCTAACAGCAAAGAGTTGGCTAAAGTGAAGAGTAAACAACTAACCGACAAGTTTGAGAATATGGTCTAAACTTTTAAAAGGAAATTAGGTTTTATGTATTATTATTAATTTCCATTATTATTTTCCTTTTTGGTATTTTTCATTTATGTTTTTTGTTTCCTTTAGTGGTTTTTTTGAGGTCTATTTATTCCCCTATGTAAAAGGTCATTATGTACTCTAGTTGTCACAACCTTGTCCAATCTCTGCCTCCATCGATCCAATTAGCCTTCGACGAAGGCAGATTCCTCCTGATCCACAAACCTGTTGTTTAAGAGCAATGCCCATTGACCTTCGACCCGTTCTTGGGTTTGTTTCCACCTCCACCATACTCATCCCATCAGCTTAGTCACATGCTGTGGCCAAGATCTAAGCAGAAAAGCTCCCTCTGCACTCCACTCGTCTAGATCTGTTGGTTCATTGGCTTATTTGGTCTTTGTTCGGTTTTTAAATTAGTTTTTCATGGGGTTTGTTGTAGATCTCTCTATGAGGATCTTTGTTCCAGTCCTGAAGTTCTTGTTTCGTTCTTCGTAGGTTTTGTTGTAGATCTCTATATGAGGATCTATGTTTCTAGCCTAGAAGTTTTTGGTTCCCTCCTTCGTGGGTTTCTATTTCTAGCATAGTAGTTCTTTGTGTGATTGGTTCTTCGTGGGTTTCTAATTTTATTTCAAATTTGCTGATTTGATATGGAAATTTTCTTCACAAAGTCAGGTTGTTAGTCATTCTACCACCTTGAGTTTGAGGGAGGGTGTTAAAAGGAATTAGGGTTTATGGATTATTATTATTTTTCTTTTTGGTATTTCCATTTATGTATTTTCTTTTAGTGGTTTCTTTGAGGTCTATTTATTCCCCTATATAAAAAGTCATTATATACTCCGAATTATTTTGGATATTTAATATATTATATAAAATTCTCATAAACGAGTAATATAAAGACAAGGTAAATATGTCCCTACATCAAATGCCTCCTTTTAACTGCTCAAGTAAATATCATGTAGCAATGAAATTTTGTTTGTGAACATGAGGAGATTCCCAATCTCATTTTGCAGGTACATGCTTTTGTGGATTATCATTCTGGGTGGAAAATTTGCATTTGCCTATTTTCTTCAGGTTAGCTATGGTGATTATGCAATGATACCTGCCTCTAGCCATGGAATCTGAAGACTTGATTCGTATCTTGCAGATCAAGCCTCTTGTTGGACCTACCAAGCTTATTGTAAATATGAAAGATTTAAGATATTCATGGCATGACTTTGTGTCTAGAAGTGAGTTTTCATTTCATTTCATTTTGAGTTGTAGGCCATCAGTTTGTGTTGTTGTCGTTTATTTCTTTATTTATATATGTTTATTTAATTTTATAAAATCATGTTGTTTTGTTATCTAGTGCAAGTATCATATCTGTTATTGTTTTGTTATCTGCTGCTTGATCTAAGTCGACAACCTTTTTTAATCTAGTTTCTTTATGTCATGAAAGGATGTTGCCATGCTGGTCATCTTTTGGTGCATTATTGTTTAATCTTTTAAAATTTTTTCTGGCCTTTTATTAATGAAAATATACAATGTAATGATTTTTTAATATATTTTATATTTTATTTGGGGTGGGTTGTTCTCCATGATAACTGGGCAAGGATAAAGGATGATGTTTGGAAGTTTTTTCTATAGGGGTATTGTTGACACTTTGCTGGACGAAATGTCCATGTTCCTTATACACAAAAAAGTGGAGCACAAGGCGACAGATTTTAAATCAGTTTTGTAGCTAGTCGTTAGATTATTGCTAAAGTTCTTGCTAAGAAGTTAAGGTTTTCTTTCCCTAGTACCACCCATACATCTCAACTAGGTTGCACCCCCTTAGGGACCTCATCATATTCGGAAGGACAAAAGCAAATTGGATAAACGAAATAAAAGTAGACCTAGAGCACCTAAATGTGATTACAGAAGAGATTTTCAATTGATGATCTCTATACGATGTCAAATGGGTTTATGATGGTTCTTTAGATGCGAATGTCTTTCAGTTGCTAGAGGACCATTTCTACCTAAGAAGCCAAGAATAATATGAGAAAATTTGGTTAAATCAATTCTGGCAGAGCTTTGGTTCGAATGCAACCAACGTATTTTTGGCAAGACGTGTTGGAAGCTGCAAAAAGAAATTTAAAAATGCTCCTTTGAACATGACGAAGTCTATTATGAAGGAGCAATTCTGATTTGAAGCTGCAAAAAGAAATTTAAAAGAAAAAAGAGATTTTCAATTGGAAACTAAATAAGAAAGACTAAATTCTTAAAGGAGTCGATGGTTTTGCACCAATAAAGAGCAGTAACAGAACCAAATCCATGAAGTTATAAAAAAGGACGAGTTCATTTCACTCTCCCCATAAAGTCCAAAAGAAAGCCTGCAAAATGGCCAACCATATCGTCCTCTTTGTGCCATGAAATGATGTCCCGCCAAAGACCCACCAAAAGCTTCCAAAATGAACAATGCGAAAATAGATGAGCAGGAGACTCAGAGCCCTTTACAGATGAGACACCAAGATGGAGAGGTAGACATATAGGGCATAACGATCATCAGTATTAACAGCATCAAGTCTAAGCTCCCATAAGAAAAAAATGATTTCTTAGGGTAATGATCCATCTGATGGCAGACTATAAATAATTTCCAAGAGGCTCAACTGCACCCACAGGAGTACCAATAGACCATATCCATGAGTCAGGAGAAAGATAGAATCTGATAGAGAACAATAGGTGTGACAAAGAAGCCCATTCAATGGCTCCAAATCATTAAGATTATGACGAAGTCTATTCTTCATTTTTATCCTAATGAAAATTTGGTTTATCAATCAAAAGTGTTGTTCAGGGTTTAGGGTTGAAAAGTGTTAGTTTCCGTTTTAAAAAAAAATTGGTTTCTCAATAAAGGAATAAAAACAATTCTTATTGTTTCTGATATGAATCTCATCAATAAATATAAACTCTGAACCATTATCCTTTCATCCTCTGTCATTTGTATTTATAACGAGATGCCATAAGAAAAGTTGCTTGATATATCATTTACATCTTCAATCTCTCATATTTTTCTCTTTATCGGAGAACCTTTCCAGAAATGGACGGAAGATTTATTCATTGCTAGGGTTATTCTTTTTCTGTAGTCTGACTTCTCACATCTTGTGTTCTATTTGCAGATAATCATAATGCTTTGACTATTCTTAGCTTATGGGCCCCGGTGGTTGCTGTAAGTTTAAGTTTGCATTCGCTAGTGTTGCCAATGAATTGATATGCTTGATTGAACCGTCATTTCCTTTTTCTATTTGACTAGCCTTCAAATTCTTATTTTATTATTTCTTGTAAAATGTTGAATGTTAGATTGCTTAGTCTCTTTTCATTATATCAATGAAAAGTTTGTTTTTGTTTTAAAAAAAGAAAAGAAAAAAAGAAAAAAGAAAACCACACCATGGGTTGTATGATTTGCACAATTGGTAATGGTTTTGGAAATAAAATTGACAAATCCGTTTTAATTAAGATGGTAAGTCAAAAGGATGGTTTATTGAGTCATCAAATGTGGTGACTCAACTTGCTAAGATTTCAATCTCAGGTCATACTACGTGCATGATGCATGATATTTAAAAGAAAAACCTCAAGAATAATTTTATTTCATCTTTATTCTATTAAGAAACAAAGGAAAAAGACCTCCATAAATAACTTAAAGAAGCAATTGAATAATTTTGTGTCGGTATCCTTGTGACTTGTGAGAACAATAAATCAAAGCATTTGAGAGCAAAAACAAGCTGTACTTGGAAGAAAACTCTAAAAAACAGAAAAAAGAAAAATCAAAGTTAGCACCTTTGACGGTTTGATTAGGATAACTCTTTTAAATGGTAAAACTACTGGAAGTACTTCCAAACATTACAAAGTTTTGTTTTTCGCAATGTCTATTATTGTCTACCAGTGATAGATGATAGACATTGTGTCTATCAATGTAAATATTTGTAAAAATTTTGTTTCAGTTTGCTATATTTGAAAACTACCCTCCCGAATTTTGATTTAATAAAAAGTTGTGTATTTTGATATCATTAATCAATGAGCTGATAAAAGTCATTTTGTCACATTTTTATCAATGTGTTGATGTAATGATAAAAGTCATTCCGTTACATTGTTGTCAATGAGCTGATTTAATGATAAAAGTCATTTTGTTACACAAAGGTAAATCAGTTATGATAAACAAATAGAAGTCACCTTGTTGTGTTTCTTTTCTGAGTATCATATGTTAAATTAGCAGTACATAACTGCCGTTTGGTTGGGATGATTCAGATTTGCATATATTTCTTTTGTCTATATGGGTGTCTAATCTACTTATCTATATTTAATTTATGGTTGTAGATTTACATCTTGGACGTTCATGTGTTCTATACTGTTATATCGGCTATTTGGAGTTTCTTAATTGGTGCAAGAGATCGTCTTGGAGAGGTACTGGTGAATTCTTATTGATTTTATGCATTATCCCCTTTATATGCTTACAAACAAAACATCTCAAATTTAACTTTAATACCAAACTTAGCAATAAAAGAATCCAAATCCAAAAGCACAACTTTCGTTGAGAAAGAATGAAAGAATACAAGGGCACAAAAAAACCACGCCCACGAATAGAGGAATCCCTCCACAGGAAGAGACTCCAACTATACATTTTCTAATTTGTTAAGAGTATGGAATACTTTATGGTAATTGTAACATGCTATTTCATTTCTAGTAGGCAACATGGATAGGCTAAGATGAAAAATTGGCTCACTCTGTCAAATTCAAAGGCTGTAAAAGATGGTTCCTTAAGAATTAATTTTGTTGATGAGATGAATTTATGTCGAGATTTGTTTTTTTTTTTCTATATCTGTGAGTGTTCGGGCCAGCTTATGTGCACCTCGAATAATCTTATGGGACAACTTGCCTGACCCTACAACATTTAGGTGTCAAGGAAACTCGTAGGAAATTAATTCCTAGGTACGTGCCACCTAAGAAGCATGGACACTTAGAAAACGTAATTTCTCATTGTTCTCTCTCCTCCCTCCTCCCTCCTTCCTTTGCCTCCCTTTTTTCGGTGGATCCACGACGTCTACATCCCAGACTCCCAGTGTTAGCCCGCCGGTGAAGACTACCCTCAGATCATTCACCAAAGTTATGGTAGGTTGAGTAGTTGTTTTAATTTCACAGAGAAGTTTAGAGGTGCGACTGCATTGGAAGTGGTAAGCTACAAAGTTCTTCAATCTGATTATTGCATTTGGTCAGAAGATGATAGCTTCCATGTTGAAGATGTCGAAGCTCAAAGATTTTTATCAATATCTAAAGCTCCACTGAGCTGGTTCCTGGAAGTATTATCGGAGTTATTAAGAGGTCTGGAAGATCGATTCTTCCAGAAACAGAAGGAGTTCGACTGTGGAAGACTGAAGTTGTCGAAGTTTAGAGCAAAGAAGGGATGAGTGTTATGTTGTGACTTTTGACCATTGTCGGGTGGACACTCCATCATTCGATTTTGTTCGGGAGAAGACAAACAGGGGTGGTTGGCCTTCCACAAAATGCTGGAGGATTTCCTTTCAAAAGCAGAGTATGTAAGGGATTCACATAAAATTGCCACGACTATTAATCCACCACAGGCTAAGAGTACAAGCTTCGCAGATAAAGTTAAATTGGAGGGTAATGTAGTCCATGATAGAAAGAAAGAAAAAACAGAGTGCCATTAAACTTGATTCTCAGTCTGTCACCAATGATGAAGGAGAAAGTTCTGAGGTTTCCTCTGTTTTGAAGACAGCAAAACAGAGCCGTGGGTGATAAAAATTCGGAGGTTATTCGAGCAAAGTTTAAGCATCTTTGGATCGTTACAAGACTCTTTGCGTTGGATGATTGGAGGGAAATCCGAAAATTGCTGTAAATCTATTTCCAAACAAGAATTATCATGAACGCACTGTTCGATGAAAACACTCTTATTAGTCTAGACCAGGCTTGGTGGAAGACTTCATCAATGAACTTAGGAGCTGGCAGGAGATGGAACCGTTCCACCTTAAGTTCGAAAATGAGATAGATTTAAACACAGCTGGCCATTGGTAATGAAAGGCTTTAGAGGATGGTTGGGAATTAGAAACCTTCCTTTGGACTACTGGTGTAGAAAAACCTTCGAAGCCATTGGAGAGTATTTCGGGGGGTTGGAAAACATTGTCATAGATACATTTAATCTGACCAATTGCAGCGAAGCGAGAATCCAAGTTAAACAGAATTTATGTGGTTTTATACGTACTACCTTTTAAATTAAAGAGGTAATTTTTTCTTAAATTTTGGTGATATTGAGCCAATGGATCCCTCAAGTATTTTCAGGGAAGTCTTATTGTTAAAGACTTCAAAAGCCTTATTGATCACCTATGGGTTAGGCAAGCTTTGGAAGAGGCCGACAGCTTGATCAGAAATGTAATCTGTCCGTTAGAAATTAAAAAGCTGCATTCAAGGAAGAGAGAGAAATCAGTAGAAGATAATTGTGCCATTATTTCATTGGGCCTTGGTCTCCCGCCAACTAAAACTCAGATGGTGGAGATCTCAAACGAGGCTCCTTTCCAGCCTATTGTGAACACGAAAAAAGCATTAATTAGGAAAGAGAATGTGGATGGAAATGATTCTCTGCAAAGTAACCTTTCAGCTTCCATCCACAAAGGAACGAAAAAGAAATTTAAAAATGAGCTGTTATAGTTCCTCCGCTAGTCCCCCCAAAAGACAGCTGAGCAGCATTAACTAATCACTCAAGAACCCTTTCATCTTCCAGCCGTGAACTCATATCTTAATCTGCCTCGGAATCCGATTCTTCCTTGTCGTTTTCCAACCAATCAAACAGTAAAGTGAATATAGCATTTCATTCTTCCAAGGATAATTTGAATAATGACCTTACGTCTCCATCTAAAAATACAACTAAGGTTGAATTACCTCAGAAGTTTCCGGCAGACATTTCCATCATCAACAAATGAAGAGAAACAAGAAGCGCAAGATTTCTAAAATGTCTCGAAGAAGTTCTTATTTGTTTAAGCCTTTTCGAAAACACTTTGCCAGGAAAAGGACTTCTTTTAATAATTCCTGTACGAAAATCACTAACCCCGACTTGCTTGAGGCCTGCTGTGTCAAGATCCAAGTCCCTGGACTAGAACAAAACAGGTAAGCTTCTTTACCTTTATTGAGTATTTCCCGTTTCCCATTCAGGATGTAATTCCCAAGAGTCTTTCAATTCTACTGTGCAAGGAATACATTGCACTTTTCAGACAACTTCTCATAAAGCTCCGAAAGATTGGCAAGTGTAAGCAGTGAAGAATTGGAAAGAGAAGAAGATGAGGATATAAAAAATGCAGATGAAATGCCTGATGATATGAACAAGGCTTTAGGTATTTTATTCCAAATTGAAGAGGTTTGATTACATTCCAGTAAGGGAAGCTTCCCCTTTACTCCACTGGAAAAGAAAGACATACCTCAAAAATTGCATTCCATATTGGAAGCCTGTGAAATTCCCTTAGCATAATCCAAAGGAAAACAGGTATTTCAGTGGATATCCTTCAGGGTTGAAAATGAAGATTAGCTATTGTATATTTTTTTTTAAACGGAAACGATAGTATATTATTAATAATAAATAGCTTGAGTACAAAAGGATTATACAACAAGCTAAATAGAAATATAGAAGTAGGATCAGTAGGCGCACCCGGACATCTCAACTAGGTTGACACCCCCTTAGCGTCCTCATCATATCCAAATTAGCTATTGTATTACGTGAGGACTTGAACAAAAATCAATCTGGCTGATTCTTAAAAGATCTCTAAAGAAATCAATCCGGTCATTGTACTAATACCAGAAACTAGAAGAGACAGCTTCGATAAAATATTCATAAAATGCATCTAGAGCTCAAAAGATGTTGGCTGGACTTTTGTTGGAAGCTTTAAGGAGTTTTTGGGGCATTTTTACAAAGTGGGTTGCAGGACTTTTCAGAGACTCTCATTGGAAAAGCAGATTTCTCATTGACAGTTAAGTGTTTGAATATTTGCAAAAAGCAATCCAAAGGGTCCAAAGCTTAAGAATATTTAGTATTTCCTCTGGACTGGAGTAATGAGATGAAGGCAGTGCTGGCAGGGTATTGGTTATCCAGATTTAAAACAGCTCGCTTTGTTTGCTTACCTTTGGTTCTCTCTTTCATTGCCTTTTGCAGTTTATTCCAGTCAAGTACTTAACTTAACTTAGATTTAAGACAGCTTGATTTGGACCATGTTATCTGAATCAAGATTTTTGAAGATTCGGAAGTTTTCATCATAACAGCTGGCTGTAGAAGTCTCTTTAGCCTTTTATTATGCTCTATACAACTGTGGTCCAAGCTTTGTACTTTGTTTGCTTAAGTTTCTGATTTGTTTTTGGTAGAAAGTTCTTGAAGGTCTAGTTTGTAATGTACTGTATCGTTAAGATCTCTAAGTTCATCTGGTAATGGAGATGTGGTTAGTGCTAACACCTAGTTGACATGTTTGGGTGCACCTCTGATCCGAAGTTACTTTCATTTCCTTTTGTTTCCTATGTACTTTGAGCATTAATCTCATTTCATTATCCTAATGAAGAGGCTTGTTTTTTGTTAAAACAAAAAAGTACAAACACTTCATATTAGAGGTGGTATCGGTGTCGGACACTTGATGGACACTGATTCGTCTGGACACATCTTCAACACGTCAGTTTGCTTGTCCTATTTTTTTTTTTTTAATTCCGACACGCTTGGAAACACTGGAGATGCTTCACGGACATGCTGGAATAGAAAAGTAAAGAATAATGGGCCCAAATTTTAAAGCCCATTAACTTTCTTTTTAAAAAATATAAAAAATCGCAAAACCTAAAATCTAAATTGAATACACTCCCCTTTCGTGCTCTTCACAAAATTGAGCAGCAGCCCCCAAACAGCCAACTTCAAATGTCACTGCCTTTTACGATTGTCCAATCCTCAAAGTTCATAACTTTTTTCTTCTTTAAATCTATCTATCATGTTAGTTGTTAGCCATTGCCTGTTTCAAGTTGAAATTCTTTTTTATATTTACATTTTTTCTTTTTAAATGTTAAGATGACATCTACAAACTCTAGTCCCTGCCGTTTAAAGAGTTTTGTTGTCTTGTACTCGTACAAACTAAAATGGCTAATTAATTTTGACAATTGACATTTTATGCTTTTAAAGGTGGAGTACGTTTAGTATTTTATGTTAAATTTTCATATATTCTAAAAAAACAATTAAAAAAATAGCGTATCCCTGACGTGTCCGTATCCTAAAATTTTAGAAATCGGTGTATCGTCGTGTTCTGTCGTATCCGTGTCCATGTCCATGTCCATGTTTCTTAGGTGGCCACCCTGGATTGAACCTATGACCTCTTAGTTAGTTATTGAGACAATGTCTCCTTTTTTACCACTAGGCCAACCCATGATGCTTATGTAGAGGTTTGGTTTGAAATCTAACATGTCATCATTTGTGCTTGCTTACCGTTAAATTCCCTCTTTCTCATGTTTTCCTTGTTTTCTGTTTTTTCTTTTTATTGCCTTCAGATTAGATCATTGGAAGCTCTACATAAACTCTTTGAGCAGTTTCCTGAAGCTTTTATGAACAAACTACATGTTCCTCTCCAAGAGAGGCTTGGGTATTTTTAATAAGATGGCAATCTAAATTACATTTCATCTTTTTAAAAATGGTTCCCCTCTATCTGTTATCTAAACGTATCTTTTGCAGGTTTTCGAATCGTTCTTCAACTCAGGTGAGTTCCCCTTATTGCCCTCTTGCTTCAGAAATATGCTTGATTTACTACAGTTGGTCTTTGACATGAGTTTTTTGTTTTTGTTTTTGTTTGTTTGTTTTTTTTTTTTTTTTTTTTGTGATGCAAGTTAGATGCATTCTGTTTCTGAAGGTTACTTTTGATTGATCTTAGAAAAGATCTACTGACCTCTTCAAACTATATTTGTTTAATGTTTAAGATATACTAGTGTTTTTCTTCTAATGTGAGATAATTTCATTAATGTATGAAAATTTTCAAAACTAAAAAACCCAAAGATGACTAAACAAGCTCTTCCAATTGTCAAGAAGATATGCCAAGCTATAGGGAATAAAATAAGGAGTCAATTTATACCAATATAAAGCAACAATGATAACATGATCAAAGAACTCCCGACAATTTCTTGTCTAGCAGATCAATTAGATTAAGCCAAGTCAAAGGACCAACTAAGACAATGGCCTCATCTTTGGACTTGATAATAAAAAGAAGAATTAAGAAAAATGTGACTTGGATCTTTATAATGAGTCAAGCACATAGTACACAAAGATAGTGAGAGCTAAGAAGCACAAACACTCCTAAAATGGTCAAGTCTCAGTGTTGGACACGTGTCTGGCACTGACATGGCTCGGACACGTGTCCAACACGCCATCTCGCGTGTCAAGAAATAATTATTAAATTTGTAATGTCTAACACAACTTGAAATGCCCTCAAGTTGACGACACCTTAGATACGACAAGCTGCACTTTTTTTAAAAAAAGAATTAAAATGTTGCAGTTATTATCCGATTGTGCGACAGCGAAAGGGAGGGGAGGTCAGCCACGTTGGAGAAGGGAGGTTGGCCATGTTGGACACAGGAGGTTGGCGACAACAACATTGATCAACTGAGCGATGATGATGAAGGGAGGGTTAGACGTAATTGAGAAGAATTGAGGAGGAAGGGGGGAAAGCAAAATCAGGGAGGATAGATGAGAGGTTTGTGCATGGATGTCAATGAGAATAGTGGAGGGAAAAAAAAGACAATGTTAGAGTTTGGGTTTTTACTCTTAAATGAATGATGCTCAAAGCTTTTGCTCCTAAAGGGAGAATCATTTGGAACTGCGCCTTTCGCTCTTTTTTGTGGGGTATTTGGAAGGAAAGAAATAGTCGAATTTTTGAAGATAAGTATAATTCTTTTGATTCTTTTTGGACTGTGGTTCAACACACAGCCTCGTGGTGGAGTACAAACTACTCTAAAGCATTTTGTAATTACAGTCTTTCCATGATTTTTAACAATTGGAAAGCGTTCTTGTATTAGGGTTGGTTTGGGGGGGGACTCCTTGTCCCTTGCCCTTAGGTTGTTTCGTTGGCCCTTTTTAGTGGTTGAATATACCTCTGTTTCTTATAAAAAAAAAAAAAAAACTCTTAAATGAGCTTTTTACATCCCTTCCATGTTGGGTTTTTATAAAATGGGGTTTTGACTTTTACTTCTTAATGCCATTTATCGTGTCCTCGACGTGTTGTGTCCTTCATTTTCAAAGATTGGCGTGCAGCTGTGTCGTGTCGTATCCCCTGTTCCGTGTCGGTGTTTGTGCTTCTTAGGGGGAAAGTGATAAATTAGGCATATGTCTCTGTAGTCCATCAAGTGTGATAATAGCTCCAAGACTAAGTTCCCGAAGAAATCTATTGAAGCACAACCATAGTTTTGGGCCCTACATCTGGTAAATCTTCCTTTGATTTATGAGAAAAGTTGGCGGAAGTGAGAATCAATTGGTGCGAGCAACATTTCTAGACTGGCTTTAACTAATGGGACAGTCTTAATCTGAATTATTTTTGTGTCATGGAGTTCTGAGAGAGACAAAACCAAAAGCTTATTGTGGCAAATGGGCTTCTGTTAATTATTGTTTCTTCATTTTTCAGTACGTGATCAAGTTTCTTTAAAAGGGTCCAGGGAAATTACTATTGGATTGCTCTAAATGGGCTCATTTGAGTCCACCTAAATCTTTAAAAAATTATTAAAAAAAGTGACGTGTACCTGAAGTGTCTTATGTCCTACATTTTTAACAATTGGTGTGTCTTTGTGTCAGTTGCTTCTTACTTCTTAGCTTTGCATCAATAAGTCTTCTTCAGAAACTCTGGTTTATTTGTTTTGCTCATCTTCTGAAAGCAGTCCTTTCAATATTCCTCCACAGACAATAATTGTAAGATCTGGCACTTTAGTTTGTCTGTCAAAGTGTTTGAAGTTCCAAATTTTCCTAATGTCAGCCTAGGACGGCTTCTAGAAAATTAGTGTATTGGTGTATAGCAAATGTGAAAATTTTATTAATAATCAAAAGTTGTGAATACAAGAACACAAGCCGTCTATTTATAGAGATATGAAAAGCACACTAATGCTAATTCTAATTAGGGTTTATGGATTATTAGTATTTCCATTATTATTTTCCTTTTTGGTATTTTCCATTTATGGATCTTCCTTTTGTGGTTTCTTTAAGGTCTATTTATTCCCTATGTAAAAGATCATTATGTACTCTGAATTATTATTATTATTATTATTCAATAATATAGAAATTTCGACATGGTATCAGAGCCTTAGATTTCTCTTGTTGAACCCTAGCCCCCATATTCTATCCATTCTTTGCCTTCGTCGACGTCAACAGAGGCAAACCCATTCGTCCATTAGAGATTTGGGTATAGTTGTTCCACCGTATCTGATTTGTCTGTCGCACTTTTCTAACCCAAATCAGTCCGGTGCAAACGGTGTAAGATTACCTTAGTTTTGCACCAGCCTCGTCTCAACCACAGCTGCCACCGCCAACTACCGCCGCATCTGTCGGAGCGTCGCCAGAGTCGCTGCCGCCGTCGGAACAGACGCCGAAGCTTCTATTTTTTTCCGCTGCCGATACTATCACTACCGACCAAATTTGTCGCACGGCCAGATCTATGTTCACAGTCTTTGTTATGTTTTCAAATCAGTAGTTCATGGGTTTTGTTATAGATCTCTCTATGAGGATCTTTGTTCTTGCCCAGAAGATCTTGTTTCGTTCTTCGTAGGTGTGTTATAGATCTTTATACGAGGATCTATGTTTCTCTTAGAAGTTTTTGGTTCCGTTCTTCGTGGGTTTGTGTTGCCTGTAAGTTCTTGTTTTGTTCTTCGTAGGTTTTGTTATAGATCTCTAAATGAGGATCTATGTTTCTATCCCAGAAGTTCTTGGTTTTGTTCTTCGTGGGTTTGTGTTTTCCTAGAAGTTCCTATTTTCGTTCTTCGTGGGTTTTTTGGTTCTATCCCAAATCTGCTGATTTGATTCGGAAGTTTTCTTCGCAAACTCAAGTTGTTCGTGATTTTACCACCTTGAGTTTGAGGGAGGGTGTTGAAAAGGAAAATTAAGGTTTATGGATTATTTGTATTTTCCATTATTATTTTCCTTTTTGATATTTTCCATTTATGGATTTTCCTTTTGTGGTTTCTTTGAGGTCTATTTATTCCCTATGTAAAAGATCATTATGTACTCTGAATTATTATTATTATTCAATAATATAGAATTTTCGACACCTACTACTTCATCTATCCCTCCCAAAAAAAAAAAAAAAAAAAAAAAAACCCGTCCTCGAGTTTTAAAATGAAAATGAAGGTAAAAGTAAAAAATAAAATTTAAAATCCAAGTGACAAATGAAAGTTCTTGCCCTCGAGTTCAAGGTGATAAAATAAAGCATGCATCTCTTGGCGCGTTGAGTGTGATAGACTCAGACTAAAAATTCTCGATGTAAAATTTTCTGAATCCAAGTTGGAATTAAATTAGTACTCCATGAAACTTTCTTTAGTTGGAAATGAAATTTATTTCTTGAACCCTCATCTAGGAAATAAAACTTGAAATTTTGTCTCGTGTGGCCCAGTAGTTCCAATACCAAAAATGCTTGTTTCTCTAACTTCCCCTCTTCTTCATCGTTAACAAACAAATTTTTCTTCTCCGGTGTGGCATGACCAATCGAATCTGGCGATGTGATGATGGTGGCAATCTCTTAATCGTCATTCTCTGCAAAAGTCGACGAATTAGCGATAATCACGAGTGGCGTTGACGAAGTACGACAATATTGATCTTTGGTGATGCAGTGATGGTGAGATCTCCAACTACTAGTGCTTCCTTGTCTTCTTTGTCAAATTCTTGTTCTATGTCTTCTTCTAATATGTGGTTATGGTCATCACCTCCGATTTATTCTCCTTCTCTTTCAACTTTTTTTTTTTTTTTTTTTGATTTTTTCTTTTACCAAATTTTGAAGTTGTTTTTGTCCTTCGGATAGTTAATCCAACTAAAGAGAAATTTTCTTTAGTAACCTCATGATACCATCTATAGAACCTTCGACCGACGACAAGCATTTGGTCGTTGTCTTCGGTGATAGGACGGTAGTTGTCTTCACCTCTTTGTTTTGGGAAATTTTTGTCGTGGAAGACTTCTTTCCTTCCATCAAAAGCCCAATTGATCTTGATGCTCTGATACCAATTGGTGTATACCAAATGAGAAAATTTTATTAATGCTCAAAAGTTGGGAATACAAGACAAGTACTCTATTTATAGAGAGAATTGAAAAGCAAACTAATGTTAATCTTAGTTACTAAAAGGAACTAATTCTAATCCTAATTAATAAAAGAAATTAATCCTAATTCTAATAAATTAAAGAATGGACCCTAATACCACATCATGTATCATGTATGCATGCATTGTAGGTTTGAAATGCTATTATTATTATTTTTTTAATTTTTTGTAATAGAAACATTTCATTGATAGAATGAAATAAAGGGCAGAGCTCAAACACCCAAACCTACAATGCATGCATACATTAAGATTTGAAATACTATTGTAATTTAACATTACGTTTGCTGTGGGGTCAGGGTGGATGAAGAAGTACTTTATTTGGAAATTGGGAATAGAGACTCAAAAGATTGAAATGGGAAAGGCGAGTTGGTGGAATGTTGATGGGTGGTTAGGAAACAGTAAGAGAGAGAATAGATGTTAAGCATGTGAAACAGGATTGACTAGATGATAGGTTTTGGTCACGTTACTTTGCTTCCTTCAATGCCTCTATATAGGCATTACTTTGCTTGTCTGCATCTTGTCTTGGGATCGACAAACATTATTCTTGCTTTTTGTTTATGGAAAGTGTTCATGCAAACATGTTCAGCTGTTTGCCTAGGTTGTTGAGAAAGACAAGTTCAACGCTGCTCGATTTTCTCCCTTCTGGAATGAAATCATAGCAAATTTACGGGAAGAAGACTATATTACAAACTTGTGAGTATATTGTGTAGAGGCTGTTGCTGTGGTATGATTGTTATGTCCTCACATCTGGTGCTGTCTGATATTTTTAGATTGTTTCTATTGCCACGGTTTCATATTTTTTTTCAAACTCTTCTGGTTTTATAGGGAAATGGAGTTGCTTCAAATGCCTAAAAACAAGGGTAATCTTCCCATGGTTCAGTGGCCTCTTTTTCTTCTTGCCAGCAAGGTCAGTTATCACTTGAAAAAGGGGGCCTTAAATAACCATGATTTTAATACTTGATGCTTTGATTGACTGAGTTCCAATTATTTACAACATTTTGATTGTGGTTATGAAACTGTAGATATTTCTAGCTAAGGATATTGCTGTTGAGAGACGAGATTCACAGGATGAGTTGTGGGAGCGTATTTCAAGAGACGACTATATGAAATATGCAGTACAGGAATGTTTTTACGCCATCAAGCTTATCTTAACAGAATTACTGGTTGGGGAAGGAAGGATGTGGTATATACCTTGCAGTCTCCATATGGTTCTTTTCTGTCTTATAAGATCAGTAATACAATATATCGTATATGCAAACCTCAACTTTACTGACCAAAAAAACGTACATGAGAAAAACTATATATCTGCCCAGAGCTAAGTTATGGAGCGCATTAAACTTAAAAAGGAAAACAAGGGGGGTAAACTCTTCAATTGACTAGAATAGGAGAAATGTATGGTGCTGGCATGCCAAGAAAGAACATGTTAAATCCAGACGCACCCTACTTTACCTTTCTCTTTCATTTAAATTTCATCAAAAAATGATATTATGCATAAAAAATTAAATTGTTGCTAAAATGACTTTGTATACTTTTTATTTATTTATTTATTTACTTATGTTTTAATTTCTTGTGCCTTTTCAGGGTTGAAAGGGTATTTGAAGACATTCACGAAAGTATAGGAAACAATTCCATTCTAAATAACTTCGAGCTAAATAAGCTGCCACTTGTGATTACAAGAGTAACTGCTCTGACGGGTATTCTGGTTCGTACATTTCGTTTAGTGTTTATTGAAGTACATTTGGGTTAATCGGCAATTTAAGAGTTCTATCTATATTTTCATTCTAAATAATTTTTTCATATTAAAAACCAGTTATATGTTCTACCTTGTTGGGAAACATCAGATGTGAGCTTTGCTACCATCTTCCTTTCTAGAGAGCAAGTTTTAAGAAAATTGTCTTTTACAAAATTAAAATAAAAGAATACAATGTCTTTTGTTGTTTTTTGGTGTCATTTATCATCATTATTTTGTTTGATTATTTGTTAGGTTCAAGATTATTAAAATGGTACAATACACAAATTGTATCGTACTATTCAACTTATTGGAGGTAAAACGAGTTAAATTGCACTTTGAATCGGATTTGAGAGGAATCATATGATCCAGAATATTGAATTTTATGAATTGGGTTGAATCGGTACAATCCGGTTCAAGAATATCAATAAAATTTAAAATCTATAAATACAGTTGCTCGTGGTGTCGCTAGTGTGTTAGTTGAAGAAGAAAATGTTGTGTTGCCTGAGAAGAAAAGAAGAAAAGCCAGCAGCTAGCGAGGATTTAGGGAAGAAAAATAAAAAGGGAAAGTTGAGTATGGAGAATGAAAGAAGATGGGATAGGATGTGCTTTCTTAGTTTCAGACTCTCAAGAAGATGGAATATCAAAGGTCTGAAAAAGGAAAAGACAGTTGCAATCGAAAGAATAATAAAGGACTAAAGGGGGAAAACAAAAGGAGGAAAATGAGGAGGCTGACAGGTGGTGGACACTGAAATATGAGAAATTTAGTTATTTAAAGTAACAAGAAATGTGAAAAACGCAGTTTTATTTGTTGTATATTTTTAAATCATTTCCTCTCTCTTATATGCATATCAAATTTACTCATTTTTTTATTTGGTAATTCAAATAGATTTATTTTATTTAATGTTTGAAGTTATTTAATTCATCGCTATCTATTCCTCTATATTTCTAATTATATTTATTTTTCAATATTATTTATCAAATTAATTCTTACAGCACACAATACATTATGATACAAGATACACTAAATTATAATTGTGCTACTCGGTCTATTTTATGAGTTAATAGCGTTGGTAAGGATAGTTGAATAAACCTCTGCAGTTTGGAAAATTTTCAAATTGCATAATTTAAATGTTAAAAATAGTTTGAACGTTAGTGTAGTTTGCAAAAAATGCAAGTCATACCGTTTAAAGTAGACAGCTATTTAACTTTGATGGAATTATTATGTGTCTCACGTAGCATGTAATTTTAAAAAATAACTATAAATTTAGTAATTAGTAGAATGGTTTTATTTTCAATTACTTCTATATATCTTAATTTGTGGACTGATGCTAAGTAGTTTCCATGACTATCATAGATTATATCAGTGCAAGTTTAAAGGAATGGGCAATGACTAGATTACAATATGTTTTAGAGATTCTTTATCTTATGTATTTTATTGAGTTGTGATTTCAATGATACATCTGTCATCAGTCTTTATGAAAGGGGCAACGTTAAGAAATTATTGTATAATTATTAGTTTCTCCTTTTGTGTAAAAGTAATCGATTAGTTTTATGAATAAAGCACTTTGGTCTGAGAAACAGAAGTTGACAGTTGGTCTAAGTCATTGCATCTTTTACTAATGTATTTTTTGTATTTCACTTTGATTATGGCATTGCACAGAAAGAGCCGGAAACTTCGGAGCTGGAAAAAGGGGCTGTTAAGGCTGTTCAAGATTTGTATGATGTTGTGCACCATGATATCCTTGTCGGTGACAAGAGGTCTGAAAGTTATAGACTTATAGTTAGTTTTTTGAAGTACTTATATTATTGATTTTTATTTTAACGGACGTTGCATTTTTGTAGAGGTAACTATGAAACATGGAACATATTGATAAAAGCCAGAAATGAAGGTCGTCTATTTACAAAGTTAAATTGGCCCAAAGATCCCGAATTGGTATTACTTCTTTTAATTCCTAGTGATTCTTTTTTCATTCATGATGCTTTTATTATTTTATGGGATTGAATTGGTTCTATCATTCGGCAGAAGTCGCAAGTCAAAAGATTGCATTCCCTGTTAACCATTAAAGATTCAGCTTCCAATATTCCAGTTAATCTGGAGGCCAGGCGGAGACTGCAATTCTTTACAAATTCACTTTTCATGGATATGCCAACTCCAAAACCTGTTCGTCAGATGCTTTCCTTCAGGTATGGCTTCTTTCAACTTCATCACTTGTTCGTGTCTTTTATTCATTTGTATACCCTTCATTTAAAGTTTCATCTTTTGTCTTGTCATTCTATCTTAGTCTTTCCATACCTTTTAATGCAGTGTCTTCACTCCATATTATTCTGAGACAGTGCTCTATAGTATGGGGGAACTCCTTAAGAAAAATGAGGATGGGATAACAACTTTGTTTTACTTGCAGAAAATTTATCCAGGTATTTCGTATGAATTTACATTTGCCTGTTTTTTTATATAAATTTATCCAGGTATTTCACAGAATAATTATCCAGGTATTTCATGATATCAAATAGAAATCAAGCTTTGATCGAGAGAAAATGTTAGGATATAAAATGAAAGGACCCTCCCAAAGCGAGCTTAGCTCAACGGTAATTGGCATGACCTTCTATCCTATAGGTGGGAGGTTCGAATCTCCCAACTCCAGTTGTTGTGCTAAAAAAAAAAAAAAACTTAAAGGACCACATGCACACAAAAAAGACATGCTCCCCAAAGGAGCCTAGTACTGACTACAAGAAAGGGCTCCGATTCCTAGTAATTCAGCCTAGCGTGTAATTACAGAACATCTAGAAACGATTGCCCAAGTAGGGGCATTAAACCTCACTAGTAGCCGAATGTCTTCTCAAGACCACCCCATTATTCCTAAACAGTCTATCATCCCTCTCAAGTTAAAAACTCCAAAGGATAGCAAAGTAGATTATCTATACACGCTACCATTCCTTCGAAGCTAAAAACTTCAAAGGATAGCATAGAAGATGGTCTGCCACAAAACCCAACTCTTCTCTTCACTTCCTTCTCTTTGCAAGTCCAACACCTTCAACAAACAATTGGAAAAATCAATCCCAAGCCCAAAAACTACACCAGACAATTTCAAAAATCAATCCCAGATTGAACCACCAACAATCTCAATGGACATGATCCACCAACTAGATGCCACAAGGAGTTGGTCTTCAAGGGAAAATTCCACAACCACTAGGCTACTTGGGTTTCATTCCACTATCTCAAGTTATCCAACCTTAAGCCCTCGATATTTAAAAGTCTAGAAAACACATCCCAACACCTGGTGACTCTCCCCTCTTGCCAACCCTTTCAAGGGAAACAATGTAGATCCAAGTTTGGTAGTTTTCTTGAATTAGATTTTTTTTTTTTTTTTTTTTTTTTTTTGAACAATAACTGCATCCACAGTCAACAATAACTTCACTATAAATTGAAAGATGAACAGCATTCTTAATTCTTAAATCTAAAGAATAAAATTGTGTCTTCCGGTAATCCCACAACAAACCAAACAATGAAAACTGGCGTTTACTCCGTTGCACAGTACAATGGTGTCCAACTGAGGCTTGTGACTTTGTCTATGATAGTTTTTTGTCCCCTTCAAAAACCAGCTCTCATGAATGTCTATGAATTTGATATAAATATGTAAACAGAAACTATCACCAAATCCAATGCATGGCTGAACAAAACTACTTGTTCATCATTCCTCTTCAACAGCGGTTCCCTTTTCGCTCATATAAATACCATCAAGCAACTTTCTGATATCTTTGTTCTGCATATGGCATTTCTGGTTAATCAAGGCAGCAGATCGAGATACAATCTCAATGTTGTTGCCATCCTAGCCCAACCCATCCTTAACCTTCTCATATCGAACAATAGATATCTCATCAAGCATATCAACTTTCTTGACCTTCTTTTCGCCAAGAAAGTTTCGAATCTCAATGGATTTTGTTGGAGTTGGTGATGCTAGCATTGATGGGAAAGCGAGCATAAGCAAATCGCTTCTATTAACGGTAGCCCTTGGTGACACCAGTGATGAGATTCTCAACATGGCTAAGAGCAGTGTGAATGGCAGATGAGAGGATTATCTTCATCTCTTCCTACTGCAACTTACTCTCTCCCTCTCTCTAGAGTTGTAGTGATGAAGGGGACGGCCGCGAACGAACTTCTTGAATTAGATTTTATTGAATAATATTCCAATTACAACCCAGGGCCCCTATGAAAACAACTCTACTTATGGAAAAATATTCTGACCACAAGTAAGAACTTTTGACTTATGAATTAGTTACTGCACAGTAACACAGCAACTTGAATTAAAAAATGAAGCGAATGAAGGACAAATCTGAAACATCAAGTATTTTTCAGTCATTCCACTCTATTATCTCCACTCAGTTTCAAAGTAATATTCAAGTTCTTAGAACAGATAAATGCTCGAGACTACTTCAATTCAACTCTCGGGTCATTTTTTTTATCTCACGGTATTTTGCACACTAGTTCATGTCTGGAAACTCCTCAATAAAATGGGATTGCCAAAAGGAAAAATAGACACCTTTTTGGGCAAAAGTCATACTTACTGCAACCTTTCTCATAAATTGAACGCCTAGTCGAGTCCACCAATTCAAATCTCCTCGTAATGTCTTCCTCCAAATTCATTCCCAACTTCAAAATTTCTTCTAAAATTTACCTCTTTGGTTTTTGGGATGTTCCTCGTTTGTTCACAATCATTCTCCTCATAGGTCCAAAGACTCCAAACTTGATCCAAAATCCATCGAGTGCACTTTTCTAGGTTATTCATCACATTGAAAGGGGTACAAATGTTATTCCCCTATGACTAGGAAAATGTCACTTATGTGGATGTTGCCTTCTTTTAAAATCAACATGAACTAGTGTGAACAATATCAAATTCAGGGGAGAACGTGAGAGAATTTGAGCCATGAGAAGTTAGGTCTACTTGTCCCACACCTCCTACTCACATCATAACTGAAGTCCTAGCTCCTCCTCTAAATGAGCTACCTAGCTCTCTGCCAAACCCACCTATTGTTTCTGGACCTGAAGTCTCACAAAGTAGAACTCCTATTATTCACTCGAAAAAGGAAAGAGGTTACCTTGCAAGACCCTGGATGTCAACCATCTGAACAAGACATATCTTCCTTGAATTCCACATGTGAGACATCATTTCTGTTGTGCCCTTGATTGACGATACATCACTACCAATTACTCAAGGAAAAGGTGTGAGAAGTTGTACCAATCATCCAATTGAAAAATATGTGACATATGGAAAATTACATTCATCTTATAAAGCCTTTGTGACTCTGTTGGACAATATTCAAATTCCATAAAATATTCAAGATGCACTTAAGGATCCTAAGTGAAAAAAGGGTTGTACATGAGGAACTTAAAGCTCTTGAAAGTAATGGAATGTGGACTTTCACAACACTTCCGCCTGGGAAGAATCGATTTGGATGCAGATGGTAGTAGTGAAGGATTCAAAGCCAAACTTACGGCTAAAGGCTTCACTCCATCATATGGTATCAATTATGAGGAAACGTCATATGGTATCAATTATGAGGAAACGTTTGCTCTCGTTGCTAAATTAAACATTGCTTGTGTCCTCTTATCTTTAGCTATAAATCAAGATTAAGATTTGGCTCATCACCAACTTGATGTCAATAAGGTCTTTTTAAATTGTGATATGAAAGAAAAGTTATATGCGAGTTCTTCCTGTGATGTAAACTATGAATCTTGGATAATTCTTAGCTTAGAAGCACAGACACGTCATTTTTTTATGAAGTGTCTGTGTCTGACACGTGTTCGACACCTATACCCTCGAAAACGTGCTTGACACGTGTCAGACATGCAAACTTGCGTGTCCCTTTTACTTTATTTAGTTTTTTAAATAGGACACGCTCTGATACTCTAAGACACGCTGCTGCTGGACATATTTTTTCAAAAGCCCGACCCATTTCTCAATTATTTCTTGTCAAACCACTGTTGTTCCTCGTCAGACTGCTGGCGACCAGCCGTTCTGTCACCGCAAGTCACATGGTCTTGCCTTTTTTTTCTGCCAGGTGGGGAGAAGAAAACTTGTGGGGGGAGGGGGGGAAGAGAAGAAAAGAAATCTGGGGGAAGGGAAAGAGAAGAAAGCGGCTAAAAGAGAATGAGATGCTAGGGTCTCCTCATTTTAATGTAGTTGCTGATTGTTGAAGTGAGAATAAGATATTTGGGTTTTTTTCCTCCTTGTGTTTGTCGGCCATTTAATTTGTCTTTTCTTTTTTAGTTTTAGTGGGCCAAAGTTTATTTAGTTTTATGCACCATTAACATTTATAATTCAATTAAGCTTTTTTTAAGCAACGGTATAAACAGCATATTTGTAGTTATTTATCATTCATAATTTTTTAATAATTGTTTTTAATAGTTTGTAAAAAAATTAAAGTATTTTGGATCTATCTATTAATATTATTTTAATAATAATATAATTATTATTATTATTATAAATAAATAAATAAATAGCGTGTCCCTAACTTGCCGTGTCCTAAATTTCCAAAAAATTGGTGTCGCCATGTCGTATCGTGTCGTGTCGCGTGTTGCTTGTGAGCATCCGTGCTTCTTAGATTCTTAGAGTAGAAATATTATTGATTACAGAACCCCTCTTGGGGGAAGACTCCTATTCATGCACCCCTCTCGAACTCTAGCATTACAGAACTCTTCTTCTTTCAAGGTTATAGATTCTTCCATTTCTAATAAGGAGGTTGCCTCTTTGAATGACTATCTGATGTCTTGATCGTGTAGTACTTGCTCCTAGAGTTTTAGTCTGTTTTTATTTCATCAATGAAAAGTTCTGTTGTTTTTTTGAAAAAAATTGTTGTTGGTGTGTGTGCTTTTTAAACATGAAACAACATTTTCATTATTTTTTTTTTTGGAAAGGAAACAAGTCTCTATTATTCATAAAATGAAGATAGAGACAAAGCTCTAAGTACAAGAGGGTAACAACCTTTTCATTATCAAAATAGATTTACAGAGGTAGGGATACCAAGTCACAGTAGTCACCGGTTGGGCTTCTTTTTTTTTCCTAATTGTTGTATGTTAGATAGTTGATTATATTGGTTTGGTTCCTAGTTGTAAATTTGTAATTTAATGTTTATCGTTTTAGTGTAATCTCATCACAACTCATTATCATTCTCTGTGGACATTTACCAATATTGATTTCTCTTTATATTTATGTGTTCTTGCTGGCCCTTCTCTCTTTTGACCTTATTTCTACTTTTTCGTTCTACTTTTCTTGCTAACTAAAAAAACACATGATAGATGAGTGGAAAAACTTTCTTGCTCGAATTGGCCGAGATGAAAATGAAGTTGACCCAGAATCGTTTGATAACCCTAATGACATCCTTGCACTGCGATTTTGGGCCTCTTATAGGGGACAGACGTTAGCAAGAACTGGTAAAATTTTATGCTATCTTGAGAATAATACTTGTCCATCAAATTGTTCATTGAACCTGCCTAGAATTCTTAAGATTACGTGGGTATTGATGAAATATCGATATCATTTCAAAGTTTACTTGTCTTTTTCATGTGGTTTGCACATGATCTTTTCATTTTATTGATTATATCAGTAAAATTCATTTCTTTTTAAATAGTTGAGTTTGTCCTAGTTCTACAGTAATTTACAAGAATACTTTTTATGTAAAATCAATCTAATAGGAATTAGCATAAATTATTAAAATGAATTAGAGAATTAGAAATTATTACTTTTAGGTATAGTTATATTTGTTCAAGATTATTAACACTTAAAAGATGGCAATATGTAACTCAGTCCCTAATGGTTAGGTTAATTTGGTCTCTGATATTTTAAAAAGTAATTTTTATTTATTTCTATATGTAACGACCTTTTGTTTTCAATTAAGTCTTTACAATCATTAAATGAAAGATGGACGATATAAGAACCTAAAATCAGTAATTTTAATAAGTTGTTGCTTGTTAAAGTTATATTATCAAATCAAAACATGTATGTTTATGTCAACATTACATCATCATTTTGTTGTTTAGAGTTTATGTTTAGTGGCAATAATGATTGAAAAGCAAATCAAAATCAATACGTAAAGACATTAGCAAAAATGGATAGCTTTAGCAATATGAGACTTTTAAAACATCAATGACCAAATTGTAAAAAGACTCAAACATTAAGTACTGAGTTATTTATCCATCATGATCATTAAGTGTAATCTCAACGTACTTGATGTAGTCTTTATAAAGTATCATTTTGTATTAGGCATTCTAGAATGTAATGCCTATGACATTAGCCATATTAGCAAAAATGAATAGCTTATTATTAAAATTAGTTTTTATGCGATTTTTGTAATTTCTCTTTTTCCTTTATAGGATTAAAGTGAATAAAATACTTGTACTCAAACTTAAAATATGAAACACTAGGTATAGGTTATCACATATTTATTTATTACGTCACTATTTAATACTTACTCTGAAATTTAGGTATTAATAGCGATCTAGAAATCTGCAAGAAGTGTGAGGGCATTGTTGTCAAAAGATAGTTTCTCCATTGTCCAGTCTTATGCTTTGTATAGATATAAATGTACGTATTAAGGTGCTGGAATTTTTTTGCAGTTCGTGGAATGATGTACTATAGAAAAGCTCTTATGCTGCAGACTTATTTAGAGAGAGCAACTTATGGAGGTCAGAATAACCATTTAATCTTTTCTAGTTCCTCCTACTGATATTGCATTACCTAACCATTTGAGGAATTTCAGATTTGGAAGCTGCCATTCCTTGTACCGACACAACTGATACTCGGGGTTTCGATTTATCTCCTGAAGCACGTGCACAGGCAGATCTTAAATTTACATATGTTGTGACATGTCAGATATATGGAAGACAAAGAGAACAACAAAAACCAGAGGCTTCTGACATTGCATTGCTCATGCAAAGGTGGGTTGCTTGGTATTTTTGCCTCACTGAATCCCCCACATAAAAGAAGTATGACTATTTAACTATTCGTAGGGAAATCTTTGTTGTTTATAATGTCTTATACTCTGAAATATTTCTAAATAGAAATGAAGCCCTTCGCATTGCCTACATCGATGATATTGAAACCCTAAAGGATGGTAAGGTGCACAAAGAATTTTACTCAAAGCTTGTAAAGGCTGATATCAATGGAAAAGATAAGGTCTTATTTCTTTCCTTTAGCTTTTTATATTGCATGGATAAGGATATATTTTTCACCTTTATTCTTGTTTTTTTACTAGTACTTGCCTAGTATTCTTACGTCATGCTCATTTGTAAAAATGGATTTCCTAATAATTTTGCTTCTCTAGTTGTCATCTCTTCTGATGTCTTTTCTTTATCAGTTCCCTTTATATAGTTATGTCCAGTTTTAACTAGAAACAATTTTCAATTTTAGGATAGGTGGTGTTTTCCTTTGATAGGTCTGTTGTCCTGTAATTGGTTAAGTTCCGACATGTTGTTTTCTTTATTCTACCTCCCACGTCTTGATTGATTTATCTTTTTCTATTTCGCCCTTTCTATAGGAAATATATTCAATCAAATTGCCTGGAGATCCAAAGTTGGGTGAAGGAAAGCCTGAGAATCAAAATCATGCTATTGTTTTTACTCGTGGAAATGCTGTTCAAACAATTGATATGAATCAGGTGAAAGTTACTTCTCTGTTTTTTGTTGTTTCTTTGAGTTTTCCTTGAGCTAAAGCAATTCTACTGAACTTTGGTAGTTTATGTGGGCACAACGGTTATTTATATTTTGATTTTACCAGTTTTATGAGTGTTATATTTCAGTTTTTACTAGTTGTCTATACTTGTTAAAATGAAAATAGATTATGGAAGAAACGGTTAAAAACATGGATAAAGAGTCCTTGTAGTACATATATATATATGTGTATATATATATATGTGTGTGTGTATATATATATAGAATAAGACACCATGAAATTGAGTAATGAAATATCCAAAGAATATTTATGAATATAGGATAACAAACAATGAAATTGATTAATGAAATATTTAATGAAATATTGATAAATGCAGAGGCTTCTTTCTTGTTCAAAAAAGAAAAAAAATGCAATAAAGAAACCCTGAATACATCATACAACTATAACCAAGGAGTAAAACGGAAATATGAAAGTTGGATTAATGATGCAAGAAGGCTTCCCAGCACCGAATGAAGAGCCAGACCCAATCAAAACTACAATCCAAAGATCACCACTAGATGTACCCCATAACAATGAAGCAAAAAAGTGATCCATATGCTCCACAAGTGATGCAAACAATAATCATAACAGTTATCACACTGACTAAAACCGAGGAGAAAATGACCTTGAGGAAGGGAAAATGTCGAGTTGGTTGAGAGCAATCCACAAACACGGAGGGAAATGCCCAAATCTTCTCTAAACCCCATCAACCTGACAATGATCCTGCTCTAAGCATAGATTTTGCTTATTTCTCACAAGAGATAGAGCATTCTTGGTTCCAAATTTCTCCAATGGATTTTCTTTGTTTTACCGTTTACTTGTTCTTTTTCTTGACGGGGATGGCCATCATACAAAGCCCGTTGTCTCTTAACCATGGTGCCAAAGCAATCAAGTGAGGTTTTTGAATTGAATGGCTCAACTATTGGTGGATGGTCAGAAATCGGGTCACAATTTCACGTCTGCGACGGTTACTCTTACCTAAAACATCCTTTTAGTATAAATTCTTAAAAGATATACCTATCTTGTTATAATCTAATGGGGGCCTCTCTAAGCCTCTATCTAACTTAGTCAATTGGGACATCACTTGCTTCAGAGGTCTTGGAATTGGCTCCCTTCATCAGAAAAATTATGCCCCCCTTATTAAATGGCTTTGGAGATTTGCTACTAAGAAACGTGCCCTATGGCGAAAAGTGATTGTCTCTATATATGGTGAGGATCCAGGAGGTTGGAGTACCTGCCAGTCGAAGAGGGGGTGTGTGTATAGACTGTGGACTGGGATATCTAAACACAAAGACACTTTCTTTAGTTTTGTGAACTTTTTGCTAGGAGATGGCAAAAGAATTAAATTTTGGTATGACAGATGGTGTAGTGACAGCCCCCTCTCAACCATTTTCCCTGACATCCACGCCCTGTCATTGAGAAAAGAGGCTGTTGTTGCTGATTGCTGGTGTAGAGACAAACTCTCATGAGACTTGGGGTTAAGAAGAAATCTAACTGATGCTGAATGTGTGAATGCGGTGGCCATTTTTGAACTCCTAATGGACTGGTCTCCTAAGGATGGGGAAGACAGTGTCAAATGGAGAATAGATAAGATGGGGAATTTCTCAACAAAATCGACTTTCCTGAGGTTATCTACAAATTTGGGACAAAAAGCAAGGGAGATTCCTTCTCCCTTAGTGCGTGCTGTCTGGACGTTTAAATGCCCCAAAAAGGTAAAGGTTTTCCTCTGGTCTTTAGCTTACAGAAGCCTTAATAAATATGACAAAGTGCAGAGAATGCTCCCTAATGCCTCGCTTAAGCCGTCCATCTGTTATCTTTGCCATAAAGAGGAGGAAACCTTGGACCATATCTTCCTCCATTGTGATTTTGCTAGAAATGGGTGGCTGGTCCTTTTTAAGCTTTTTGGTGTGGAGGTCTGCCTGCTGGGGAAGGTGGAGGAATGGTTCTTTGACGCTGTGTGCATAAGAGTGTTTGGTAAGAAAGGTAACATCATGTGGGGTAGTGCTGTTTAGTCTATCCTTTGGGGGCTTTGGCCTAAGAGAAATAGGAGATTGTTTGATGACTTCTTTTGATTCTTTTTTGTCTGTGATACAAAACACAGCCTCGTGGTGGTGTACAAATCACACTAAAGTCTTTTGTAATTACAGCTTTTCCATGATTTTAAACAACTGGAAAGCTCTCTTGTATTAGTTCTTCTAGGGAGGGTCTCCTTGTCCCTTACCTTTGGCTTGTTCCCTTGCTTTTCTTTCAATATACTAGTTTCTTATAAAAAAAAATAATCTAAGGATTAGCAATAACAAGACAAGATTTACCACAATACATCACCTTTTAAAAGTGATTTGTATACAGGCGCAAAGATAGTGGGAAATAGTTTATCAAAACAATTTATTGAAAAGAAAAACGAAAACACCTGTATATATTGCAACTCGTGGAGTTTTGTAGCATAACTTTTATTGGAGCCAATGCTAGCACATGTAAGTAAAGATACCAGAATGATAAATGTTCCATACTCTTCCACATATAATAAACAATGTCTGTGACTCAGAAACATAGTATCGTTGGGTCGGATCTTATTTTTCTCCATTGCTTGTAACATGTGAGATTTCACAAATCTAGGATAATTACTTCGAAGAAGCATTGAAGATGAGAAACCTTCTTGAGGAATTTGGTTGTGATCATGGTATTCGTCCTCCTACCATACTGGGTGTCAGGGAACATGTATTTACGGGGAGGTAATTTCCATTTGTATCTGCTAAATCTTTTTTTTCCTCAACTATATTCTAAATGACTTGTAATAATTGATTTGTCTGTGCAGTGTTTCATCTCTTGCCTCATTCATGTCGAATCAAGAAGCTAGTTTTGTGACCCTTGGTCAGCGTGTTCTAGCAAATCCTTTGAAGTAAGTACTTGCCATCATGCAATAAATATATTAGTATTTTTAGATTTTTCTTTCTGCTTTATTCTTGAGATCAACTTTTTTATAAATTTGGTCAGAGTGCGTATGCATTATGGCCATCCAGATGTTTTTGATAGGGTTTTTCATCTAACACGAGGTGGCATCAGCAAGGCCTCCCGTGTTATCAACATTAGTGAAGATATCTTTGCAGGTATTCTCTTTTACTTGCTAAGATGTATTTAACCTGTCTTATTTCATTTAAATCATATCTTTATTTAGTTACTGAATGGATGGTACCGGCGGGATGTGATTTTTATATCACTTCCAAAAAATTTATGTAGTGTGTGTGTTGTGAAGAAAAGATGTTTTTAAACAAATTCAATTTTTCTATAGTATCCTAGGAAAAAGTAATGGTTCAAAAGGTGTTCCATTGAATGATTTGGGATTATATTTTATTCTTTAAAAAAAACATTGATAAATTGTAAAAAGCACATTTTTGGTCCCTCGATTTTAGGTCTAGTTTCCATTCGGTCCCTAGGTTTCAAAATACTTCAATTTGAGACAGTTAAATTGTTTTTTCTTATTATTAAATATATGCAGTGTTGGTCTTCTTATATAGGAGGAAGACCTTTTACAGATAAGAAAAGAATAAAAGCAATAAAAGATAAATATTTGAACAATAATAAGTATATACTAATATAGAAATTCCAACACTCCCCTTCAAGCTTGTTTGAAGATGTCTTCCATAGCTAGCTTGTCAATCAATCTATCAAATTCTTTCTTTGGAAGGCCTTTAGTTAGGACATCGACAATTTGCTTTGATGTAGGAAGATAAGGAATACATATTGTTCCTGCTTCAATTTTCTCTTTAATAAAATGGTTATCAACCTCAATATGTTTTGTTCTATCATGTACAATCGGATTATGGGCAATAGAAATGGCAGTTTTGTTTTCACAATAAATTCGTATAGTCGTAGTTAAGGAAATCTTGAACTCTTCAAGTATCGTTTTTATCCATATGTCCTCACAAATTCCATGAGCCAAGGCTCTAAATTCTGCTTCAGCACTACTTCTGGTCACCACATTTTGTTTTTTACTTCTCCAAGTAACCAAATTCCCTCCAACAATGGAACAATAACAAGATGTAGATCTTCTATCTGTAGCTTTTCCTGCTCAATCTGCATAAGTGTAGACTTCTACTTGGAAGTGATTATTCCTTTTGAATAGAATGTCTTTGCCAGGAGATCCTTTATGATACTTCAAAATTCTATAAACAGCTTCAAAATGAGTCGGTCCAGAAGCATGCATAAACTTACTAACCATGTTTACAGCATATGCAATATCAAGGCATGTATGAGACAGATAGATTAATCTACTAACAAGTCTCTGATATCATTCCTTGTCTTTTATTTCTTGAGCTTTTGCTGCTAGTAGCTTCAGATTAGGTTCAATAGGAGTTTCTGCAACCCTGCAACCAAGAAAGCATGTTTCTTGATGAACAATAAATTTGAGAGTTAAATTGTTTTTTTTCCTTATTATTAAATATATGCAATGTTGGTTTTCTTATTTAGGAGAAAGACTTTTTACAGATAAAGAAAGAATAAAAGCAATAAAGGATAAATATTTGAACCATAATAAGTATATACAATATAGAAATGCCAACAAAAATGTTAGATTCTTAGTTCCTAAGTTGAGTTTAGTTTCAATTTTGTTCCTAAGAGGGGCATTTGCCGTTTGGGGCAAAGAGTTGGTTATTATAGTCCTTGCCTTATTATAGTTGAGTTATAATAGTTTGTGTTTGGGGTGTAGGTTATTTTAGTTTAGGTTATAATAGTATGTATTTGAGGTGTAAACTATTGTAGTTGAGAAGGAAATAGTAAACACTATAACGAAGAATAAAAAAATGATGAATGTAAAATAGTAAAAGTTGTAGCAAATAATAAATACCATAACAAATGGGGGTTTTGAAATAGTGTTGCGTTAAGTGATATAATATTAAATCCACATTCATCCATTAGCTTAGGCTTTTAGGTCAATTAGTGATTTAAGATGGTATAAGAGCAGCTGATCGAGGAAGATTCTGTGTTCAAGCCCCTACAATATTATTTTTCCTCTCCAATTAAAATTGATTTTCACTTGTGGTGTCTTCTTCATATATCGAGCCCACAAGTGAGGGGGATTGTTAAGCGATATAATATCAAATTCGTCTTCACCGATTAACTTAAGCTTTTGGGTCAATTGGAGACTTAAGATGTTGATTGTAGCCTATTGGAGCCTTTGAAATAATATTTACTGTAGTAAGAGGTGGTTGTTATAGTCTTAAGATAATTCTTGCCCCAAACACCTCTTGGTTTCAAAATGTTATAATTTACCTATGTTTCAATTTGGTCAAGAATTATGATTTTTATGCCGAATGCCCACTTTTAATCTTTAGTGTGCATGTCTATTAATTAACTTAAAAGAATAATAATTGATTAAATTTCACTATTGTTTCATTCCTATTACACTTATATTTAAATTGTCACTTCATAATAATTTTTAATTAATTAATGCACTTTGCCACCAAAGGCTGAAAGTGAAGGTTGAAAGTGAGTATTTAGTGAAAATCAAGATTAAAAGTGTAAATTTTAAAACTTAAAGACTAAATTGAAACAAAGCTCAAACCTCAAGAGTAAAGATGTAACATTTTGAAACCGGGGACAAAATGGAAAATAAACCAAAAAGGTACAAAACCTAAAGACCATAAAGGTTTTTTTGATCATCTAAGATCATTAAAGAGACTATTAAACGCACTTTAAATTAGTAATTTAAAAAAATCACAAACCAAACATACTATTTGCTTCCCTAGTCAGAGCAAGTAATTATATCTGATAATTGTAATTGATTGCCACTAGTTGCTTCCATTAGTCTTTTTCTTCAAAAAAGAAATGCAAAAGAATTCTTCGTTATTCAATGGCATACAGTTTATGGAACTCTATTGCTATGTATTATTTTTCTAATGAGGTTCTTCAATTTTATATTTGTTAAAGGTTCAAACAACTGCATTTATTTTGTTATATGTTATAACTTGGTTAAATTACATTTTTTGTCCTTAAGGCTTGGAATTTTTGTCAAATTTTTGTCAATCAAATCCCTAAGATTTGGAAAATGCTTGATTATGCATCTTGATTAATGGTTTGTTGACTCCATGCGAGGTGGCAAAATGTTTAATTTTTTTTAATAAGAAACGAAACTTTTCAATGATGAAATGAAACGAAACTTTTCAATGATGAAATGAAAAGAAACTAATGCTCAAAAGTTACAAACTTCACAAGGGAGTGCTATAAAGCACCGACATTCCTAAAGTGGCCAAATGTTGATGTCAAACACTCCTAAAGTGTCCAACGATTTGTAGACCCACCAAACCACCACTCCCGGCAACTTTGGTTTCTTTTTCTTCCCCATTTCTTTTTCTTTTTTTTTTCTCGTTTCTCTTTATTTTCCCCCATTTTTATTTTTCGTAACTTCTATTTTATCCTTCTTTTTTCCATTATTGTTATGTTTTTGTTCCATTTTTATCTTCTTTTTTCTTCATTTACGTTTTTCTTCCTTTTATTAAGTTTTCTTTCTTTTGTATTACTGTAGTTACAATTTTTTTTAGAAAAATTAGGATTGCAGAGCCATCTTCTAGTCATATTGAAATTAATCAAAAATGACTACTGGAACCTTTGTGGCAATAAAATTAGGATGTTGAATCTTTCTCTTTTTTTCTCTTCTGTTTCATGAATTTTAAGGTTGTTATTTTGATGTTTAAAAGTAATATTTCACAATTCGTTTATATGCCCAACATATATTTATTTTTGAAAAAGATAAGTGTCCTCAACGTGTCGTGTCCTACTTTTTTGGAAATTGGCACATTATCATGTCGTGTCGTGTTGTATTCGATTCACGTGTCAGTGTTCGTGTTTCTAGAGGGAGTGAACAATATGAAAATAAAAATATCACCATCAAAAACTAAAAGCTTAAGCATGCTGAAAGAGAGATAAATGTTGAAGAGAATGTCCAGCTAAGAGGATGGAGAGAGCATACACAGAAGAGGCCTTCGAATGAGCCAAAACGAACCGATCTGACTAAAGAGGATTTTTGTTGGTCCATTGGTTTCTTTAACAACCACGGTCTATTTTTTGACTTTTGTGTTCCACTTGTATCAACCTTCTTAATAAAAGAGAATAACAGACACAGTGAACTATTGTATGCATATTTCGTTTTCTTGATCGTTAATGGTATGAATTTTTCATTGCTCTTTATGAGGCATAAGATCTCATTTACCTGAGTACTTTTCTGTATTGAAGGATTTAACACAACATTGAGGCAAGGGAACGTTACTCATCATGAGTATATTCAGGTGGAATTTTTCATCATTGAATTTTCTAATAATGCAGTATCAGTTGATGGTGAACTTATCAAAACTGTTCTGAGTTATTTCAGGTCGGTAAAGGACGAGATGTTGGTCTCAATCAGATTGCTCTTTTCGAAGGAAAGGTTGCCGGTGGTAATGGAGAACAAGTTCTTAGCCGTGATGTATATAGGCTTGGCCAACTGTTTGATTTTTTCCGGATGATGTCATTCTATTTCACCACTGTTGGCTACTACTTTTGCACTATGGTACGTGTCATGCAGTCACAGGGAGCATGCCAGTAAAACATGTAGATTATTAAACAACGTCTACTCATTTTCTAAGCTCGTAGTTAGAACCTATTGAACAGTAGAGAAGGAGTTTGAATCCCCCATTAGTAGGGATATTTATGATTTGTTTATCTGGAAAAAGAAATTATGGTTTGCTAATAGTCTTACTGTTTGTCATTTCCCAAAAATTCAATGCTTCTTACGTGTTTTGATCTTGTTTTTGCTTTTCCTTGTTATTTTTAAACTTGAGTACCTTTAGCTAATGATGTCGGACGTCCCTGATGTAGTACAGAATATCTTGAGTATTCCTATTTACTACTTTAAGTTTAGATACCAACTGATTCCAATTCGTATTAATTTATGACACATCCTGCAACATATGTTTACTCATCTTAGGAAAAATATTGAGGCTCCATTTTTAATAAAAAACAAAAAAACAACATTCCCATCAAAGTAAAATTTGTTGCAATATTTTAACAAGAACAATGGAACAAAATAATTTTTTACTGAGAACCTCCTACTGTTTATTGAACAAGTACAATCGAACAAAATAATTTTTTACTGAGGACCTCTTACTGTTTATAGAATAAGACTATCTTAATGAGTAGCCGAAGTACAGCCTCATAATTCTGTTATCATAATTTTTAAGACATCTGATCTATTTTTTTTATTTATAATCTTCTGCAGTTAACGGTGCTGACTGTGTACATTTTTCTCTATGGAAAAGCATATTTGGTAAGTTTTATCTTGTGGAATTATGTTTATATGAGGTTCAGTCTTCTTGGGTAGAAGTTATTTGCTTTGTAGTATGATGTAAATTTAAAATTGTCTTGATGACCATCATCCATGAGCTTCACGAACAGTTTGGAAGTAACCTCTGCCTCTAGAATCAAAAGTTTTAAGTCTTTTTCAACTCTCATAGGCACTAAAACTATTTGATTGGTAAAGTTGAGGTAGACTTCATTGCCGTTAGTCAAGTAGTGGGCTTCAGTGTCTACCTGGTTAATTCTCTTTAATTAATTATTTGTCATTTATTTCCGATCTGAGGTACTCTTTTTCTCTGCTTGTTTACCAAACTGATTCATAATTCTAAGTAGGGCTGTGAATCAGATTGGATTGAGTTTTAGTCAAAATTGATGCTGGGACCAATTTTTTGCAAATCGGATTAGGTCTTTTTGGTTTTTTGGGCTTCAACTTGCACTCCTATCTACTACTAGTTTAAATATTTTTGTATGAACATGTTTCCTTCTTTTTCCCAATAAATAATGTAGTGTAAACTGATCCGTGGCTTTGTTCCAGGCACTATCTGGAGTTGGTGAGACCATTGAAGATAGAGCTAATATTACAGATAATACGGCATTGTCAGCTGCTTTAAATACACAGTTTCTCATCCAAATTGGTATCTTCACTGCCGTGCCTATGATCTTGGGTTTCATATTGGAGCAAGGTTTCTTCAGGGTAAATGCTATTCAAATATATACATCGTTTTTTGTGCAAAAAAAAGTTGACTCCCTCTCTCTCTCTCTCTCACACACATCTGAAGATTAGCTTCAAAATTAACCACAAATGTTGTTTGGCCAATGAAGCACCCATGCTTGTCATATGCAAGAGCAAGTTTAAACAGTCCTCGTTTCAATGACACCTTTTTTTCCTTTTTTTTCTTTGACGATTGAGGTGTGGGGGATTGTACATTTAACCTTGAGGTTATCGTATATACTTGATGCCAGTAGAGCTCTGGTCATTTTGGCAATGCGATTATTATTTAGTTATATTTTTTTCTGGGAATATTTTTGTTTTTGTCTCATTTATTGCTCTGGATCCTGGTTGCAGGCTATTGTCAGCTTCATAACCATGCAGCTTCAGCTTTGTTCTGTCTTCTTCACATTCTCTCTTGGCACAAAAACTCACTATTTTGGCCGAACAATTCTTCATGGTGGTGCGAAGGTTTGTTCTGCTATATTTTCTGCTCCTTTGTCATTCTCCAAGAGACCTTATAGCATTTTAAGAACTCTACTTCTATACAGTATCATGCAACTGGAAGGGGATTTGTGGTGCGCCATATCAAATTCTCTGAAAATTACAGACTGTACTCCCGCAGCCATTTTGTTAAAGGGTTTGTGCCATTCTTTCCATTTCACATGAGACTTTTTATATGTATTATTTGAACTCTGCTCTTTACGTAAATTACTCCTTTTTCAAGCTTTGAGCAGTACTATTGGCACCATCTGTGTTTTACATTTACGTACAGGATCAAATTAAGATCTAAAGAACTCTTAGTTTATTGAACGTGTCTATGCAACTAGCTATGAACCCAAATATGTTACAGATCATGGGTTTTTACATCGTGATAGTTTACTGAGGATATTGAGTATTTTACTAGTTTTCAGATGTTGTAAGGTGAGACAATTATCGTAGAGTGGAGGCGTGTGCAAACTAGCTTGGACCTTCATTGTTTTAGTAAGATGTAAATTTCAAGTTTATTTTGTTTACAAAAACACTATAACCACATATACCCCATCAGAGTCTCCCCCATAAACCGTTAGAAAATCTATTTGATCTTGGTTCTTGTCGTTTTAAAAGGTCTTATGGTTTGGGTTTACTATCAATTTGGATCCTATGTTTTTAATTGTTTCCATTTGGCTGTTTGATTTAAATGATTAAAATTTTGCACTTTGGCTCCTACAATTTAGTTCATCTCTTAATTGTTTTGACTCACCAAAAACTAAATTATTTTCTCTTTTTTTTTACTCTGTAAGAAACCCTACTACAATATAGGAATGACTATATTGACTAAATTGAACTTTTACAACCCTAAATAACAAATTGAAACTATGTTCAAATACCAAATTGTAACTTATAAAACTACTAAATAGAAAATCTGAATTATATTATACAATTTTAAATATCATTATAGTATCCTTAATTACAAAGAATTAATTTATCTACATTATTGTGTTTTCAGATTGGAAGTTGTGCTTCTGTTGGTTGTATACATGGCCTACGGATATAGTTCAGGTGGTTCATTAGCATACATCCTTGTAACTCTTAGCAGTTGGTTCATGGCAATATCTTGGCTTTTTGCTCCCTATTTGTTCAATCCATCTGGGTTTGAGTGGCAGAAGTAAGTCATCTTTGCCATGACATCTTTTCCTTTGTTGATTTTGACTGTAATCTTCAACAAAACAAAAAACTGGGCACCATAAAGATTTATTCCTATTAGCGTGGAAACGGGACGTCACAAAAGCTCTAACCTTAATCTACCAGATAATAAAAATCATTTCTAATTATTTTTATTTCCTTTCAGGACCGTGGAGGATTTCAGGGAATGGACCAATTGGCTTTTTTACCGTGGTGGAATTGGTGTTAAGGGTGAAGAAAGTTGGGAAGCATGGTGGGACTCAGAACTGGTAATTCAAATTTTTATTACTTTTCTTTGTTTTTCCTTTTATATAAATTTTAAATGTAGTGCTCGTTACATCTGTGTTGTACAGTTGTATGGAATCAGCAATTTTGGTCCTAGTCGTTATTTCTTCTTAATTCTTATACTTTCAGTCAGTGAAAAAGTTAAATCTGTATTGTGTAAAGACTATTAAATTTAGGTAATCAGATAATTAGATTTAGATAAACCTTTATACATTAGGCATACTCGTTATTTTCTAGTCTAAACATAAATTCCTTTTACAATCTGCAGGCGCACATAAAAACCTTTGAAGGCCGGATAGCAGAGACAATTTTGAATCTGAGATTTTTTATTTTTCAATATGGAATTGTTTATAAGCTCCATGTGCAAGGATCAAACACATCATTGTCGGTATGGTCTCTCTATGAATTTTTTTCCCTGTTTTTTTACTTACATTTACCAATATTGGTAGAAGATTTTCAAAATATCTAAGTTTTGTTTAAATGTTTTTTATGAGCAGCTGTTTGAATTTTTTTATATTTTTTAGCCATCAAGTGGTTTTACGAATGGCAGCTTCCAAATAAGTTTCATGTTTCAAAAAGCCTTGATAGTCATTTCAGTTTCTTTTATAGCCTTTTCATATTTTCTTTCTGATCAACTTGTAAACTCCAAAATTTGCAACTCTTTAGGTATATGGCTTCTCCTGGATTGTGTTAGCTGGGCTTATAGTTCTTTTCAAGGTATGTGCAATTCAATATCGAAGTTATGACTTCCTATATGTTTACCGATATGTATGTATGATAGTCATTTGATCTTCCGCATCTCTCGGTTTGGCAGGTGTTTACCTTCAGCCAGAAGATGACCGTCAATTTCCAGCTTTTGTTGCGATTTATTCAAGGTCTTTCTTTCCTTTTGACGCTGGCTGGCCTGGCAGTTGCAGTTGCTATTACAGATTTGTCACTGCCTGATGTATTTGCTTGCATCTTGGCATTTGTACCTACTGGATGGGGCATTCTTTCTGTGAGTTCCCGAATCTAGTTGTCCTATTCTTTTACTACCACATTTATCTTGGTTGATTTGAGAGTATAACTGGGTACTGAAAAATAAGATAGTAAATACCATACGTTGTTCACGTCCCTGATCAAGACTATTTTAGTTTTGCCCGTTGTCAATAACAAAATGATCTATGAGGTGTGTTTGGGAATGCTTTTAACAGAAGTACCTAAGCATTTTAGTAAATATAATCTCAATTTTTGTTTTGTTACTATATATATATATATATGTACACTTCTATGTTCCTTCTGGTTGTCAGGAATAGGATTGAATCAAAAGATATCGACTTTTCCCCCAGTTTTGTAAAATTTTAGAACTCCTGTCCTGACATTAGAATATTCACTTTTTCAGATTGCAGCAGCTTGGAAACCTTTGATAAAGAGACTGGGACTCTGGAAATCCATCCGTTCAATTGCTCGGCTGTATGATGCCGGGATGGGAATGCTCGTCTTTATTCCCATTGCATTCCTTTCATGGTTTCCATTTGTATCAACATTCCAAACTCGTCTTATGTTCAACCAGGCTTTCAGTCGAGGGCTTGAGATCTCACTAATTCTTGCTGGAAACAATCCCAACACTGCCCTATGATTTACCGAGTGGCAAGACCGTGCCAGTTTGTATCCTTGTAAATTAGATGCAATTTATCTTCATCGGTTTTATCTCCCGACCACAAGGGGCGCCTTAGAAAATCCTTCATGACTTATTAGTTAGCATAGATGATTAACAGGAATTTCCTTACAGCCTCTCACCTAATCTGTTGTACTTTCCCGTTTCAGATGTTTGGATTGCTTAACCAGCCACCTTTAAATTGCTGTTCTACTTACCCTCTTGATTTAATTCAATTTTCACTCAGGCATTGTTCGACGTCTGTTTGGATTGTCAATTTCCTGTGTATTTATTAATTGAATTGACGTTTTAGTAACAAAAGTTTGTGCTATGTGTAGCTTGTGTAACAGGTATTGTGTACTACTGTACTGTATCATATAATGTTGATTTTGAATATGAATTTTTCATATGAGCAATCCAATTGAGGATTTAGCATAACTATTCTCAAGTGTTGTCTCCTTGAAAATTATTGAGTATAACTATTCTAGTTGTCAATAGAAGTGGCAATATTCATGTTGGACTTGTATTTAACAGTTCTAATTGCTACCAAATAGTCAAGATGTGCACCAATGGTCAATTCCATAATTGATTGATGAAGCTCATAACCTTCTTATTGCAATAATATCCTACATATCACTTTGTTTCATGTTTTACTTGAGATTCGTTTATGTACCTTTTGTTAATAATAATTTAGGCTTTGGTAGTTATTTTGTTTTTGACAATCAAGTCTATAGACACTATTTTTACCTCTACCTTTCTTCCTTTATATACATTTTACTAGTGGTTAAAAAATCATGTTAAAATTTGAAAATTAATAAAAGTAGCTTCTAAAAATTTGTTTTTTGTTTCTAGAGTTTGGTTAAGAAATTTGGTTGTATTTTAAAAAGATGCAAGTCATTGTATGACATTTAGAGAATATAGGCTTAATTTGAAAAACAAAAGCAAAAAAGGAAATGGCTATTAAAGGGGTCTAAACTTTTTTATTTTTGAATTTTGTAATAATTTAGTCTTTGTACCCTCTAAAATAGACTAAGTTATGAATTGATTGAATTGTAAAGAGTGAGTTATGTAATGAAAATTGAAATTTAATTTTAATTTGATTTCATTAAGAGCAGAGTGCCTCTACTAGAGTTTCATGTTTTTTAGTATAACTCTTTTAACCATCATGAGTTATAGTAGTAAAAGGAGATTGTCTCAATAAATGGCTAAAAGAACAAAGGTTCAATTCATTGTGGTCATTTAACTAGAAATTAATTTCTCATGAGTTTTCACACCCAATTGTTATAGGGTCAAGTAGCTTGTCTCGTCTCGTAAAACTAGTCGAAATGTGTTTAAACTGGTTTGGATATTTATGAAAATATCAACTTGGCTTTAAACGTAATTTCTGCAGTATAAAAATTGCAACTTTCTATTGTTCATTGCCATTCGAGAATAATACAAAATCCATTCTTCAAATTTCTAGAAAAAGTGATGCATGCTCATTAATTAGCTTTTGAAATAAGGGTGAAGCACAAAACTTTGTAGTTACTTCTCATTACCATTTCTTATTTGTGGGTATCTGTCATAATTTTCCTATACTTCATGGCTTTTTTTAAGTTCATGTTTTCTTTTTTAAAAAAATGTTCCAATTGTTTTTTTTTTAGTCAGAAGATCAAACCTTTTAATCGATAATATATACTTTATGTCGGTTGAGTTAAGCTTGTATTGACTTAAATTTAGTCTTTCCTATTATCAATAAATCTTTAAATTAATCTTTATTATCTTAAAGTTAATGTCTAATCTATTATTAGACTTTCCAAAAAGAAAAAGATAAGTTTATTAATATTCCTTTTTAAAATTTTAAAAATATATCAGTGAAAACTTAACTTATTGGGACTAACTTTGAAATTTACGAAAGTTTCAAAACTCTATTCGAATATTTTAAAATACACCTAGAATTATTGAACAAACAACTAATTTTGAAATTTTTGAAAAGTTTCAAAACTCAGTTTGTATATTTAAAATACACCTAGAATCATCCGATGCAAAGAGTACAAAAACCAAAATAATAATGAACTTTTTTTATGTACAATAATTTTATGTGAATCTTTAAGTTGATAGTACAATAATCTCTAAGAGGTAATATCATTTGGAATTGTGCCTCCCACTCTCTCGGATATTTGGAAGGAGAATTTTGAAGATAAGTTTAATTCTTTTTATTCTTTTTTACTGTGGTGCAACACACAGCTTCTTGATAGTGTACAAATTACACTAAACACTTATGTGATTATAGTCTTTCAATGACCTTTAACAATTGAAAGACCTTTTTGTGATAGTTTTATTGGAAAGGGACTTCTTGTCCCTTGCCCATTGGTTGTTCTCTCCTTTTGTTATATACATACATACATACATATCTCTTATCCCAAAAAAGATAGTTAGAGAAGGAACAAAGTTCTAGAAAGGAATAAATAGTGGAACCCACCACTGGTAATTTTATTCCTTTTTCCTTCTTTTCCACTTTATGGAAGCATGAAACAAAGATATCCAAAACAAAGGAAGGCAAAATATGAGAAAGAAGAAGAACACAAATCTTCATTACCCTTTTTCCATTTTATTTAAGAAATATAACTTCAGACTGTTCAAAGTTCAGCAAAGGCTGCATTTTAGGAAAGATCAGAACAACAATAGTTAAGAAGAAAAACAATGCACTTGGACAGGAACTTTTGAGACAGCTGCTGTTTGAAAGTGTTTTGAGAATTGCTTGTTTTAGAAACTTCAAAGATGCCAGGCTAGAGCCTCCTTTTCCAGCTTCAAGATAGACCAATTACCTTCCCGGTAGCAGTGTCGAGATCGATATCGTAAAAGCAAGGTCTTGTAGGAAGCCCTGGCATTGTACTCATGGTTCCCACCAAAGGGTAGATGAAGCCAGCACCAATGCTAGCCCTCACGTCCCTTATCGGCAACTTGAATCCGCTTGGCGCTCCCTTTTCTGAAGCATTGTGTGTGAAGGAGTATTGCGTTTTCGCCATACAGATCGGTAGATTCGAAAATCCTTGTCTGCTGTACATCTCAATCTGTTTCTCAGCCTGTCGATTTAAACAGTAAACATCTTTCAATTTCCTATCAATACTTTTATAACTCTTTTCATATAAAATAAATGCATTCTCACCTGCAGAAGTAGGAAATACTAGGGATTTAATTAATTTATCGTGGAGCTTTTAAGTTTTATTTCATTTTTGTTAGGCTAGGACACCACCATATTCAAGTTTTACGATTAGAACTAATACTCAACTTTCCACCATTTAGGGTATGTTTGGAGTGATTTTTGTTTGAGAGTGTTTTTATAATAGTGATTCTAGTGAAAGTTTAAAGCTAATAAGTGAAAGTAAATTTAATATCATAACCCTCTCAAAACCCCATCTTCTATCAATATGAGGATTATTTCAAATTGAAGAAACAAAAACCTATGACATCATTACATCAATCCTTTTATATAAAGCTAATGCAAATAAAATGAATTTTTGGCTGATATTGTACCGAACAATAGAAAGTTGCAACAAGAGCTCACCTGTTCTGAATATTCCACCCCACTAGCTCCATAGGACTTGGCTATTGCTTCTATTTTGTCTTTAATACTTATATCCAATGGATATAAGAATTTCAATGGCTGAGTTACATTCTCACATGCTTTTTGAACTGCGATACCAAGGTCGACCTGAAGAATTGAAGATCATGAGGAAGATTAATGCCTAATCAAAGAAAAAACATCATTTATCATCAAAAACACCATCTTCGTGTTCATTAGAGTTGATCAATTTGTGGGAATGTGCTATGAAAAGAAAACTTTAGGGGCTTGAACTACGAAAATGTTCATAGTTCATATGATTTGAAATTGATTCTCTATTTATTCTACCTTTTTTCTATAGGATTCGCTAACCTAAAAAGCATAGAAGTGTACACGAGATATTAATACGATATGAACACAGAAAAATGCCATTTTCTGCAAGCATATTGACTAAAATATACTTTTAGGGGCAGTTCAGCCCACCAACTTTTACTTTTTAAGTTGGTGTAAACAATTCAACTTCAATCGTTTGTACATTTATCGAGTAACATCATCTTTCCATCTTTTTCTACTTTTCACATTTATTGAAGAACTTCATCTTCTCTTCTATCTCTACTTTCCACATTTGTCGAGTAACTTCATCTTCTTCATACAATCTACTTTTCACAACTTTTTTTTAAAATTAAAAAAAAAAAAAAAAAAAAAAAAAAAAAAAAAAAAAAAACTCTATTTTACAACACTACACCCAAAACACAAACTTACTAGCTACAAAATATAAACTCCAAACTTATTAACTACTATCAGTGGGCCAAACGCCCCTTAATATAGTTGAATATTTCCATATATTTCATTGACCTACACATTAATAGTGTTCTTCAGTTTATGACACTAACAGTTGAGTTGTTTTACTGGATTGGTTGTGTGAAAGTTAATTTTATCAGCATCGAGTAGCTTACCGCTCCTTTTCCACCATGAGCGTGATGAGTACAAATAACAGCGTCATATGCCCCAGCAGCCAAAGCGGCGTTTCGAACTGCATTCATCTCTGCTTCAGTATCTGTGGCAAACTTGTTCACCGCAACAACAACATTCACACCATAAGCCTTTGTGTTTGCAATATGTCTGGCCAAATTAACACACCCAGCTTCAACGAGACCAACATTTTCATTTAAATAGGCATGGTCAAGAGGTCTCCCAGCAACAACTTCTGGCCCACCCCCATGCATTTTCAATGCCCTTATTGTCGCCACGATTACAGCACATTGGGGAGTCAAACCGCTATAGCGACATTTTATGTTCATAAATTTCTCGGCACCAATATCAGCCCCAAAACCTGCTTCTGTAACTACAAACCCACCAGGTCCAACCAACTTCAAGGCAATCTTATCAGCCACTATAGAGGAGTTACCATGGGCAATATTTGCAAAAGGACCGGCATGCACGAGAACAGGAGTTCCCTCAAGAGTCTGCATTAATGTTGGGTTAATAGCATCCTTCATCAGCACTGTCAAAGCGCCACCAACACCAAGATCATCAGCAGTTATAGGGTCACCAGCCTTACTGTTTCCAATGACCATTTTTCCAAGCCTCTCTCTCATATCAGCCAGGGATGTTGTAAGGGCCAAAACTGCCATTATTTCACTGGCAACTGAAATATCAAACCCAGTTTCTCTTACCATCCCTTTCTCATCCGGACCCTGACCGATAGAAATTTTCCTTAAGAACCGATCGTTTACATCCATTACTCTTCTCCAGGTAATAGAATCTGGATCAATATCAAGCCTGGCAAACTTTTTAATTTCTTCCGGTGTCAGATCTTCGGGTCTTGTCTTGGTGATCTCAAGTTTCTTCAAACGTCTGAACATGATATCATTAAAGCTACGTTTTCCTTCTTTGTTTGCCGGGCAAAGCCGATTAAAAAGAGCCTTATCCGACTGTGATGCCTCATGAAAAATTCGGGTATCAATAGCAGCAGCTAAGAGATTGTTTGCAGCTGTTATAGCATGAATATCTCCTGTTAGATGAAGATTAAATTCATCCATTGGAATCACTTGACTGTAACCGCCTCCAGCTGCACCACCCTTGATTCCAAATGTCGGTCCCTGTGATGGCTGGCGAAGGCAGGTGACCACCTGAAATCAACCTAGGCAAGTGATCATGCTGTAAAAATAGATCCAAGTATAATCATGATTACAGGGCAACTAGCAAACTTCTTTAATTTGCTCATCAATAAAACATTGAAAAAATTAAAAGAGAGGAAACCATGATTTTAAAAGCCATAATTTAACAAGAATAGATTCATAGGTCCTAACAAAACATGATATAAGATCCCTTTTTCCTCATCAAAACTGGAAATAAAAAAGGATTCTAATGAACAAAAATAATACATCCCATCCCCCAAAAATTCATGAATTGTTCTTGAATTGGGTTGAGGCTAACAATAAAAAAGTCAATCAATTATTAAGGTAAACATTACAGATGGGAATAGAGAGTACAATATTACAGTTGAGGCTAACAATAAAAGAGTCATTCAATTATCAAGGTAAACATTGCAGATGGGAAGAGAGAGTACAAATATATTTGTAAGTCACTTGCACACACAGAAAATTTCATACTTATATTTAAATAAGCACAAATTGGATTAAGGGTAAAATATATATATATATATATATACAAATATGAATTGAATTTGAAAGCATGCATTCTTCTTGACTTCAAAAGTTTGAATTGAATAAAAGTTTTCCAAAGTTTCAATTGGAAATCTCTTTTCAATGAAATTGTTTCTTATCCAAAAAGAAAAGAAAAAGAAAAATCTCTAAAGCAAGTAAAGCATTGTTGCTTTCAAAGTGTCCCTTTTTCATCTCGTTTGTTGCAAAATAAAAACTACAGTGTTTCATTTCAATCAGAGATGCAAAATAAATGTAGTTTTTAAAGACACGTTTTTGTTTTTGAAATTTGATTGAGAATACAAAAATCTTTTCAAGAAAAGTAAAAACCATCCCAAGAGAAATGGCAAGCATTAAATTTTCAAATACTAAAAACGAAATGGCTCCTAAAAAAGACTACAATTATGATGACTCAAGAAAAAGGAAACTACCTTTTTGTCAAGAAAAGCACCAAGAGCTTGACAGAGTCCAACAGTAGTAGTGGATTTACCTTCTCCAAGAGGGGTAGGAGTAATTCCCCCAACCACAACATAATATCCATCCCCAGATCCTTTAACCTCATCAAGAACAGACAACAAAACCTGCAAACCAAAAACAACATAATTTAATCCAGCCTCAAATTACCAAACAGCCATATCAATCCTCCAAACACCTAATAATCCAATTCAACTTTATACATTCCTAAAGAAAGCAAAATACAACAACAGAGCCTGATCAAAAGTACTTCCAGTTTCCAAATCATTCAAACAAAACAACCCCAGAATACGGATTAACTCAAAAACTCCAGACCATAAAAAGAAAAAGGGCAAATCTAAAAAATGGAAAAAAGAAAAGTGATATGAATCACAATCACCTTGGCCTTGTATTTGCCATAAAGATCATAGTGTTTGGGGCTAAGATTGAGCTCTTTAGCAATCTCATCTATGTGCAAAGGCTCCACTGAATTAGCAATAACTATATCTGCAGGCACTGGAGACTCCACTTGGAGTTTCCTCACTGTCTTGGATGAACTCATTTTGCAAAACTATGGCAAGATCTTCCAAACCCAGAACAGAAATTAGCTTCTTTCACCAAAAAAAATCTTCTGGGGTATTGAAATTCTTCTTGAAATAGATCTCTGCTGATCTATTCTAGTAGAAGGAATGGATTAGATTGTAAAAAATTTCGCTTTCAAGCGTTTTCAAGGTACAGAAAAGACATTGTGTTTTACAGATTAAAAAAAAACATTGATGGGTGAAAATTGAGGATTCAAAAGTGAGAGCCTGTAGTGGATGGGCATAAGGGGAAAATCACAGGCGTTGGATGATGGAGTGTGGAGATGATGAGGGGATTATGATGGTGATGGACGGTGGTTGATAGGTGCTTGGAGGAATTGGATACTGTGCCTTGTAACAGAGGATTGTTAAGACATGGTGTTTGTTAGCATTAAGGAAAAATGTAACAGAAAAAATGAATTGGAGATGCGGGGTATCGATCCCCGTACCTCTCGCATGCTAAGCGAGCGCTCTACCATCTGAGCTACATCCCCTGTTGATTCTAGGCTTGTCACTAACCATAATCTATGTAACTTGAAAATTTTGTATAGATGACATACAATATGAGACTCAGATGAAAAATGGGTAGTCTTTTAAAAATCAAATAAAAATGGTTTTTTTTCTCTGTGTAAAATTATCACACTAACCTAAATACTTTATCTTCTTCTCTTTTCTTTTTTTTTGAAACTTTTTTTTCTGTTTTTTCATTTTTTTTCTTTTTTTCTTCTGGGTTAGTTTCAAGAATATATTCTTTTTTTAAAATAATGACAAGAATGGGGTAGAGTTGAAAAAGAAAACAAAATTGAGGTAGTTGGTCAAACTATTGTCAATAATAGGGTTGTTTTACCTGATACACGACTTCCTTTTGTCCAGTCACGTCCCACGTGGAATGAATGGATGACTGGAGTCGTGGATCTCATAATTAAATAAAAAAAAATTCATAACCTTAAATTAATTCATATTTCTTTCTTATTTAATCTACACATTCTCTTTCTTCCCTAATTAATTTACATATTATCTTTATTCCTTATTTAATTTTCATATTCTTTTTCTTCTATATTTAAAAATTCTTCCATATTTTATTTACATATTAAATAATTGTCTCTTTGACTTGTAAAATTAAAAGTTATAGTTCGATATTTTTTTGTCTTAAAATTTCATATATACATCATATTTTATTAAAAAAATATTATTTTAAAAAAATCCCTAAAATGTTGTCTACTTGATTTTTTCCCTTTTTATTTTAAATAAAAAGAATTATTTAAATCTTAATTATTTTTTTGGCTTAAAATTTCATATTTACATCATATTTTATTAAAAAACATTATTTAAAAAAATCCCTAAAATGTTGTTACTTGATTTTTTTCCTTTTTTATTTTAAATGTAAATAATTATTTAAATCTCAATTATTTTTTTGTCTTAAAATTTCATATATACCTCCTAATTTTACACACCCTAATTAGATTTTATTTTTCGAAATTTATAAACATTGCTACAAATTAGGCTATTATATATATATATATAACAAAAATATTTTTCTATTTATTACTTTTGGAAGTCGTGGACCCCGTCCATCACTTCCAACATGGTAGTGGTCAACAGTGCCACTTTGACGTCGTTGACTTCGCTGACGCCATATGTACCGGAGTCGTGGACCGGGTACACAACTTTACTATCATATTTTTGACATTTTTTTCACACCCACACTATTGTTGACATATTTTATTAATAAAACATTATTTTTAAAAAAAAAATCTTTTCTTCTTCTTCTTTTTCTTTTTACGATTCTTTTTTTTTTTTTTTTTTTTTTGCATTTCTTCTTTCCTTGTTTTACTTTCTTTTTTTCTGGATTTCTTCTTTTGTTTTTTTAAATATTTTGCTCTTTTTTTTACCTTTCTTCTTTTGTATTTATTTAAGTATCAAGCATTGAATGGCAAACAATATATAGTATAAATAAAACATAGAGCATCAAGTATTGAACATTGAGAATCGAGCATCGAGTATCGAGTATCGCAAATTGAGTATCTAGTATCGAATATATAACATAGAGCATAGAGTATCATGTATCTCGTATCGAGTATCTAGAATCGAGTAAATTCACAAGGTATTGATGTAAGCAAGAAACAACTTTTTCATTCACTTTTCAAAACTATGTCATTTTTCATTTGGACCTTCAAATGAAAGTCATCCGTACAAATCACCCATACAACTTGCAGCATAGCTTTTATGTTTGTGGACGTATCACAATTGCAAATTCATGTGACCAATTGTTGGCTGTATGACCCATGGTTTTTGTGAGATCCCCTTTGTCTCCGTTGTGTGGCAAAAGTGTATGTCTGTTCGGAAGGCCTTCATTTGGTGGAGAGAATGGGGTATCATTTTGACAGTATGACATCTGGTTTAGATGTTATCTAATAATGATATTGATATTTGGCAAAATCTCAACTGGGTGGTGCACAAGTTAGCTTTCCATAGTTTCTTTGTGAGTCAATTAACACGTGCATGTGTGTATAGTATATACAATGCAAATATCAAAACAAATCACCATTCTTTACATAAAGAGAGGTCTCAATGTTATCCAACAAACATGTCACACTCATGCCATAAACATCTTGCCATGATTGAATAAAAGTAAGTATTTGGTATTTCTCTTTTTAGAGTGTGTTAAGAGTTAAGTTGATAATAATTGTTTGGATCGTAATGATTATATGTATTTGAGCTAAGTTGGTAATAATTGTCTGTGTTGAAGTACAAAGTTGAGTTGGTTGTTTTAGAAAAATTGTGTTTAGAGTTGAAAGTTGAGTTGAGTTATGAGTATCTTGTCTAACTGTAACCTAAAAAATGGAAATCTTATGTGTTTTTTTTAAACCTTTTGTTCTACCATTTAACTGTTCAAATATTTTTTTCAAATTTTTAGCGCTTGCTTAATTTAAATGTGATCTCAATAAATAAAAATGTATTTCGTAATTTTATGCCATGTAACATCTATTGCACTTGATGTGTCATTAATGGTGCATTTGCATGTTTATATATATAATATGACCAAGGTGGGTCGATTTCATGCAAATATATATATATATAGATTCACAGCCATGTGTATGTGTATACATATATATATACGTGTATGTACATACATACATATATATATATATTTTTTGATGTGATTTGATTTCATGAGAAAGTTATTATATCTTTA
>JBBPDJ010000008.1:3350861-3386706 GCA_037974625.1 Cucumis cinereus | reverse complement strand
TTATTCATTAAAATAGTACAGCTAGTCAATCTATGTACAAGCAAATAATGTCTTCCTAGACTGTGGTAAGATTGTTAAGTAGTCGGTGTGACAAATAGGTAGGTTTATAAGGATGATCCGATCATCTCTTCTAACAATCCCTTTGAATCAAAATACTATAAAAGACAACCTAATAAACACTATATAAACTGATAATTTCAATTTTGTATTTAAAAATATTTTCACTAGTCGAATTTTTTTTAGTATATGATTAGTCGAGTTGATCATTAGAATTGATTGTTGGAGATGAGCGACGAAATTAGTGGTTGGAGTTGGTTGAACGAGTTGACCATCATAAGTGGTATTCATCATAATTGGTTGCATGAGGTGAACATTGAAGTTGGTCGGTAGAAATGGTTGTCACCATAGTTGGTCATCGAAGACAATCTACCTCGAGCCTGAAGTTACCAAATAAAGGAGGTTATCAAAATTAGTCGTCAAAATATGTCGCTGGTGAGGAAAAAGTTTAAATCTTCATGTTATTGAATTTTTTAAAAAAAAAAATGGTAAATGATTTCCTTTCAAACATAATAATATTTAAGAAAAAATAGCAAATGATTTTGAATTATAAAATATTGATTTGTCTTCTTGTTTTTCTTTTAAATCTATAAAATATTATGTCACAAATTGTTCAACTAATAAAAAATTTCATGTGTCATTGATAGTTGATTGTAAAATTAAATGTCGAATCATGTTATGTTGAATAATTTATAACGTTGGAATCTCTATATTTATATATATATTTTTTATTATTTTCTTATTTGTAAAAAGGTCTTTCCTCCTTAAAGACTTACTTTGCATATATTTAATAATAAAGAAAAACAATTTAACTCTCTCAAATTCAAGTTATAAATTTCTAGTAGCTCAATAATGATTAAGAAAAATATCAATTTAAACCTTGAATTTTAGGGGTCGTATCAATTTAAATCATAAACTAATAATTGTATCAATTTAAACTTTGAACTTAGAGATTGTCCATTTAAACTACAAACTAAAAGCTATATTAAATTAACCCCTGAACTTTTATAAATGTATCACTTTAAATCATTAATATTACATCGTAAACATCACTAATGACTTTCTAATTACAATTCAATTCATTCTCGTTACAAACGTTGGTAAACACCATGAAAAATAATCTAATTACAAATGAAATTCATTCTCCTTACAATCTAATTAGATTCATTCAACTCATTATATTTTAATTAAAAAAAATATCTTTTTGGTCCCTGAATTTTGGTGAAATGTGCAGTTAGTCGCTGAGTTTTCAAATTAACCATTTTAGTTTCTGAAATTTTAGAAATATGTTTAAAAGGTATCTTCCAACAAAAAAAAAAAATCATTAAAATTAATATAAAAATTTTAAATTAAGATTTTTCTTTAATCTTTATCTTTTATCTCTCCTCTTGCTAGCCTTTTTTCTCCTTCTCTCTTCTGTTACATATAAACTCTAAACCCTACATATAAATATATCTAATGGGGATGGAAGAGAGAAGGAAAGAGAAAAGATAAGGATTAAAAAAAACTTTAATTTAATTTTTTATATTAAATCTAATGATTGTTTTTGTTCGGAGAGAGAAAAGATAAAGATAAAAAAAACTTTAATTTAATTTTTTATATTAAATCTAATGATTTTTTTTTTTTTTTGAGGGAGAAAAGATAAAGATTAAAAAAAAAAGTTTAATTTAATTTTTTATATTAAATCTAATGATTTTTTTTTATTCGGAGAGACCTTTTAAACCTATCGTTGAAAATTCATAGACTAAAATGATTAATCTAAACGTACCTATTGATCAAAACTCAACGGATTAGAAGGATATTTTTTTTATTGATTATTTAATTATATTAAATTTTAAAAAAAAAAAAAAAAGAGGGGTCGTTGTGGCAGTATGGGGTTTGGCAATAATTTACGTACAAATTCAAACAAACTTCCTCACAAATATTTCCTTCCCATATGGAGACTGCCTTAGATGCAACCCTCTCACAAACACATGGGGTGCTTTTTTCTCTTTCAAATATTATTTTTTATTTTTTTAATTTTAAATGGATTAAAATTTATCTTCAACTTAATTTAGAAACAACGAACAAAATACTCTTTTAGCCTCTAAATTTTGAATTTCATTTTTATCTGAATTTTGAGTGCAATAGTCATTTAGTACGTTACATTTTCATTATTGAGTTTTGAACTTGTTTCTATTTTATTTACATTTTTAATTTAATACTCACCTTCGATCTATTCTATTGATTAATTTAAATCAATTAATTAAAATAGTTTAGGGTAATCTTTTGTTACTATTAAAATTAAGTGAAAAATATCCTATTGATCCCAGTTTTGATGAATATGTGCATTTAGTCCCTGAGTTTTCAAATTAGTCATTTTAGTTCTTGAGTTTTCAAGAATAAGTTTAAAAAGATCATTCCAACAAAAAAGTTATATGTAATGGAGATGGAAGATAGAAATGGTGAAGAAGAACGAGAGAAAACTAGGTAGAGGAACAAGAAAAGATAGAAAATTATTAAAATATTAAATTTGAACTTGAATTGCATACCTTGGGCTATAAATACTTATTTAATTGACGTGATAGGCAATATAAAATATAGGGAAAAAATACTCTTCTGGTCTAGTCCCGAGTTTTGAAGAATGGGTTTAAAAGGTCCATCTCCAACAAAAAATCATTAAATTTAATATAAAAAATTAATTGAAGATTTTTCTCCTGACTAAAATGATTAATTTGAAAACTCATAGAATAAATGCACCTATTTATGAAAAATGATATTTTTTTCCTAAAATATATTAAATTTACATTTTACTTATCAAAGTTAATGGAGATTTAATACGATATTAACGTTATTTCATAACATATGATAGATTTTTTTTTCCAAATTTTGCTAAAAGTTAAGATTGAGTTCTCAACATTTTAAGTTGGATAATAAATTAGTAAAAGTCAAATGTAGATATAATATGATTATATAACCCATTCATTAATTTAATATGTTTTTGTTTATTTTTATTCTATGATCACCAAACTCTATAAAATCTTTGTTTGAAATTCTATATTAGAGGAATTGGGACCACAATTAAAAGTTAATTTTAATTAATTAATTTTTTAATTGAAAGTGACTTGAAATTTTAAATGCATTAGCTTCAAAATAACAGATTTAATTTTTATTCAAATGCTTGATTTTTTTGAGTGAATTAAAAAAATAAAGTAATTTATATTAGGTTTAAGAAAAATCAAATTACTTTAATTTAAAATATCATTTAATTAGTTTCTACATTTTGTACAATTTTAATTAATGTATATTTAACCGTCAAACTTTAGTCGTGCTCTCAACAAATCTTAAATTTAGTCTTTAATATTAGTTTACTGTTGATTAAATTTTTTTAAAAAAAAAAACTATTTACCATCTATAGCATTTTTACTATTAATTTTGAAAATATATACACATACTTTATTTTCTTGCATGAAAATATATTATGATAAAAATAAATTTTATTATACTAAATTTAAGATATATTGAAATTATTGAAATTAAATTAGACAATTAGAAGTACATAAACTAAAATTGAATAAACGTACCGTGATATTTTTCTTTTGTCATCCCTAGAACATATATTATTTGTTTTTTAGCCTATACGTCCTCAGAATTTTAATATAGAGTATAAACGAAACTTGAATAAAGGTTGATAAATTAAGATAATATGCATTGAAAATATAAATTTTAATTATGTGAAGAAAAGATAAATTATTGAGCAACTGTCATGATATGACAATTTCCGATAATCATTCAAGACCAATACGTTTGCTCCCTCGTACACACATCAATGTAAAATCACTTGTTGGCATCATTATTAATTCAATCACTCTTTTATCTTTTTAGCACAACTGCGTTAAGAATTAAATCTCAAACTTCTTAAAAGGAAGATCATGCAAATTGCTAGTAAACTAAACTCGCTTAATAAAGTTTAGTAAGTCGAGTAGAAGCACGTGGATCAAGCCCACGAGACCTCTACAACGACACCCAATGCAAACAAGATTTGAGTGCCAACAATATCCATCGTTAGTTTGATCTTTAAGAAGTTTTGGTGTCGTTCTTATTTTTTCTTTTGGTTTATTGTTTATTATTTTATAATTGGTTGTTTATTTGGTTCTAATCTGTAAAGTGGGGATTGAGATGTAACTTAGTTTATTTCGCATTTATTTATATCTCGAGTAAATTTTCGACAGATCATACCAAGGAGATGCAAGTCGTAAGTCAAGCTCAGGAGAGCCATGCAACGACACCCAACAAAGAAAAGGACTGAGCGTCAACAATATCCATCAAGATTTTATCAAGCAATCAAGAGCACTCCAACTATCCCTAAACAAGGCAAAGAAGCTACACACGAGTTTTTTTAGTAGACAAAGGGGTTGTGATAATTTCTTTCTACATAATATTTGTGTCGATGGTTCTTATACTTTGAAAAGATTACCATTTTTATCTTTTTAAGCAGCACCTTAGGATGGCATTGTTTTTCTTGATTGAATCTCTCGATTCATTCTTTTTTCTTTTTCCTTAGTTTCGCCAATTTCTCATGAAAAGTAAAAAGGAATATGAAATAAAAATGATAATGAATAAATAAAATAATATTAACTACAATGATCAAAATAAATAATATTTAAAATAGACGAATCCAAAATAAACCAAAGTCGTATAATAATTAAAAGAGTATTTGAATGGTAGATCTTTAAATAAATGAAAACATGCACCACAACCAACAATGCCATTTATGGCACGTTTGGCGCCGCGCCAGTGGCGTGGAAGTCCACCCGGACGGCAAGCCTTGCTCTGCCATTGGGCGCCAAATTAGGAAGACCGTTTTTGGTATTTACAATTGTTGACCCTTATTTGTACAATTGTTTTTTTAACACAATTTTTTCCTTTTATATTTTCAGTTTGGTCCTTCTATTTATTTACTCTTTTTCTTCATCTATTTTTGGTAGGGATGTTATTGTGTTTTAGACGAGTAATTAATTGGGATGATTAGACATTGCGAGTTGTATTGAAAAAGTGTATAGTAACAAATTACTTACGGGAACGATAAGTATTAGATATTGAAATAGTACTTTACATTTGTTTGATGATGGTGATAACAAATAGGATAAATCGACCACTACAACCGGAGGTGGTATGCTTTCGAGTGTGTTAGTCACATTACATCAAGATTTGTTGGATAATGTCAAATGTAATCTTTTCGAAGTACGTGCTATGTTTGGTTTATTTCAAATTAAATGTTGGAAGGTGAGCCCAACGTGAACTAAGTGGTTTCATATATTATTTGGTCATCCTACTATCTAACTCGTTTGTCTCTATTTAGCTTGCACCCACCTAGTAGTTTTAATGTTGCACACTTGGCCATAACCTATCCATTAGCCTCCTTTCACTTTGTTGGATAGTGTCAATGAGTCACGATTGTTTCACATGGTTGGACCACAACTACCGTGGTGATTCATTTAATCATATACTTGTAACGACCCAACTTTCCAATCTAACCTAAGGTTGTTATTGTAACATCTCGAATTTTCAACTCTAAATCGAGGTCGTTATTTAAATAAAAACTCATAATCTTAACATAAAGATTGTCTAACAATCGTTCATAACAACACAAAAAGTACAACGGAGGACCCGTGACCATGCGTTTGGGGACTATATTAACAAATACTTCTGTTGTACTTTTTGTGTTGTATTTTTTAAATGTTGAACGTGGACCTCTTTTTTTCTATAGACTATAAATATTTTATTATTTTTTCTATATTTGACAATTTTTCTCAATTTAATCTTAAATAAACCCACTTGTATCTAAATAATTCAAGATAATAATAATAAAAATTACCTCAAATTTGAAATGTTACATGACCCATCTTGTTTCACGTGGTTGGATTATGACTCAGTGGTGGTTCTTATTGAGTTTTGGCAGAAATCGAGTCTATGGTTTTAGTTTAAAGTTATTCCTAGAAAATGAGTCTATAACTCTATTTTCACAAAATTCTCATTTTCAATCTTTAGGGGCAACATGCATTAATTAATTTAAAGGAATAATTAAAAATAATTAAATTTAATTAAGTTTCAATTAATGTTAAATGTGTAAAATCTTGAAATCTATGACCAAACTGAAACAAAATTCAAATCCAAATGGTAAAATTGTAACATTTTGAAACCTAGGGTATAAATTAAAATTAACCTCAAAACTTAACATGTAACTTTTTAGAACCGAGACCAAAAAGATATTTTTCCCTCCTATCAAATAGTTCATGAGCAATAGTGAATAAAATAAAGTTAACATAAATTCGTTAAATCATTTTGATTAACTAACTATTTGAACCATACACCAATTTGACACACAAACTTGCTAATGTATTATACACGCTACGTCATCGATCCAAATGAGATTCATTTATAATTAAAAGAAAAGAAAATTAACTACACCCCTCTAGATCCATACTTTAAATGTATGGATCGAGCATCGTATACTTACAACATTGTACTTACTTTAAATGTTGTAAATTCAAACTTCTATAATATAATTAATGCAACAATATCTTAAAATATAAAAATAGTACGTATATATAATAAAATATAATAATATGAATCAAAATATTTATAAAATATAGTAAAATTTTAGATTTTATCGATGATAAACATGGATAAAATCTAAAAATTTACAATAATTTTCTAATAGAAAATAGATTAGTGTAATTTAATATATATTAACATATCATTGTTATTACAAATAATTAAAGTATTTACAAATATAGATTTCTAATAGAATTTGTTTCCTTTCCAAGAATTATACTCAAATACCATATAAAGTTAAAAACTAAATTAATTAACAACAACAAATGGATGATGTGTGTATATATAAATTTGTTAGAATGTTTGAATTAACAAAATGAATTATTTGAATTGATATGTGAGTTATTTTTAAGAAAAATTTTAATTATGAGTTTAAATAGTCTTTTATGAAAGTTTAGAATTTAATTTATAAAATTATAAATCTGACACGATGTTTATCAAAATAGGGTGCAAGAGAATATAAATTTGACAAATTTGAGAATGGTTAAGGTTGAAAGTAATATAATTATGAATTTAAATTTTGATTTGATGCAACTGGGTTAATAGTATAAATTAATATAATAAAAATTTTATTTTGATCAATCAACTTTGAATTTTGTTCAATTTTAGTCCACGTATTTTCAATAAATCCTAATTCTTGTCTCCATTGTTAGTTTATTTTTTAAAAGAATGTCAATTTTCTGTAACATTTTTACTATAAGTTTTAAAATCATATTCACATATTTTATTTTTGAAAATTATTGTGAATGACAAGACTACTGAAAACATTTATAAAATATAACAAATTTTCATATTCTATCAATGATAGCATTGATGAACTTCTATCACTAACTATCAATGTAATTGATAGACAATAATAGTAATTGTCAGTGTCTAACATTAGTAGCATCTAAAAATTTGTTATCTTTTATAAAATATTTTGGTTTATTTTACTATATTTGAAAATGTCGCTTTTATTTTCTTGCATAAAAATTATTGTCATTATTAAATTTATTTCGACGAAATTTAAGATTTATTAAAAATAAGTAGACTAAACTAGGAAACCATAAAGCTAAGACAAAACAAACTTCGTAATATAAGAACCAAAATGGAGAATTGTTGTAAATGACAAAATTGTTAAAAATATTTACAAGATATAACAAAATTTTAAATTTTATCAATGTTACAATTATAAACTTCTAAACATGAAATCTGAAATTTTATTATATTTTATAAATATTGTTATTCATTTTGTTATATTTAAAAATGTTAGAAACAACATAATATTTTAAATCAATTAATATTTTCCAAAAAACAATGATTAGTTAGAAATTTATTTATTTTTAAATTGTCAAAGGTTTGATTGAGCACGGCAAGAGCTATCAATTTATGAATTTATTTTGTCAAGTAATATTATTATTATTATTATTGTTGTTGTTGTTATTTATTATTAGAATTATTTTTGTATTTAAACGGCAAATGACACCAAAAAAAAAAAGGCAAAATTCAATTTGAAATTAAAAAGGCGCATCTCTTTCTCTGCCTTTCTGATCGTTTCTGTGAGATCAGCTGCATTGGTTTTGCAGCTTCGTTTCTCAATTGGCAGAGAAGAGGAAGCCGATTATCTCCGGCGTTGGACCTCGCCGGAAGAGGTTAACAACAACAAATGGACGGAGATTCGGATTTGAGTCCGAAAGCTCCGTTGTTAGGAGGCTCGGTGAACGGTGGTAGTGGTAGACGCGGCCGACTCAGTCGGCGATACTCCGTGAACTCGCTCCGGAGCGAGTTCATTTCTAGATTACCTGAAAAACTGAGGTCTCATCTTCAAGACGTTGAATCTCCCTACGAAATTGATCTTTCCAAGTCCACTGGCTTCAGCAGAGGTTTGTTTTGTTTTTCTTTCTCGTATTGGTCTCAATCCCTTTCGCTTTCATTATGTTCAATTTTTATTTGGTTGTTGAGAGATTGGAGACGATAGATGAGGTGAGTTCTTGTTTTGTTTTATCGTTACTTTGCTTCTTCTTTTTTTTTTTCCGATTATTGTATAGTGAGTTTATGCCGAGACTCTGTTTTATATCCTCTGTATACTAGAACGAAATCTGATTTAACCTAGAATGGTTATAATGCGAAATGTTCATTTCGAATGCTGTTTTTTTCGTTGAGGTTGTTTTCTTCTGAGTAATCGCCATCTTCGATGTTCTATGAAATGTTCATTCAATTTCGATATTACTGACGTATTGGTTTGTTAAAGGAGAAAAGGACTACTATGAAAGGCAACTTGCTACTTTGAAATCATTTGAGGACGTCGATTCGTTGGTGTCATCTGATTGCATTGATGAGGAAGACATGGAAGAACGAGCTCAGCAAGAAAGGGCCATGAAGATCTCAAATTATGCGAATATAGTACTTCTTTTGTTGAAGGTCGTTTATGTTACCATGAATTTATTATTCTAGATGAAGAATTTCATTGCCATAGGCTTAAACTAAGCAGCATTAATTATGATAACACAACAACTTTGTGGAGAAGACTCTGTAGTCCGAAATCAACTATATTTATAAGGATAAGAAATTGAAAGGGAATTGTTGAAATTAGTATGGTTTAGATGTTGAAACTGTTGATTGCCCCAAATTAACATTGAGCGTATATAAATTCCATCTTGAAGAGCTGATTGTTAAACCGATAAATGTCGAGTTTGTTTCGTGGTTTATGAAAGGCTCTGTTCTGGTCCCTTGTTCCGAATCTTCAACTCACTCAATCTCCAGTGGCAATTTGCAGATTTATGCAACAGTGCGGAGTGGATCCATTGCCATTGCTGCATCAACATTGGATTCCTTACTTGATCTCATGGCTGGTGGAATACTATGGTTTACTCACTTGTATATGAAGCGAGTAAATATTTATAAATACCCGATCGGAAAGCTGAGGGTGCAGCCAGTAGGCATTATTGTATTTGCTGCTGTAATGGCTACACTAGGTATCTCTTATTCTATAAACCAGTGTGAAATTGCATTGATTTGCTCATTCGCCTTCTAATTCTATTGCCTATCTATCACTGCTAAAAATGAAGGCCCCCTTCTCAATTATAACAACTTAAAGGATTGACATTGTCCACTGATGGATATTACACCAATGTCTTGTAACTAGCAAAGATCAAGGTTGTGCAATTATCTATTCATATTTGTATTCTAGAATCTTCAATGGTTGAATAAAGTCGGTTACATCGAATCTTCAATGGGTTCCTTTAACAATGTGGATTAGCTAAACCATCTCAATTTCTTGTTTAGGCTTCCAGGTATTGCTTCAAGCCGTAGAACAACTAATTCAAGATAAACCATCTGAGAGTCTTTCATCAGAACAATTCGTCTGGCTGTGTGCAATTATGACCTTTGCCACTGTAGTAAAACTTGCCCTGTGGTTATACTGCAAAAACTCAAGAAATGATATTGTACGCGCTTATGCGAAGGTTGTTAAACCTACGATTTATTACTACGCAATTATTTTCAAAGAAATCATTCTTCTTTATACATGGCATAAATCCTTTCAATGCTAATTCTCAGGATCATTACTTCGATGTGGTAACAAATGTGGTTGGATTAGTTGCAGCTATTCTTGGTGATAAGATCTTTTGGTGGATAGATCCGGTTGGTGCTATTGCCTTAGCCATATATACAATTCTAAATTGGTCTGGAACTGTGTGGGAAAATGCAGGTATGCTTTTTACTCCCATTCTGTTCCCTTTCTCTTAAAACGAAAATTTATGAAAAACATGGAAATTGAAAGGATGTTTGCTGGATATGCTAGTCAGTCTTCTTTTTGGGAAATCTCATGTGTTTGTTCGTTTGACAATTCTTAGTATAATAAAATACTAAAAACGACTAGATCCGGAAAGGAGTTGTATAAATATAGGTATAGCAACCACGGTTCGAGATGAAAATGTTGTTCATCTAGTTGCAGAGAAAAAAGAAGATATTGGTGCAATCAATAATCTTCAAATGTGATATGATTTCAAAAAGATTTGAAATAACTATACTTTTGTCATGTGCCTGAAGTAATTTTATGTTTGTAGCATTTGCAGTTTGGTTTCTGCCGAATTGTGTGTCACTCTCTCATTTCATGTTACTTGAATTCCTTCAAGTTTACAATTAATACAAGGTTAATTGATTCTTGTTGTAGTTTCACTCGTGGGGAAATCCGCCCCTCCCGAAGTCCTGCAAATGTTGACTTATCTTGTCATTAGGCATCCTGAGGTCAAGCGTGTCGATACAGTTCGTGCTTACACCTTTGGCGTTCTTTATTTCGTCGAGGTTAGCCATGCCCTGTAAACTTTCTATGAGTCACTTTTCTCTCTTGCACTAAAATTTCTCCAATGTCGTATTAACACCATAATCACCACAATGTGACTAGCGTTTGGCAACTTCACACTGTTAGATGTAGGAGAAAGACTATAAAACGACATCAAATTTGAATCTAGTGGCTATTAGTGGTGGCATGCATATTTCTGAATCCACATCCAACGGTTATTAAAAGATCAACCACATTCCAATTTTAGTTGTGGACCTCATTGAATAACTCTTCTCCTGCCATTCACGACTAATTGAACTCCATTGTTTGTTCTCTCATCTTAATCTCACTAAAAAATTATATCTAACAGTTAATTATCAGTGGTATGCATATTCTTCCTAATTCGCATCCAACATATCCAATAATTATTAAAAGACAATCACGTAATTCCAATTACAGTAGCCTCATTGAATAACTTTTTTCTCCTATTATTCATGACTAATTGAGCCCCATTGTTCTCTCTTTTTGAGAAGGGCACAACCTGGGCTGTAACCATCTTTGTGCATTCATATTACACACCAATAGAAATTTGTCGTATGGCAGATTGTTTTTTTCTTTTTAAATTAGATTATTATTTATTATTATCCTTACTACATAAGGAAATAGAATGCATTCTAAAGGTTGCACCTAATCATTGGCCCTCTTTTTATTTCAACAACTTGCATCAAGTTCATAACTTCAGTAACTCATGATGTCCTTTTAAGATATGAATAGCCTTAAAACCGGAATGTTGAAATTCTCGCCTCCACAATTGCAATAGATTCTTCATTATTATTACTATTAGAGTTAAAGACAAAATGTAAACAATCTATAAAAAGAAAAAAAGAAACAAAATGAATCTGAAACATATATAAATGTGGGTTATACTGAGAAGCAATGTAATTCAGGTGGACATTGAACTTCCGGAGGAGCTGCCTTTGAAAGAAGCACACGCCATTGGAGAGACATTGCAAATAAAGATAGAAAAGCTTCCAGAAGTTGAAAGGGCATTTGTTCATCTTGACTTTGAATGTGAGCATAAACCGGAGCACTCCATCCTCAGCAGGTTACCAAACACTCAGCCCTAACATGTTTTTTTTTTTTTTCTTCATCTTTTTGCATGTATATTTTTCAATCACATCAAATTATCTCTATTTCTACTTTTCAACTTTATTTTTGGACTCTTCCTTTTAACTTCTGCTTCCCTCTTTCTCTCTCTTTCTCTCTCTTTTGTGTGTTAAGTAAATGGTAGGTTAAAAAACACATGTCGTGTTTGGAGCAAGGGGTAAGTTAGTTTGTGTTTGTGATGTAGATTATTTTAGTTTGAGTTATAATAATGTGTTTGAGGCGTAAAATATGTTAGTCTGAGAAGCAAAAAATAAAAAATGATGAATGTATAATATTAAAAACTATAAATTTGGGTTTTTGAAAAAAAAAATGTTTATTGTAGCTCATTAAATACTTTTAAATAGTATTTACGGTAGAAATGTGTGGTTATTTTAGTCTTAGATAGTTCTTATCTCAAACACCTCCTTGGTGCCTAAACTATTGTTGGTTACAATTTAGTTTCTATACTTTCGGTTTTGTAATAACTTAGTCTGTGAGATTTCATATGTAACAATCTAGTCTCGGTCGTAAAAGTTTTAATCAAAATTAAGTGTCAATTTTTGTTATGTAGTAACTAATTATTTATAGTTTATAAAAATGTTTTGTTCCGTTACAAGAATATTAAGATTGTTGTTTTTGTTCCGTTAAAATCAATTTTAACACATTAGGTGTTGGGTCAATTTTTGTAAATTGATATTGTGATGTCGTTGGCTGTGATATGTTAGTTATTGCATCAATTTCGTTTTATTATAATAATAAAAACTCAAACAACAAGAATAAAACTTTTCAAAGTGTGTGAGTATAATTAAAACGGATCTCAAGTGTTGACTATTTTGTATTTAGACTAATGTTATTTTAAATTAACACGACATATTTTGGTGCATTAAAATACTACACGATTATAGATATTTACTATAATCACGTTTTTGTTTTCTCAAATATTAAAATAGCATTTCCCTTTTATCTCCATATTTAAAAAGTTATACAACTAAAAGAATAATAGGAGCTAATATAGGTATAGACCAAATATTCATTTGGTAAAGTTGATAAAATATTTACATTTTACGGTAAAATTGTGTGTATAATGGTTTTTTTTTTTCATTTAGTGGATTTTTTCCATTAAGTGTAAATATTTTATTTTATTTATTATTCTAAGAAAATTCCATTAAAAATTGTTTGGAATTCAAAGAGGAGGTCGTTTGGACATTAAAAAAAACCCATTCAAAATTGTAGATCTTTAATAGTGTTAGTTTAAAATCAACATTAAAGATCTGTTTTTTTTTATATTAAGAATATGACACTGTACATCCGTTTTTAGTTTTTCCAATCGACATCAAAGTCCAAATTTCTTGCAGTGAATGGAGGTTGGTGGGAAAGTGTGAGAGATGAGTTCAAGAGATAATTTATTTCCCCTCAAGTATAGGGTTGACGACTGCAACTTAGAAGGAAAAAGTGAAAGGGAAAGGGGAAAAATAATTGTTGTAAAAAAATTGAGTCATAAATTGGCAACACGAAAAAACTTTCATAATAATCGGAAAATTTGAAAATGATCATCTTTGCCCGCCAAAACCGCGTCTTTTTTCATTTGCTTATATTTAATGATTTATTTGAAGTAATTAATCAATGACGTTAAAAAACTGTCAAAATTTTCGAAATACATATGATAAGCTCTACCTTTTCCCGCAAAGACACGTTTTTTTTACTTCAATGGCTAATTTTTTAGTCGTACATTTTTTACACAAAAAAATATCATGAATTTCGAAAAATTCGCAAAAAGTGCATGAAATTAGCTTTTATCACTTTTTTTTTCACTCTTCTATCTAATCCTGTTAATGTTCATGAGTCATGGAATGTCCATTTTGTAGTAGCGACCCATGTTGACAATGAAGAGTTATCATGTATATGTAGAATACAGATTACTTAGATTTTTCCAAATTTTACACTATTTGAATCACAAAATCCAAAAGCAAATATAACCAAATGAACTAAAATATTTACAAAATATCACAATTTATTTACGATAGATCAAGATAGACTACTATCTTTGTCTGTCAGTATCATGATAGACACAAATAGTAGTTTATCTTGATCTATCGTAAATAAGTTATGATATTTTGCTATATTTGTAAATGTTTGTAGAAGTTACGTTGTTTAAACTATTTTTCTAATCAAAATAATTTATAACAACAAAATCTAGATCATCTCTTAAACACACATCCACATAATAAAATAAATGTTTTAACATAAAACATCATTTAAATTGTCAACCAAACAACATAATAATAGTTTAGTTGGTTTCTTCATATCAAGAGAAAGTCTTTGATGAGTCCTAAACTTTAGTCTTCGCCGTACCTGGAAATTGAATTCAGATGCTTCATGGTGCGATCACGATCAAGTAGGTGGTGTCAGTTGGGTGGTTCGTGACTCACTTATTTGGTTCTCTTATCCTTGTTGGCTACGAAAGAGTGTTTTCCAATTCATCAAGATCCTTGAAGCTTTGGCTATTGTCAGAGATTTGAAGGCTTTATTGGACTGCTTACCTTGTAGGCCTTTCTCCTTCGTATTGTGGAGTCAAAGTTGTATAAAACTTATTTGTGCTATAAATCATTTGTGGGTGGAATTGTTTGGATTGTCGGACTTTGTTGAACATATCTTAACCTTGACATTGTTAACTCAGGTGCTATCTTTTGTGTGGTGTTTCCATGCTGCAAATGAGTTGGTCCATCATTTGGTGTGGGCTTCTTTGGTCCATCATAATTGTGGGTTGTTCTGTTCCTACCCCTTTTTCTCACACCCAAGTTATGGGTGGAGTGACTCTTATTCAACTTTGGTTCCCCTCTCCCTTTGTTGAGGAGACTTCGGTTAGCTAATGATATTGTTTCTTCCTAAAACAAAAGTTTTAATACCCTATTAGTTTTGGTGAATATGTACATTTAGTCCCTTACTTTTAAATTAACCATTTAAGTCATTGAGTTTTCCAGAATAGATTTAAAACGTCTCTTCCAACAAAAAAAAAAAATTCATTAAATTTAATATAAACAAATTAAATTAGTTTTTTAAAAATATTTATCTTCTCTCTCTTCCATATCCATTACATATATTTATATGTAGAGTTTATGGTTTATATGTGATGGAGATGGAAGAGAGAAGGAAAGAGAAATGATGAAGAAGAAGGAGAGAGAACTAGGAAGAGGAGGGAGAAAAGAGAACTAGGCAGAGGAGAGAGAAAATATAAAAAATCCTTAAATTTAATATAATTAATTTTTTATATTAAATTTAATGATTTTTTTTAGGGATCTTTTAAACTTATTCTTAAAAATTTAGAGACTAAAATGATTAATTTAAAAATTCAGGAATTAAATGCACATATTCACTAAAACTCTAGGACTAAAAGTGTATTTTTTACAAAGTTTAAATACCCAAAAAGACCTCCATTTAGAAGAATCCAGATAGTTTTTCTTAGGGCAAGACATATCACTTCTCTGCCACCTAAACCGGGTAAAACCCGACCAACTGTCAGACATTCAATTCAAAAACCCGACCCATATCCACTCTTCACAAACCCATACAGACTATACATAATAATAATAATAATAATAATAATTAAATAATAAAATTTCAAAAAAATAATTTAATAATTAAATAAATATATAAAAAAAGGAAAAAAATTCAGTTCCCGCCCAACTTCGAAATCTTACCCCCAATTTAATTTTTCCATTTTCGTTTTTCCCCGACACTATAAAACGCATTTTCTCCCGTTCGCTCTTTCCCTCTCCTCCATTTTTTCCGCTCTATCTCTCTTCCCGCCGTTCCTTTCCTCTCTCTCCTAATGTCTTCCAAGCGCCGCTCCAAATCCGCCACTCCCATTTCTCCCAAGCCCGAACTTGAAGCTTCTTCCCCCAACAAGAAGCTCAAAACCGAGCTTAATGCTGATGAAACTCCCATTTCCAATTCTTCTCCTAAATTAAGTGCGGCTAAGACTAGGAAAGTTAAGACGGAGTTGAGTGTTGAGGAGGACGATGCTCCGGCTAGATTTTTGGAGCCACATTTTCCTGATAGTGAAGCCAGAGAACGGTGGCCTCTTCGGTATGCGGGAAAGGTAATTGGAATTTTGAAACAAAATTGGGGTTTTGTGTTGTTGCATGTTGATGGGTTTTTCAAGATTCTGTTGGTTGTTGGGTTTATTGGAGGGATTTAGCTGCAAGAATTTGGGGGGTTTTGTGCTGGTTTTACGTGAGAGGGAAGTGGATCCATTTCGTCATTCTTGTTTCTTGAGTGGGGTTGAAGTGAGGTGATTATTTGTGTTTGGAGATACTGTATTTACGATTAGGTTGGAGCTTCAAGTGGGTGTTTTGCTGTCATGATTGACTATAATGCTTTGGTTTTCTGCTAAAAATGATTTATAAAACAATTTTGTGTTTAATTTTGAAGTCTTTGTAGTGTGAATTTGCACTATGCTTCCATGGTTTTGTAGACTCTTTGCTGTTGGAATTCTCATGGTACACTGGATTTTTGTTATTTCAAACAACTTTATTGATGAGATGAAATTAAGATACAAGGGGAGAGTAAAGCTTCAAATGAAAGAAGGTTAAACCCAATTTGGAGGGTTTTCTTACCATTTTTTAAAAAATAAAATTTAAATTAGGAGCAGATTTTTCTCTTAAAACTTGGGAGTTCTGTATTCTTGTAAAATTAAAATTTGTTCTCATAAATATTTAAGTCCATTTTACAAGTTTAGTTTTAAACTTTTCAATTTCTATCTAATAGGTCTTGACTTTAAAGGTGTCTAATAGGTGAAGCTTTTAATTTTTAAATCTAATAGTTCTCCAACTTATTTGACAGCTTTCATTGTCTTGATGTTCTCGTTGTTGTTGGTTTTAATTATTTTTAAAATTATTAAAAATTTTCATGAGTATATGGGCTAGCTTGTGTGTTACTTATTTTCAAGGGACAACTTGATTTTTTTTTTTTTTTTTTGTTAAAGTAACCTATTGGAGCAATGAATGATTGAATCTCAGTGAATTGTAGCAGCAAGGCCACTTTGCCACTTATTCATGGGACAACTTGATCCTATTACATTTGGTTGCCATGATCCCAATGTTATTTTTGGTTCAATTTTAGTTATATTAGAGGACAATTCATGTTCATGCTGATACAGTGACTTAAATTCTTATTGTGCCTTTGATCTCCAAGTTGTCCATGCGGTTGATCTTGCTGTTTAGGCTCTCTGGCATATTGATCATTAGTTGATTTTTGTGACCTACATTGTTACTAATTATGCTTGTTTATGAACTACAAATTAAGATTTGGTTCTAGATTTACTCATATCTACTCATTTTCTTCTTATCTCAACACTACTCATATCTATTCATTTTCTTCTTATTTGTTTGTTCAGAAGAAGAAGGTAGTTGCGGAGAAAAATTCAAGGTACTGTCTCTAATCTATGAACTATCCCAACTCTTGCTGTAAGCTGTATGCTTGTCGAATATGTACAGACGTGCAGTTTTGATCTTATCATTATTTAAAATTAGTCTGGTTAAAAGAAATGAAAAAAAAATACACAATGACAATACAAAGAAAAAAATTTCAAGGTAGAGACTAGGAATAAAACAAGACCTAAAGACACTTCATAAGAATGAAAAAGGTCTGCAACTCAGCAACTCATGAGAGAGGATAACTACTACTCTTTTATTTTTTTATTTTACTATTTTTTTTGGTGATGAGACCTAAGGAAGGCAATAAACCTAGCTAAGGTCTAAAATTCCTTCTAAGATCTCGGCACATCTCTAATAATTCTATTATTTATTTTAATTCAAATATTATACGGCAGCGAGGGGAAAGTGGTGTGTCATAGAGTTCCTCTATTATTTCATTAAGGGACGAGATAACCTTTTTTTTCATCATAGACTGATGTGACTTGTTTATAAGTCGTTTGCATTATGACCTTTAATTATAGTTCAATGAAATGTTTCTATTATCAAAAAATGAACTTTTATCATAGTTCAAGAAAAGCAAAATACTCTGGGAAAGAACTGTTGGGAGAATGCCAGTGTTGATTTTTCTTGGAGTGAACGGTTTCTTTCTTAAATGTGTTCTTAAGATTAACAGTTGTCTTTTTTCCTTCTTGGTGCCTTTTTGTTTCTGATATCTTATAGGGATGACTCTGAGGAGGTAATCCAGGCTCTGCATCATTACTCACAGGCCATAGTTGACAATATCACATTCAATCTCTTTGATGATGCCCATGTAAAGGTGTGGTTTACAGTCAAGTTTAGAGGAATGTTTTTTAATTTTCGTAGAATAGTATCTCTTTTTAAATTCTTTGCATAGATTCTTATTATAATCGTACATGGAACATTTTGTTTAGGCTGAAGATGGGGCGGATGATTATATATGCAAAATTGTTGAAATGTTCAAGGCTGTTGACGGGCAACTCTACTTCACTGCACAATGGTATTATAGAGCTAAAGATACTGTAAGATAAACTTTATGCAGTTTTATTATGTTTTACTCAAAGATGTGTTTAGATAATTAACTGACACTATATTTTCTTTGTTACATGTTAGGTTGTGAAAGACCACGCTCATCTCATCAGTGATAAGCGTGTATTCTTTTCAGAAGTTCGGGATGATAATCCATTGGATTGTCTTGTTAAGAAGCTAAATATTGCTAGAATACCTCTAACTGTATGATTTTGTTATTTGTACATCTAGTCAACGTTTCAGGGTTTTCTTACTAGATTGATACTAATTTGTTTTTTTTTTCTTTTTTTCTAGATGGATAAGAAGAAAAAATGTCTTCCTTGTGACTTTTACTGTGACATGTTATACTTGCTACCGTATTCCTCGTTCGTTAAACTTCCAGCAAGTAATTTTGTAAAAGAATTAATTTCTGAGAACATTTTCTTCAATTGCAACTCAAGGTTTCGAGAATTTATGGTTCTCACATGCATATTAACTTGTAGGTGAGAAGAAGGTTGGCAGTGAGACATCATCAACAATTTCCTCTGAGGTTGATACCAATGGAGCATGTGAAGTGAACTCAGAAATTGGGGATGTTACTCAAGCACATCAGTGCCATAAGCCTGAGGTCGCACTTCTTGATTTGTATTCAGGATGTGGTGCCATGTCAACTGGATTATGTTTAGGGGGCAATTTGTCTGGGGTGAACCTAGTCACAGTATGTTGCTATAAATACTTCAACTCACCAAAAGTTATTTATTTTTATTTTGCCATTTTTGGGAACATATGGTTGCTTACATTTATTATATATGTTTTGTTTTGTTTGTTTAATAGAAATGGGCCGTTGATTTAAATCAATATGCTTGTGAAAGTTTGAAGTTCAATCATCCAGAAACTCAGGTACATTGTACGATTGAGTTCAACTTGATGTTCTGCCGTAATATGGCCTCGTGCTTTCTAAGCTTCTTTATTGCAGGTTAGAAATGAAATGGCAGAAGATTTTTTATCTTTGCTAAAAGAGTGGGAAGTGCTTTGCAAATATTTTTCTTTGATAAAGAGTAAAGAGCCGCAACAAAAGTACATCAATCTTTTTACTAATGAAGATGAAGGGGAAGATGAAGAGGAAGAAGAAGATGAAAAAACTGAAGATGATGGAGAGGTGTTTGAAGTAGAAAAAATACTTGCAATATGTTACGGTGATCCCAATGAAACTAAAAAGCGAGGATTGTTTCTTAAGGTATTTGAGCTTGAATCATAATTATCAAATTGCCAAATCAGTTTGATGTAGATATGATTTTGATATAATATTTGTCTATTTGGTCATTTTCATCCTTTCTATTTCTGATCATAATAGAGTTCTAGAATAGTGATGTTCTTAGCTATATTACTTCTAAAGATATGAGGAGATATAGGTAATTTTTAAAGCAATATTTATATGGAGCGAAGTAATGTGTTAAGAATGATTTTTATTGATTTTAATGAGAGCAAGTGGGAATGCAGAACAAATGAGGATCTTGGATCATTTAGATCAATATGTACAGAGGTCACAATACACAAATGCTTGGACAATTTGATCAATATGTAGCCTCAAGAGCAGTATCCTGAGAGCCGAATAAATATTGCTCCAGCCTAAAGAAGATGCTATTGGAAGCATGGATGGAGGAGAATTTTGGTGTTGCTAATTTCTAGGAAAATTTTGGAACGATCAAAATGGGACAACAAGATTTGCACAGTGCATCCGACTGGAAAAAGGCGTGATCAATGTTTTCAAGCTGCATTTAGATGATTGACTTTGGTGAGGGTGGCATGAAGTGCGTGACCATAGAAAAAGTGAATCCTATGCGAACATCTTCAATAGGGTCAAGGGTGTTTACTATTTGTGCATTTTAAACGTGTGTATGGCAACAACATACACACTTTTCTTCACTCACAATAGGAAGAGTTGAAAGAAGAAAAGGAAGAAAAATTGAAGAGAAGCATAAAAAGGAAAGATGGAAGGGAAGGTGGAAAGATAGCAATAGCATGCTCTTGCAGTTTCTAGAGGCATTAAGTGAGTTCTAGCTGTGCGGCTTGGTTTCAAACGGCCAAGTTGTTAAATACATAATCCGGCCACATTTTCTTCCTCTTTATTTATTATTTTCTAGAAGCATTAACTTGAATTTGCATTTGAAACTAAAAAGCGAGGATTGTTTCTTAAGGTATTTGAGCTTGAATCATAATTATCAAATTGCCAAATCAGTTTGATGTAGATATGATTTTGATCTAATATTTGTCTATTTGGTCATTTTCATCCTTTCTATTTCTGATCATAATAGAGCTAGAATAGTGATGTTCTTAGCTATATTACTTTACCTCGTGACAACTTCTAAAGATATGAGGAGATATAGGTAATTTTTAAAGCAATACTTATATGGAGCGAAGTAATGTGTTAAGAATGATTTTTATTGATTTTAATGAGAGCAAGTGGGAATGTAGAACAAATGAGGATCTTGGATCATTTAGATTAATATGTACAGAGGTCACAATACACAAATGCTTGGACAATTTGATCAATATGTAGCCTCAAAAGCAGTATCCTGAGAGCCGAATAAATATTGCTCTAGCCTAAAGAAGATGCTATTGGACGCATGGATGGAGGAGAATTTTGGTGTTGCTAATTTCTAGGAAAATTTTGGAACGATCAAAATGGGACAACAAGGTTTGCACATAGTGCATCCGACTGGAAAAAGCCGTGATCAATGTTTTCAAGCTGCATTTAGATGATTGACTTTGGTGAGGGTGGCATGAAGTGCGTGACCATAGCAAGAGTGAATCCTATGCGAACATCTTCACTAGGGTCAAAGGTGTTTACTATTTGTGCATTTTAAACGTGTGTATGGCAACATACACACTTTTCGTCACTCACAATAGGAAGAATTGAAAGAAGAAAAGGAAGAAAAATTGAAGAGAAGCATAAAAAGGAAAGATGGAAGCATTAAGTGAGTTCTAGCTGTGTGGGTTGGTTTCAAACGGCCAAGTTGTTAAATACATAATCCGGCCACATCTTCCTCTTTATTTATTTATTATTTTCTTAAAAAATAAAATTACCCCTTAAATTATTTTAGTTATTTTTATTTAAATGTAGGTTCGTTGGAAGGGTTATGGCTCTGATGAAGACACATGGGAGCCAATTGACGGGTTGAGGTACATATTCTAGTGTATTTGTCTTGCCTGTTATAATTGTATGATCTATGTGTGTATGATCAAGCATTTAACTGAGTTATATGTTACATTCTATTGAACAGCAACTGCAAGGAAAAGTTGAAAGATTTTGTGACAAGTGGTTACAAATCAAAGAGCTTACCTTTGCCGGTAAGTCACGTATTTTACTGAATTTTTCATTACTTGTCCTCTTTTTTCAGTATTTTTCTAATTAGATCTTTTGGGTTGATAGGGTGATGTTGATGTTATATGTGGAGGGCCTCCCTGCCAGGGCATTAGTGGTTTCAATCGCTTTAGGAACAAAGAAAATCCACTGGAAGATGAGAAAAACAAACAGCTTGTTGTCTATATGGACTTAGTGGAGTATCTTAGGCCTAAATACGTTTTGATGGAGAATGTAGTTGATATAGTAAAGTTTGCCAATGGATTTTTGGGACGGTATGCTCTTGGTCGTTTAATATCAATGAATTATCAAGTTCGCATGGGAATGATGGCAGCAGGTGCATATGGTCTTCCACAATTTCGTATGCGAATGTTTATGTGGGGTGCCCAACCAACAGAGGTTGATTCTTAAGAACTTTGATTTTGGTATTGGGGACCTTGTGGAACCTGTAATAACATTAATTTCCCATTTTTTCAGAAGCTTCCACAGTATCCTCTTCCAACTCACGATGTTGTAGTGAGGGGTGTAATTCCTACTGAATTTGAGGTATGGGATAGTTATTGAGGCATTATTGTTAGTTTCTTATTTTATCTAAGGAGATTATATGATAATAATGCAGATGAATGTTGTTGCTTATGAGGAAGGACATAAAGACGTTCAGTTGGAAAAGAAGCTTCTTTTGGAGGATGCAATTTCTGATCTTCCTGCTGTATGTTATACATGTCTTAACCAATTGGTTTTGAATTATTAATTTTGTCCTTATATTCTTTTGTGTTTGCTTTGTTATATGCAGGTTGAAAATGATGAGCGACGAGATGAAATGCCTTATGACGAACCTCCTAAGACTGAGTTTCAGCATTTAATTAGATCACCTAGGGAAGGTTAGCTAGTTTATTTCTTACCCATCTATCTATTTATATGTGTCTTAGATTTATTGAATGCAGAGGACATTGTGCTTGTGCAACATGTGATTTCTGATAAGGGTGTGCACAATTTGGTTTGGTTTGATCTTTTTTTGCTGAAATCAATGATTGATCCCAACCATCTGGTTTTGAGATGTTCTCAAATGAGAACTGTTTTGGATGTAAAAGTTGAACCAGACTATGACTCAGTTTTCTAGATGGTTTGGGGTATATATGTGTGTCTATATATATATTATTGAAAATATTCTATCTTTTTGTTATCAAGCAGCAGTGAAAAGTTGGAAAAGAGAGTGAGTGTGAGAGAGGGGAGGATGGGAAGAAAGTGAGGCTGAGGCTGTGAGGGTAGGGAGTGAAAGATGAAAGCAATGCCAGTAGTAATGTTATTAATGGCAGTGGTAGGGTGGTCAATTGAGAAAGGTCTAACATGAGCATAACTCAGTGGTAATTAACATATACTCTATCCATCCTTAGAAGGTTCACATATTCATACCCAAATTTGTTTTATTAAAAAAAACCTATGGATAGGCCGCCTTATTTTGTTATTTTAAAAAGATGGAAAATCAGCTTTCACTCGTAAGCGGAACTGAAAGCAACCCACAGAAAGAAAGCCAAACAAAAGCAAGGAACACTACAAAACTAATTAGAAGAAATTGAATATAACTTTGAGTCCAAGTTAAGGCTAAAAATATGCACCATTACAATCCTTTCTAGAATTTTTAATTATTTAATCATATGAACTTTCTATCTAGCCAGTAACCTAGAAAACACTAAAAAGGTTGGCTTGCCAAGCATGTGACCTTTCTCTTGAAAGCGAAAGGTGCAAACATCACCATTACAATCCTTTCTAGATTTTTTTGGGTGCTTGGCTGGCTTCCTTGGATGGATTAGTATTTTTAATGTCTTAGACCTCGACTCTTTTTGGAGTGGTGTTGAGGATCTGAATAATCTTTTGTTATGGTTTCCTTGGTTATAATCTTTAATACGAGTTATTCTATTTTTGTAGGATTTTCTTCTAATTTATTTGATTGAATATGTTCCTGCCCATTATAATATCTTTGGTGTACTGTTATTTACAGAAAGGTTTGATTGTTCTACACCGTCTAAGCCAGCTATGCACCCACTGTACGATCATCGGCCACTTGAACTAAATACAGATGACTACCAACGTGTTTGTCAGATTCCAAAGAGAAAGGTTTTCTTGAATGTTAACGTGTTTGATGGACTTTTTGAATTTTTATAATTCACTCACTAAGCCCTACATTGTCCATAGGGAGCAAACTTTAGAGATTTACCTGGTGTTCGTGTTCGCCCTGATAAAAGAGTTGAATGGGATCCTGATGTTAAGAGAGTGTATTTGAAATCTGGGAAGCCATTGGTAAGATGCTTGTGTCTCTGATAAAAGAGTTTCAATTGTGTACTTTTAAATGTAAAAACAATAAGGTTTCATTCATCAATTTAAACAAATTTACATGTTTTTGTTGTGGTGGTCTATTGTTATTTTTTTCTGAAATATCAATTGACATCCAACTCTTTGTAGGTACATTTGTAAATTTGAGACATGACCATTGCAATTTTGATCATTGCATGGAACTCTATTTACTTCATTTCTATCCATTTCAGTATGAACTTTGGCTAAAAAGTTCGTAGGAACATATTTGGTTTCTTTCCATTCCTAGTCCTATTGTATCTTACGCCATTGCAATTGCAGGTTCCTGATTATGCCATGAGTTTTGTGAATGGATCATCATCAAAGTAAGCATTGACTTTGATTCATTCTCCTTTTTATTCATTTTCCTGCTATCCCTTTACTCATATTTCCCATTTTTACGAAATGATATAGGCCATTTGCTCGCTTATGGTGGGACGAGACTGTGCCTACAGTTGTTACTCGGGCAGAGCCTCACAACCAGGTTATAACTCTACTTGTATGCTCTTTTTTATCTTTTTGCGTAGGAGAAATCACTTAATTTTCTAGTATAAACCAGCATTCAACCAACTCATTTCCCTGTCCACTGATACTTACAGGCAATTACACATCCAGAGCAAGATAGAGTAATGACGATTCGAGAAAATGCAAGACTTCAAGGCTTTCCAGATTATTATAAGCTTTTTGGGCCTGTGAAAGAAAGGTATGTTTTAGATACTTTGCATTTGAGAAAATTATACACATTGCTTTACCAATTCAATTAAAGCAATTATTTCTTGAGGATTTTGGTTGACCTTTGTTGCAATAACTTGCTTTGTGTCTTTGACTAGTTTGTTGTTCTGGAGTTTTTGGTTAGTAGCACTTTCGGCAAGCTTGTTGGTTATATTTCCCCCTTTTTGCCTATTTTATTTGCATTTTATACATCTCGTTTTATATGTTTTCATTTATCAATAATTTGTTTCTTGTTTTAAAAATACTTGCTCTGTGTCCCTTAGAAAACAATTTTTTGACTGATTTTCACCCTTGAACAATCATTTTTCTTGTTCCAGCGAGTGAATCCCCAGAATAATATACTATGTTCTTTCGAAGATAGTAATCAAAGTACCTATTCCAAGACACCAACAATATAAGATTTGGTAATGTAACAGGTACATACAAGTAGGAAATGCAGTTGCGGTACCGGTTGCTCGAGCTTTAGGATATTCCTTAGGCATGGCGTTTCAAGGTTTAGCTGGAGACACGCCTGTATGTAGTCTACCCAAGAAATTTCCCAACATTCTCAAACAACAGTCTTCTGCATCATCCGAAGAAGTTGCTTGAAGAGGTAATTCTTTCAAGTTATTTTATATAAAATTATGTTGTATGCTGATTTAACTTGTTGGATTATTCACCCTATCTCATTGGTGTATCGTTGAAATGTACAATTAAGAGATAACCTTGATATTTATATCATAACCCATTCCATGACTGTGACATTTGTTACTACACTAATCTGTCATATTCAGTGCCTATTCTGTATCTTGAAATAGATTTCTGAATCGAATCGTTTGGGATATTTGATCATAGTAATATATGCTCATTCAATAATTATAATCTCTTGTTATTTTATTAAGTTCTTGAGATCTTTGTAATTTTTTTTATTGCACTTTTTGATATTAAGATGTTAACCATGTAAAACGAACATAGTTTGGCTAAAAATCAGATAGTTTCTATTTATGTTTTTCTAGTTTAACATTTTGATTATGGGTTGGCTATACACTCTAATTTCCCAATATTGTTCTGCCTATACAACTTGTAAGGTTCTCTAGAAATATACCCAATTTTTATGCAATGGTTTGAATTTTTGAAGCAAAATATGAGTTACAAAGTCAATCCAAGCATTCTTTAACTAATTTAGGTATACATTCAACTAAACAATGGTTAGAAGTTTAATTTTCTTTATTTATCTTAGAACTAAAAAAAAGTTTCGATAAAGAATTGTCTATGATCTTTTAAATAGGATAAATATTTGCCATTTTCTTTGCTAGTATCTTAAGAAAGCTCGGGTGCTTAGTTCACCAAGTTGAATTCGTAGTTTTTATCAACTCAACCCAACTAAATGCTTGAGCCACCATTGTTGAGTTGGTGAAATTACTAAATCAACCTATATCTCTTGACCTCCAATGTTTGCAATGGTTGTACACATTAGCCATTGTTGATGACTAACTTTGGTAACAACCATTATTGCGTTTATTGTTGCTTTGCTCAAATGACAAGCTCTAGCGATCATGTTCATTGAGTACCGCCTCTGATGAGTATCACATATAGCGACCTCTAATGAGTGCCACTTTTAACAAACTCTAACCACTAATTTACTCGATCATCTCCAATGACTAACTTGACTTAGTTGATCATCTCCAATGGCTAGCTCAATGGCCAACTTAGTCGACCATATTCTCAAAACAAAAAACGCGGTTGGTGAAAGTAATTTTAAATATAAGTTTAGATGTGTGCTGTTTTTTTAGTAAAAATTGGGGGTGAGGAGGGTTTTTAGGTACTTACATGTTTCAATTGAGCTAAGTTTGACGTTTAAACATATGCTGTTCACTTGACCTTTAAATCTCCTCATCTACATGTACGTTAACCTAAGTTGCTGAGGTATTGAAGGTAGTTTGTTTTTCTATTTAACAAAAATATGTTTCTTTAAATAAGAATATCTCAGATGCAACATATGAAACTTAATTGAATGTAGATATCAAAAGTACCTAACATTGCATGCACATAATTGTAAAATATTGGTAAATTTTGTAAATTGGTATCTTATTTGAATGTTGAAAATTTAGGAAAATACGTGTGTAATTGAATGGTTGGACAAAAAATTAAATCTAACGTGACTATGCACCCTAGACACACCTTTATGAACTCCACACAAAATTATTACATTCTCCACCTAACTCTTCTCCTTAGGCATTGGAAGTAAGATTATTTTCGTATTTATTGCGTTTATTAAGGAAATCATTGGGATCTTGGAGAGTATAGTTTTAATTAAAAGCTAGATTATACAAAGTAGTTTTGAATTCTGTTATTTGCTTTTAATAAGTTTTAATTGTTGGACTATAATTTAGACTTTAAAGGTGTGACCTTGATTTAAAATTAGGACTCAAATATTGATATTTAAAGTCTTAATTTCTTTTAAAACTCAAACGAAACGAGTAGTTTTCAAACATTTATGCAAGGTTAAAAGTAATATTGTAATTTTAGAAAATGTAGACGTATTTTCGGAATAAAAGACAAAGCTAAAGAGATGTGCAAATCTTTTCTTTGATCTAAATTAAAAACAATAATAATTGTTTAAGACTTTGAGATCTTGCATGTTTGTTATTCGACGATTTCTTTTTCATTTTTTCCAACGTCATATATAATTCAAACTTTTAAGTTATTGGTTAATGTTTATACATTATATCAATTGAGTCATGTTTACATTGGTTGAATTTTCATATTCTGAGCTGATGAGAACTAGATGTCCACAACCTCACTCTGCTGTCCACCATCGGGTCTGTTTAGCTGTCGCTCACCGGTTTGGTTAAGAGTGGTGAGTTTGGATGGGTTTTTGTTAAGTTTTGGTGGTATTTGGTTATGGGTTTTGAATACCCGTTAAGAGTTAATTTAAGGTTTGATTTTGGACTTTATTTGGAAGTTCTTCGTTTTGAAGGATTAATTTGAAGAGCTTTTGGAGTAGAGGACTTCCAACAAGATCGGGATTGGAATTTCGACGACAATTTGGTAAGCAAATTAGAGAATTAAAGTTGGATTTTAATTGATGTTTTTTATAGATAAATTATTAATTAAATGCGTTATCTTTAGGGTTGGTTTAAGAGTTAAATTTCAAGCCAAAGATTAAATTCTAATTTTGAGGTAAACCCGGATCCTTGATATGAGTAGTAAGATTGATTATGCATTGGGTTGGATTAAATTGCATTGACAGTATGACTGTTTCAAACTGTGGTTTATTATGGAAATTTTTGAAGCATGATGATTATGTTAATTCAATGAGAATGTTGAGTTAATTTTTACATGATATGTTTATGACTGAATTGGACTTAGATTGATTGAATTAGAATGTTTTGGGACTGATAGTAACTGTTAACTTCGCATATTAGACTAATGTACCTTGTACGTACGGTGTCCCATGAGATCACCCTTTGCATGATTTTGGTTTTAAAAATATCATTTTTATTTGAATAATGACCTTAGCTTAATTTGAAAGGTTGGATCGTTACATCCCAGAGTCATACTTCAAATTGTTTTCATATCTATTTCTTAATTTGCTATTTTTATTCCCTTTGAAGTAAGCAAATAGAGATGTGAGAAGAACCATTTTAATAAAGTCTCTTTGTGGTTCTTAACTTCAAAGCTATTTCTCTCTATAGGTTATAAGCTAAGGGTGTGTGAGTTTGGGTCCATTTTGGGCACTCTTTAGACAGAGTTGGTGCAATTATTTGCTCTCATATATCTTCTTTTTGTGAGGTTCAATTATACAAAGATATCCCCCAACTTTAGAGTAATTTTCAATAAGGCCCTCAAACTTTGAATTTTTTTTTACTTTTTACCCATCAAAGATGCCAATCAACATTGCAATTCATCCCATTTTTTTCTTTAAATAAAGGATATAAATTGATTTGACAAGGAGAACTATTCATATCAATAAAATAGATTACATAATCGATAAATAAAGATAAGCAATATAGTATAGATAATAGACGATCGACACAGAGATTTACGTGATTCTGATCTACTAATTGTAACACTCCAGGTTTAGGATTTAAATAAGGATTTGACATTTAATGACCTCGACACTCTCTCCTGTGACCTGACGACTTCATCCTTGTTTATCTTGAAGGCTTCTAAGAGTTGAAAGTTATCCCGATAAACCAACACGGATCATTTCAACATGCTTTGTTCTTATGATTGAATTACTGAAAATGAAGGTAAACTTTGATGGTATATGTAGTTAATTTTTTTAAGCATTTCTTAACCATATCTCATGTCCTTAGAATTCCTCACATTTAGTTGTAATCCCCCTCCTAAACTCAGGCGTTACACTAACAGTGTATCAGCTATGCTCATGGATAGATCAACGAAGAACAAAATATTATTAAAGAGAAACATTTATAATACAAATCATTAGAGGCCCTTTATGCTTGGTCGTTCGAAATACCAAATATCAAATTCTAGGCATTTCAACAATAAATTTTTACACATTAATCAACACGTTATATTTCATCATATTTTAATAAAAAAAAAAGACCATTTAGATACTTTTCAAAAGTTCAAAAACATAATTGAAACCCACACTCCAAAGTTGAGGGTATTTTGTGTAATTGAATGGGTTTGTATGATTGTGGCAGCAATGGGACAGTCAATTATTTATCCCCTAAACCCAATAGTATGAGTAAAGTCCACAATATAAAGCCAAAACTAGCAAACCTCCATTTTTGTATTTCTTCACATTTCACTTCTTTTTAACTACAAATCATTCCCCACTCCTCCTAAACACAAACACCAAAACAACAACAACGCCCTTTTCACTTCTCTCTCTCTCTCTCTCTCTCTCTTTTCTTATGGCTTCTTGTAGAAACTCTTCAAGCTTGAGCTTTTCAGACCAATGGCTTCTTGCAACCATTGCTCTTATAATCTTTGGATTCTTGGCTTATGCCGTGTACGATGCTGCCGTTGCCTCTGCGTCGGAGGTGTTCCAGAGACTCGTCGTTGTTTCGCCGTTGCTTTTGGTTGTCGCCGTTCATTGGCTATCACTCGGCCATGACGGAGGATATAACAACAACCATTCAGCTGTGGGATTCCCATGGGGAGTTGGATTTCTTCTGCTTTTGCTTCTGTTTCCTTGGAGTGTTGCCATTTTGTTGCTTCTCCTTTATTTCTTCTTTCTTACTAATTGAATTTTCTCTTCTTTCATCCGTAAGTTCTTCTCAAGTATTTATACTCTCACATTTGTTCAGTTTTAGTTCAAATACTTTATCAAACCTTAAATTTAATCTCTCTTGAACTTAATTTAATCAAGTAGACTAAATAAATAATAATTTTTGCATTATCATAATTTTGTTTCTGTCTATGTTTTAACTTCTAGGATGCCACTGTCAGTGCATATCTGACATGTTTTGTTTTGTTTCTTTTTTGTTTTTTTGGGGTAATATATTGTATATTTGGAAAAGTTTCAATTATCATAATTTTATGGTTACCATTGTAAATTTCTAATGGAAGAACTTTACAATTTAAGAAAAATTACTCAAACCCAATTTGTATCATTTTCTGAAATTTTAGGTACAATTATTGAAGTATTTACAAAACGATTGTTCGTTAATTATCGTTTTTTTTTTGTTAGTGATGGATGTAGATTTTTTTAAAAAAATTTATTTAGTAAGATTTATCTAAACAAGTCGAACTATTAATTATATACGTTATAATTTATATTTATTTTCTACGAGATTGTTGTAAACAAAATACTATTTATGTTACAATTTTTTTCAATATATATGTAATAAGACAAATTCTTTTGATTTTTTTTATTTATTATTATGGATGAACTTTGTATATAAAAAAAAGGAAAAAAAAAGAGAAAAAACTCAAACCCATATTTTTAATTTTTATTTTAAACATTTAGGAAATCTTTTAGTGCTAGTAGTAGTTAGATATTAATAATGTTTGTTAGTGATCCATCAATAATTCTTTTTTTTTGGAAGACTTTACTTAAAATTTAGTACAAATAATTTACAAGTAATTATAAAAATTTATCAATAAATACAAGAAAATTAGAGATTTTGTGATATATGTTTAATTTATTATCGTCCTAAATATTTTCAATAATTTTATTATTTAAAACAATTATTTTTATTTAAAGATAAAAAAGAACGTCACTTGCAAAAAATAAAAAAAGGATGGGTACTTATAGTTTCATTGGAGTAATTATTTAATCCATCCAAAATTTGTAACGATTTAATTAATTGCTCGATTAGGTAATAATTTAATTTAAAATTGTTAATAATTTAGTGTTAAATGTCATAATTTTGGGTTAGGAGTAATTTGAGGTTGTCATTATGTAAAGCAATAAATTGGTTATAAACCAAAGTCAAGAAGAAAGCAATATGAATTCCATTTTAAGACAAACCAAAAATTGGTTCAAAGACCAAAGTATTCTAAGTTTTTGGAGACTAATTTATTAAATATTAAATATCAACACTTTATTTTGGTAATTTTAATGTTAGAGATTGAAATTATAATTTACAACAAATTAAAAAAATTTAAAATTAAATAATTACCTAATAATGTTAGAGATTAAATAAATACGTCAATTAGTTGAGATATTATTGTCAATCTCTAAGTATATCTTAATTGATTGAGAAACATTTTCAATTGTATTAAAATGAACCAAAATATTTACAAAAATTTAGATAAATTCTATTAATGTCTATCATTGATATTGATAAATTTTATCAATGTCTATCACTGATAGGATCTGAAATTTTGTCATATCTCGTAAATATTTGTAGTAGCTTTGCCATTCACGATAATTTCTCACTAGTTTATACCACGCGTTTGAACTACAAAAGATTTAGTTATTTATCTTATAAATCAAAATATTAGAGATTCGAATATTTTACGTAAAAAAAAAACCAAATAAAGAAAATAATAAAATAATAGGGACCAAGTGATGAAGGCCAAAGAGAATGATGTGCATAAGTTTGTGTGTACACGTGTCACCCTTAATGCTTTATATATATAAAAATAAATTGATTGCAACTCTTTGCACGTTCTAATCAACCTTTTCCTCATCCATAACAAAAATATATAAGTAATTATTAAAACTAGAATATAGTATAGTTCAACTTATACGTACGGTGTGGTGATTCAAACTTTTAATATTTTGATCGAAGATATATATTATATAAGTTGTACATAGTTCAAGTTGATTTATAAAATATTTAAATGAAGAAATTGATCTAATCATTATTTTTTTCACCAAATAATATTTCGAGGTTTAAAGTTCAAATTAGCTCCATGAATCCTTCATGTCGTTAAAATAAATAAAATGAAATCCATCTAACAATTTACAATAACTTGCAATATTAAATTTAGGCTATGTTTACTCTGATTGTAATCAAAACTGGTATAATTGTGATGAATTTTCGTTGATGTATCAATTGTAAGTAATGAGTCTCAATCGCAAACGTAGTCTACCGTTGTTTTTTATAGTTTGGTTAGGTATTTTCATTAAAACATGCACGTTGTGATATATTTTCTTTAGAGCCCACTCCATCAACTTTCTGTTAATATTTTCAAATCTATAGTTACCATTGAACTAAACTCAATTTAACATTAAAATTATAAGCGTAAAATTCTACCTAAAAGATTCAATCAAGCCATATAACCAAATTATTATTTTATTATTAAGGAGATAATAGTAATCTAATCTTTATTTTACTATTTCCATGCACATGCTAACCATTTAAACCTTAATTGGCCAAAAAAATTAGTTGGTATTGTTTTTTATTTTTATTTTTTCTATTTAAAAAAGAAATAAAGAAGTGGATAAAAAAAAGTCTCATGCATATGAAAATATTAATTAAATTACAATAATGCAAACCTAATATTAACTCAATCATAACTCTATGTGGGATCCCACGTTTCTTTCGGCCATTTGTCAGCTCAAAAACACTTACCAACTTTATCTAAAAGCTTATTGTAAGCATAATATTCATATTATAATTTTGATTAAAGTTCATTCTCTCCATGTAATCATCAAATAATACATTAGTACAACTTTAAACGATAAATAACTTGGAAAATATACTTTTCCTTCACGTGTGGCACAAACAATGAATTTGTTTGAAGAGGAGAAAAACGTGATTTGTGAAAGTGAAAGTGAAAACTTGCACACCGGTGTGGTGCTTGACCATATACACATTGTAATGGTCAAGTCAAAGAGTGGAAGAGCGTGGAAGCTAGAGAATTTGAGAGTAGGATTCAAGTTAACGCATATGAATTTGTAGTGATGTGTTTATGAGGAACTTAACCTAGATTGTTTCCTAGAGTTTAGGGTCGCCATAGAATAACTAGATAACCTTCTGGGTTTAGGAGATTGTTTGAACTTATGATTGGCTAGGGTTGATCTCGACCTTGACTGAGGGTCACCGATGGATCCACATAGGAGTCCGCAGGAGCATGTGCCCCCTCAAATTATCGATTTTTGCATTTTAATATAAATTTTGAAGTACCATTATTTTACACTACATATTTTATAATGCGTCATTTAAACCAAAGTATTATTCTTTTTTTCTTTTCTTTTTTTTGATGTAATTTTTAAATTCATATTTATATTACTTATGTATATATTTATTTTGTTTAATTTCAGAATTAAATGCTACAAGATAATTTTTTTTCCATTCATCGTTAGAATATATACATATAATATCATTCACTAATAAGTTCAAATTCTTCTTAATCTTTTTAGTTTTCATACTTTTCGATTTATGTGATAAATCATAATACTTATATTCTTTAATACTAATTTTGTAGAGTAAACATATAAATATGGAGGGATATTATAAAAGAAAACAACAATAGATGTCTGACCAAGTACGAGTTGAGTATCAAACTCAATTAGGCGCATCAATTGATTGTACTCGATTTTTCTTACGACAAGGTCTTGCATTTCGTGGACATGATGAGACTGATGATTCAAAGAATCAATGTAACTTTCTTGAACTATGTACAACAACTGTGTCGGAAGAGGGATCGAAACTCTCATTTAAAAAATAGAAGATCATGTCAAATACTGCTGATCTAAGCTCACTTTGACAGTTACTTTGATAGTTAAAGCATCCATCAACCCAAAAGTTTGAATTGATAAAATAAAATAAATTTAATTTTATCAACACTTAAGAGTACTTCCCTTCCCTTGTAACCTTATAAATTTGTAGTGGACCCCAATAAGTAAAAATCAATATTAATCGAAGATTATAAGATGATGACAATATATGCATGGTGACATTATTGGAGTTTGAACACATGAATTTTTGTTATGATACGACCATGTTAAATAATCACCAATCAACCTAAAAACTTCTAAACCTGTATTGTGACACATCTCATTTTATCAATATTTGATGTGACCATGTTATTGAATTATGGATCGAGTGAAGTAAGAAGAGGGCAAAATACATTTTAAATGGATTTTCCCCTATAATTTGTGCTAATTAATTTTATCTAAGTTTATAATTGTTCAAAATTATTAAATAAATAAATAAATAATTAAAGGGCATATATACTTGGTCCCCTTTTGATTCTCATTTCCCTCTTTTGGCCACTAACCATTTATTTTTTTTTTAATGATATCAAAAGTGCTACACATGTGAGCATTAGTTAATTTAACAAACATATATATAAAAAATTACTTTCATAACTCAAATTCTACTTTTCAAGTGCTTCTTATCATTTTTTTTTCTTCTAATTAAACTTTTTGCTTTAATGTTTAAATGAGCTAACCTCATTTTGAAATTGCTTTTCAATCATTTCATATGGATACATCATTTTTCTTCGAGTTACCATCTTTCTATTTCTGGTTTCTTTTTGTTTTTCTCCTCTTGAAAAAAAAGACCTTTTATATACTTCAAATTAAATACTACGACTCGATCCCAAGTTCTTACTTAGTTCACATTTGGTTGAGACATTTTTTTATAGGTAACAACTATGTTGTGGATCAAATCTTGATCAAGGTCTAGACCTAAAAGAGACAAAAAGACCCTCATCGAGCTAAGCCTGACTGTCTTAACTGGCTTGATTAGATTGACATCTTCGTCGATGAGATTGTCATTAGCGGACAAGCCTATATACATGTCAAATGGAGGTCATAATAGGCAAGCACTATCATAGATGAAGGTACTAAAACTTAATTATTCATGCTTTGTATTATTGAACGCTTCATTCATGACCTAGATACCAAAGTGTATCGAACATAAGTACACCACACTAGTGCAATTCTTTATAACACGAATATATGATTTTCTAACAAACAACTTTAACAAGATTCACAAATCTAACCATCATAAAAACGATAAAGACAACAAAATGATCTATGTTGTGAAAATAAGGAGCACAAGAATGGCATCACAGAAACTCATTTAGAAGATTTACCAACAAACCCTAATATAAGAATTAGAATTCTTGGTAGTATTTTAGACCAAGTTCAATCGGAAATTTACAAAACTAACAATTTTCGACATTGGTTTTGATGATTAAGTGCATATTTTTTAAGTAACAACTAATTTTCATTGATGCAGTAGAAGTTCAAGAAACATAAACGAGCAATTTATGGCGTATATTTTAATTTCGTTTATATAGCAAACATAGCTAGATTAAATTCGGATAATTTCCACCTCTTATTATACTAAAATATAATAATAGATTCCATTAAATAAAGTAAGGAAATTTATGGAAGAACAATGATTATAAACAAGATGATATATATCCTCATTTCATCCATATAATAATAATAATAATAATAATAATAATAATAATAATAATAATAATAATAATAATAATAATAATAATAATAAT
>JBBPDJ010000008.1:3299063-3346620 GCA_037974625.1 Cucumis cinereus | reverse complement strand
CCATAAATCTTATCCTCTATCTATTTTGCCAAAAATCAGAGTGACTCTTTCATTTTTGCCATTTCCTCCAATTCCCCATTTTTTAAAATCAAGTGGGAAATGGAAAAAGTTGAAAGTAAATTATATATATAATGTGCCTGGAAAGGGGAAAGAAAAGATATTTATGCATTGTATAGGTAAGCCCAATGATCAAGCCCATAAAGCCCAAATGCTTGCTTTTCAAATGCCATTTTTCCAAAAACAGAGAAAAAAAAATTATAATGAATACCAATTTTAGAAATATTAATCGAACGTAAAGTAACATTTTAAGAAAATTGCAAATATAACAAAATTTATCAACGATAGACTTCTATCGTTGATAGTTTAATAGACTTTTAGTGATAGATCAATATTTGTAATTTTTTTAATGCTCTCATATTATTGTCTTTTCAAAAAAAAAAAAAAATCTACCATAAAGAAGTCGTAGTAATTGAATTATTAGATTATTGTAATATATATAATGTAATAATTTTCATAATCTTAATTACTTTTAATCAAGCTTTGTTTTTTTTTTTTTTTTGTTTTTTTATGTTTTCTCTAAAGTTTGAATCTCATTAAATTGTTTTTTTAAGCATATAAATGCAAGTATTTAATTTGTTTTTCTTTTACATATTCATCTCACATATACATTAGAAGAATTAAATGCACTAATGTAACCACCTCCACTCCGATCACATGCATCTCGTGGGCATTTATTGTATCCTATCTCGAAGAGTCGCGTCCCATCAACATCAAATGTACTAAGTCACCTAAGACTTTATTTTGAGAACTAAAAATTATAAAAGCCACCTCCATTGGCCATCAAATGGATACCTATACTCGAAAGTCACAACTACTCGACAAAGGGTAATATGATAAATTATGAAAAATGTATAGATTAAAGGAGTATGTAAAGATTTTTTTTACATAACCCATTTTAATTGCGTAAAGATAACAATTTTCGCATTTGGATAAGGCGTTAAAATGACCCATTTGGACCCACTCACCATCCTTCCTATTTTCAATTTGTGTAGATGTGTGATAAAGAAAATTAGTGTAGATGTGACCCAACATATCTTATTAAAAAACAAATCTTTTTTGTTTTTTATTCAATATATTTTTCTTCCAAAATTATAATAAATGACTAATATCATGGGGTCTTTTTTTTTTTTTTTTCTTGTGAAAAATATAGGGGAAACTTCTTTTATTATGGTATTATAAGAGAACCATTCTTTGTTTCTACTATAAAATGAGAATTTTTCAACAAAACATTTGATTTTTTTTTTAAAAAAAAGAAAATAAAAACAATATCCATTTTCAATATGTACATTTATTATTGTTGATGCCAAAATTGACTTCCTATTTTAAGTCCAAAGTTACTTTAAAACAATTATTATTATCATAATATATATATATTTTTTAATATTGAAGAAATGAAATTAACATTGTACTTAGTAGGTCATTTGAGACATTTTAAGATTAATACCCAGTAGAAACAAAGAATTTTATGGGGTTGTGAGCTTGATCTTAAAGGTGGAATTTGTAGAGAAACTACTTTGAAGCTTGTCATGTTACCATGTGTTTTGTGTCTTGAATGGATATTTTTAGTTGTGAAGGACACAATGGAAGGAAACTATGATTATTGAGTTAGTTATGTGAGGATTAGCAGAAGTATTTCTTTTGGTTTTTGACCTTGCTCTCATCACTTTCTTTGACATTATTAGAAGAAGGGCATCTACTTCCTCAAGTCTCAATATGGAAATGTTCTTGGATGCCCTTCTCTGCTCTCTTCCAACCTATACTTCTTTGGCTAGCTGCTCCATCATCACTTGCTCTTCAATCTAGTATCCATGCCCTTTGGTGCTGCAGTGGAGCTCAAATGGTGAGACAATGATCCAAACCATCGTTCATATAACTCAAAAGGATGATGTTATGTTTGCTATGGAGAGCCACTATCTAATGATTGGGTTTGTTGAGATTGCTTAGGCCATTCCGGTCTTTCTAGACCTCTTAAAAGCTTACACTTTCTCTCTTTGGGTTCAAACCGATTCTCAAATTGTTTAGAACCTTTTAGTCGAAAAAAAATTAGATACTTGAATAAGGTTCAAATTTTGGTTGATTCCATTTATAATTTTTATCACCATGGTTCTATCCAATGCTTACTTTTACTTAATTATAAAAGTAACTTTGTTGTTCATGTTTTAGCTTACTTTGGATATTTAACAATATAGATTGAAACCACATCCCATGAGCGAATTTGCTCTTGTTCCGAATTTGGTTTGTCCGTTATTTGTACTAAAAAACTATGTTTTTTAACAAAAAGAAAAAAAAAAAATCCTAAAAAGGACTTAAACGGCATCGTTTTATGAGTAGAAAGGTTTACAGTCACCTTGTCTCTCTCGCTATGCACTGCTACTGTGTGGATTAGAGCATTTCCTCAGTCTACAACTCAACGATGCTTCACTCTCTCATTTCCCCTTCCCAATCCTCCACTTTCCCCTTCCATTTTCACTCTCTCAATTCCATTAATCATCTTCTCCCCAAAACCCTTTTCCCTTGTTTTCCATTCCACCCCAAAAATGCCCTCAAAACCTTCCTCCATTTCCACAAAACAAGATCCAACAAATCCCTCTCCAACACCTTCAATAACCCTTCCTCTACTCACGCTTCTCTCATCGAAGCTCCTATTTTGTGGGCTGGTAGACTTTGCATCTTCTATGCCCTTCTAAGAGCTGGTCTTGCTGGATCTCAATCCAACCCACTAGTCTCTGGTTCGTCTTCTTTCTGATTTTCTTGCCTTTTCAACGTTTCTTTCCTTTTTTGATTATGGGTTTTGGTTTTTATTGGGAAATTTTGTGTTTGTGTTTGTGTTTTTTTTTTCTCTCTTTCCAGATTTGGACTTATCCTATGGTGGTAGTTCTGATGGAGAAAGCGGCAGTGATTTGGGGTTTTCTAAATGGTTGGAGAGTGTAAGAGGAAAGCCAGGTTTGTTGGTGATCTTTTAAACCTGCTTGATTTGTGGGTTATTTAAAGGAATTTTATGAACTTATCAAAGTGAGCATAATTTGGTAGAATACATTGAAGGATACATTAACTGATGAATTCATTGATCAGCATTTCCTTTGGTTTTGATTTTGAGTTGAAATAAGGGACTAAAATTCTACAAATCATACGGCTGAAACTTCAATGATCATTAGCTATATAGCTGACATTGAATGACTTCTTTTGTTTGATAGCGTACAAAAGATTAATAGAAAAAGCTTTAGCAGTTTCGAGTCCGGGCGACGCCATTTCCTTTATTTCTTATCAAAAAAGAAAAAGCTTTAGCAGTTAAGTTATGAAAGTAAAACATTGTTGGAAGTAATACTTTGGGGCTTTGTTAATCCATTCTTCTGTTGAATCTTGAATGCTGGGTTGGAAGCTATACTTTGCAACTCTATTTGATGGGGATCTCTTGTATAGAGTTTTCCTTTTGTAATATATTTGTATCCTATAAAGGAAAGAGTCTTGAATGCTAGGGTTGGCAGACCATCTATAATTCTTAGTGATCTTTGTGAATGTTCTAGAGTTGTTCCTAATAAACATGGAATACTAATAAGCATGGAACAACTCTGCTTTCAACATATGTTTAATTTGATCCTAGAGTTAGTATGCTAATTATCTGATATTCTTTGATTCGGTTCTTTACACCTTATGGTAGCTCTGTTGAATTGTATAATATAGCTAGATTAGAGTTTTGTATCGTCCCTTGGGAGACATCTGATAAAATTGGAACGATACGAGCAAATTAGAGTTTTGTATATGAAATTAAAAGGTGTGGTCAAAGGAATTTGTTTCAAACCCTTTTCAGTGTTTTCTTTCCTCAACATCTGGAATTGGCAGTGGATGAATGAAATGTTTTACTTTTTTGTGTTTGTTGACAGTGGATGAAGCAGTTGATAAAAGAAAACTAGTGAGCAAATGGCATCCTACCACAAAGGGAACCCTTAGAAGGAACTATCGAGTGCCATCTAAATCTGAAGGACGTCGTCTTCTTAAAGCCATCGCATCCCTCCTTTCCGACGACGATCACTTCGTTGATGCCACATCCCACAAGGTTCTAAATCTAATCACAATCCTAGAATTCATTCATTTCTTCATTTCCATTCCATATCATGCTTGTTATCCATTCCATCCTATTCACTCTTCACACACACAAACCGTTCCTTTTTTCGTTCGACTTCATGATTATTTTTGAAGACATCACGACGTAGAGGTTTGCGATTTGTAGGGTTGTCAAATCAGGAGGGAAAGTGCTCATGGGGAGAGTGTTTGTTGCAACAATGTGAGAGCTTTGTTTGATGAGCTTCCAACTCCACATCTTATTGTGGAAATAACTCCATTTCCCGCTGGGCCTCTCAATGAAAATGATTACACAAAAGCTGAGAAACTAGAGAGAGTGCTCAGATCTGGTCCCTCTGTTTGAGATATTTCTTAATCTCTTTGTATTATTGTATCTCAACTTCGTTGTACAGTGTTTGAAAGTTGAAACTAATCCATCTCTAATCTTGATAGGGACGTTGCTTTTAGAAGAAATGTCTCAGTATGATCGTTTTTCATGATAGGCTAAGGTTCAAATATGGATATCAATGATAATATCAAGGTATCAATTTTATGGAAATTATTATAATTAATTAATGAAACTTATAATTAGTTAACGGAACTTTAGGTGGGCTTGGTTAGATTGTTACTAACCGTTTTTAATCATCATTTCTATAAAGTAGGACAACATTCAAACCATTTTAACTCAAGTGCAATGAGAATGAATCAATGATAATTTAAAAAGTGGATTCCATGTGATTACGTTTGGTGTTGTTTACCGGTGTTCTACATCAGCACTGACACATGGGACTCACGTCCAATCCTGTAAACAAAAGCCACAATCAGGTTGACTAGCATAGGGTGATCGATTTGATAGCATTTGAAAATTATGTTTTACTGTTAACCATTTGGGTTTGGATTATGGTTAGAGAAAAAATCTGCATTTTCACACTGTTTGCCTATATTATTATGGTTTGGGTTAAGAGTAACGGTAAATTTGACAAAATTCATAGTTTTAAGTAAAACGCAATCAAACACAATTCAATGAGATTTACGATTGCAGTTCATTGCGATTGATATATCAATAAAATTTTATTACGATTACACGAATTTTCATTACGAATTGACAAACATGACTTTAGATGTATATTGTAAATGTTTGTATAAGTGTCGACATGACAACAGAATTTTAAGAAAGAAATAGAAAAATAATTACAAAATAATATAAAGCTAAAGAATATTTTTAAAGTGAAATGATATGAAAATAAAAGTTTTAGGCGTTAAAAGAGACGAAACTAACGACATTTCAATTTTGATTTGAAATGATGTGAAAACTAATTTGAAAAAGATTAAAAATAAATATAAGTTTTTTTCCTCTAAATTCAATTTCTTTGTAAATGAAGCTTTGGATGGTAAAGAAAACTGAAAATTGAGAAAAGTTTGAAATTAGAAAAAGTAACACACTGATAAAGCTTCGTCCTTCGTAAAAAATGTCATTGACGTGTAAAATTATACATTACCACGTGAAACTATACAATTGCGTGTAATTGATCATAAAATTGAAAAAACTTGAATTGGGCTAATATATCTCATTCCTAAGAAATTCGATTTTTTTTTCTAAAAATTCTAGAAATATTCCCAAATTTTCATCAAGATGGGGATAAACGCTAAAATACATTTCTCTAAAAGTTTGACACTAAAATAAACTTAAAATTGAAATTCAAAAGTTGAAACAAACCAAATATTTACATAGAAACAGAGGAGAATAATTTGTAAAATTCATATGAACATGGAACATTTGAATAGTTAGGAAAGCTTTCTATTTGAAGACAGTAAAACCAAAAACAATCTCAAACACAAGAAATTATACAACTTGCTAATTATCCTCATTAACTCAATTATTACATACAAGGTGAACAAAATTTGTTTAAACTACTTAAATAACTTCTACTCAAAGAACTCCCACAATGCATGAACTATAAGAAAAGCTAACAATAATTGCAAAAGGAATCCCAGTTTCTTTCATTAGTGGCTTCAAAAGAGCACCATCTACACTCTGTGGCTCTTGTTCTGAACATGTTATTTCTTATCCATAACAGTCACGTGTAGACTATGAAGCAATAGCATGATCATCAGCAAATAAGTTGATTCGATTCGATACCAAAGCTAAAGTGTTTTTTTGCTGCAAGAACGAATCATGTGAATGGGTAGAAATTCGAGAAGAGCAGACTACCGAGGAGGATATAAGCAACGGAGTACGCCCAGATAGTATATCCCCATCGCCTAAAGCGGTCGGGAGAAACCGTAATGTATGAGGCAAACCAATACAGAGGAGGGCTTGCAGAGAGAAATCGTGTTGCAACCTGTTGAGTTCTGAACTGTGAGATAATAAGCTTAAAAACAAGACATGAAATTTAGAATGTTTTTATGGATTCGTTTTGCGAGGGATTGAATAACCTAAGCTTCTAACAGAAGAGGCTTATGCCGAATATTACACTTAAAAATATAAAAGTCTAATTAACTATGAAACGTCCATACGACATGAACTATAGTTTTAGGGTTAAATTGCAAATTTGGTTCCATTCATTTGGAGAAACTTAGAATTCAGTCCCTGTGGTTTATAATTGGAAGCTAGTTCCTTTGGTTTGATAAAGCTCATAAATACTCCAACGGTTAGATAAAATTCACATACCATACCATAGGACTATTTATGAGGATGGTAAGAACTAAATTTGTAATTAAACTTAGTTTTAGCTTACGTGACCATAAGAAATACGAAAGAGAATTTTTGTTTTAAAAAAAAATCAATATGAGGCTTTATATTTAAAGTTTTCACTAATAAAAATATAAATTTAGAAATGAGGTCTTTTCCTCATACCTTCTCAAGGAGTAGGTCTCACTTGTTCATGGGTGAAAGCTGTGAGGCCACCTTTAATCTTCTAAAAACGTCAAAACCACAAACTAAGTTCTACGGTTTATCTAAAAAGCACTTCCCAAAATTCCTTTAGTTTGAATTTGAGAACTATTGCCTCATAGGACAAAAGGGTTCCAAACTCAAAATTACTTGACAGTTGTTTTCAAAATCTGCCATTAATATACATATATTGAAACTCGATTTATAAGGCAAACAATAATGCTATGCAGAAAAATAAAATAATGAGAATTAGTACATGGAATAACGGAAAGTAAGCAAAGATATGCTTCAGCAAACACTGTATGTATATTTTGAAAAAGGTAAAAATTGTGGAGAGGATCCAAACCTGTACGTGCATGATAAAAAATGCTGTGGCAGCCATAAACCCCAAATGTAGGATAAATGGAAGTACAAGAGGAGAAAAGTATCCTGACCCCTTGGATGGTTTATCCTCTACTGGAAGCTCAGCAGGATCCTGTCCAATAATCTTCTTTCTCCGTCTAAGATTCTGATTTCCTATGAAATAATAGCTTAAGGTGCATTGAAAATTGCAACAAAGCACAATGATAAGGAAAGTCAAGAAACTACTCCAACTCAAAATTTCTACCTACTCATACAACACAAAAACTTGGTACATTGCCATTGATAAATAAACACTACCTTGTAACCCAGAGGAAGATGTAGTAGGATAAGGTGCGCTTGACCTTGAAACACGTTCTGGAAAGTAAAGAATGGCAGCAGAATTTCTATCATCATCCATTGCTTGAAAGCCCACCGAGAATAAAAGCTTTGTCTTTGACTTTCCATAGTGAAGAATTGAGAACAAAGCCAAAGACAAAATTGGAGATGCAAGTAGAAAGTTTGGTAGCTGTTCGAATCGAAAATATTTTAAGAAACCTACTCCCCTGTCATCCCAAAAGATGTATGTAAGATGTTCAAAAAAGAGTATAGCAATCTCAATTAGAATACAAATAGTAAAAATCTAAAAAGAGGTTTATAATAAATTTCAGAAACAAAGCAAACATTTCTAACGTATTGTCTTTTCACAATAGTTTGTAAGGAATACTGAAAATCGAATGATATTTCCCAATTGTATAATCAATTAAATCTACGTGCATTCTTTTCCCGCCGGCTTCTTTGAAAACTACCAGAGCCTTAAATTAAGGAGATCCAAATTCCGATTTTAGTGTCCAACAAAAAAACTCAAAGTTGTTTTATATCCTACATATATTATGAATAACAGAGGATTTATTGAGAGGAAATGAAATAATACAAGAGTATACAAATATAAAGCTCTTAAAAGTAGACAATTTAAAACAAGGGCCTCCTATCAAATAAGAATAGACTTGAAGGTTAATTATACAAAGGTTTCACAAATTGAGGCCCATGTTAGAACTAGCAACAAACCAAACATCACTCGACGATCTCTCAAGCTTTGTTCCACACTCCCCAAAAGTCCCACAAGACTGCACACATCCAGACTTGCCATAAAAACCTTTCATTCTCATGACAGGAAGGATGGAGATGGAACTCCTCAATCATCTCGTTGCAACCTCTTTCCAGAACTCCACCACCTTTCGAGAAAAAGCTCTTTCCAAAACGAGTCTCTTATGAATCTTACTCACAATAACTCACAACAAGATCCCAAAACAAATCTTGTGGTTGTAGCTCAAATGGAGACCCAAGTATGAAGAAGGAAACGACCATACTTCACACACAACCAAAGTAGCCCACCTTTCAACTTACCAAAATCACATGCTTCCTGACATGTAACAAAAAGAATTTCAAAAGATGTTCTTACAAATCATTTTCTTCAATATCTTCACTGACAATGGATTGAAATTTTTCTCGTGAATATTAAAGTTAAATGAACTTGCATACCATGAGAAAAATGCCGAGACTTACATTAATATCAAGCCTATGGAATCCAATGTCCCCATTTTTGTGGCTGCTCGCAACAAAAATGCCTAAGATAGATCTCCTAGCACTTGTTGATAATCTCAGAAGGTGGTGCTTTTTTGAAGTTGGGTTCCTTGTATCTAAAATAATTCATTCCAAAAGTCTCACAAATATCTTGTTACGATTAGTAATTGAACGAGGGAAGCCACATAATCTCACTGCTTCCTTCATGAATATGGCAGCATCAGGATGTGATTGTTATTCATCCTGTCAGTGTCGGGGGATGTTAGGAAGCTGTCAATAACTTTGCATTTGCAATGTTATGAATTTGGATTCCTTTAGAATTTTTGTGCAGTGATTGGAATCCTATTCTTCTTCATAACTCTTCCTTCAGAGAGAGGAAACTTTATCCTATTGAGTCTTGCAGACTCATTCTTTGTAAAATTCTCGTCATTGATAAAATTTTTAATTTTTTTTTCTCACCCATAAAGTATCATTCCTCTAGAGTTGGGATATTAAATTGTTCTATTTGATAGTTAGATTAATTACTGATTCTTGTAACCTGATTCTCCTTGTCGACAAGTTCCTACACTTTCGAACTATTTCAAAGTTCAAACATTTATAGATAAGAAACCCTAGAATTACAGGATTATCTGGAGATTTAGAAAATAATTACAAAGTCAACTATGGTCTACAGGATATTGATATAAAGTTTGGAATACTTGGCAAGTTAAAAAGCCAATACCAGTAGTGACTTTGAACAAAGTTGTATAGCAGCGGTACCCTAGCTTTACACCATGGCCTCATTTCATCTGGTATCCGTCCACTGCAAATATTGTAATACCCATATGCTTGAAATCCAATGAATGGAGCAAATATAAAGACACAGTTTAGGGCTCCAGAAATGAGAACCTGCAGTCCCCGCTGGTACAAATGATAAACTATTATTAATGCTACATTGCTGACCATGGAACAAAGTTAGAACATTACATCATCGACTACCTTTTTGTTTATCATAGTTAAACAATACAGGATTGCTTTCTTAAGTTCCTTCCTAGATGAAGCTTTTGTCCACCGTCTCTTGTACTTTTCTTCTGATAAATTAAAATTTTGTCTATCTAAAAATATATATTTTTTTTCTTTTAAAAAAGCCACTTTGATTAAGGACCTTAAAACTCTTCTCTTTCTCTCTGACCAAATATACCACAAAATAGTCAAGAGCCCAACTTTTCAAAGAAATCTCCGAGTAAAAAGAAGGGTAAAAGGACCTACTCCATCATGAAGGATTATAAAAGAGCAGACGAGTTCTCAAAATTGCTTAAGAGATTACATAAAAGTGCTCCAATTTTTGCCAATATCTAAAAGAGAATAATACAAAAGGCACTAAAAGCAACACTATAGTCCACAACTCGATTCTCTCTTGTATAAAAGCACAAAGAAATCTGCATCACAAAAGGAAAACTCAAGAAAGAAATTTGACCAATAAATCAAAAACACAAAAAATTAGAGAAATGCACTACATCTTCTCTACCAAGATAACTTAACCAAGAGATATTATAAAATTTATTATCTATTAATTAGCAAGGATACTTACACGGATACATTTCTTCAGAAAAAGAGCATCATAAGCCCAATGCATAGTCAGAAAACAGATGTAACCAGCATTAAGCACTCCATTAGACCTAGCACAGCCAGAAAGAGCTAGCCAAACAGCAGATACACTACTTCTACCACTCATCAAGTGATATAATCCACCCAATGAAAATAGCGAGTATAAACTCTCAGTATATCTACAATTGCAAGTATAGTCCATCACCGTCAAAACCTTTTTAAGCACATAGTGATATAGGAAAGAAAAAGTTACTTACAATGATGAATAAAATATAGAAGCAGGATTGAAGCAAAATAGAACTGAAGCCCGCATTGCTGCTTCCGCATCCTTCAAAATAATAAGTGAAAGCCTGTTAGAGCGACCCAGGTAGAAGATGTCAGGATTTTACATAGAATAAAGCAAGAAAGTACAAATGTAGATGAATGGCTATTAACCCATTTGAAAAATCAGTGTATAAACCTAAGAATTACAGGCCAAAACTCGTAATCTCAACAAACCCACCTGAAAAGATAACGTGCAGCAAGGACAAACGCAATGTTATTGATTAGATATCCAGATAGTCCCAATACAGCTCTATGCCCAATTACCGGAACCAAAGGCAACAATACTGTACCAAAATGAGAACCGCATTAACCACACAAAAAATCAATTAATCCTCGAAGCACATCGGCAGTTGCTCATAAACCACCCCAAGTAAAATGTAAGAAGCGATCATTCTACATAACAACCAATAAAATCAACAAAAAAATAACCGAATAAACAACGAATTAAAGTATAATTAGCAAACCTGTGCGGGACAGGAGGGAAACGCAGAAAGGGAGAAGGGGCAAGAAAGCGTAGGTTTTCTCATATTCATAACCGCACTGAGCAATTCGGACGAAGTAGACCCCATCCCAGACAATGCTGCTCTCAATGGCGGAGCCAATTTGAGGAAAAAGAACTGGTTGTTCGGTGATAGGTGAAGAAGATGGGTTGATTAAGCATGAAGGATTAAGCGATGCTGAAGTGTCGTAAGGACTGAGGAGAAAGCGCCAGAAGACGATTAAGAAGAGTAGAAGAAGCCGTGAGGCTATGGCAGATCGAACAACAATGCGTTCGTTGTCGGAACTTGTAGTAGAAGGCTTGTTGATCGCCATTCGATGGACGGAGCCCCGACGTTCATATAACCTAAGCTCCGATGAACAAAGTGGACACCTTGGGCAGTGGGTAACGAGTTTAGGGCCCAACGAGATTTTTGTAGGAAGGAGGCCCAAGGCCCAAATTAAAACAAATTCCCTCTTTAAAGTACAAAAATCCCTACAATATGAAGAAATATATATATATATATATACACACACAAAAAAATGTTAAATTATGTTTAGGGTTTAGGGTTTAGGGAACCCTAAACCTTAAACTCAAGTGCATAATAGATTCCTTCAATTTTATGTTTAATATGTTCCTTTTAATGATCGAAGTATAATCAAGTCGAATAAGTTTCTTTCAATTTGAGATATTTCGTGCTATAGTTTAATAAAACCTTAAAAATAGTCTCTATGGTCCGATCTTAATCTTATGGACTTATTTTTTGTATCAATTTTTTTTCTCATTATCTGAATTGAGTTATACTTTAACGAAGAAAGAAGAGATTATAATGATAATTGAATTTTCTTAGTATACGAATGACAAACTAAAATGGACAGTGAAACATTTATTCCATCCATTTAAACTTGAAACTATATGAAGTTGGCTACAAACTACCTCCATTCTAAAAATCGTCTTTCCAGAAACATTGTTTTTAACCTAACAGCTTCCTGTAGGTCACGAACGAAAACATCATTTGTCAACCATTGTTGTATCGTAACAAAATCCAAAAACACAATAGTTACAAAATCATCCCATACGTACATGATCGATAACAATTCAAAACTTTATCATCCAAGACCAAATTTATTGTAGGAAAAAAAATGCTAATGAGCAATGATTATTCCATTAATTATCAAAGGAAATGCACTAAAACAATATAATTATTTCATGGAATTATTACACCTCCACTACCATGGCCTCTTCTCTTTTGAATCCATCCAATTGTTTGAGGTAATTATGAAAAAGGTTTCCAACAAAAGATTTTCACTCTAATTGATATCTACACAATTCCATGGTGCCTTTTCCACCTAATTATAAATAATAAATAATTAATGGAAGGTTCACTATCATATGCATCATTCTTCAATTCCCTACCCACCTTGGTATTTGGAAGTATAAGAAAAGTATGGATTGGTCTAACAAGGTAATATTGTAAAAATAGTAATTTATATTCATAATCTTGGAAGGTTTTTGTATCGATTTAAACTTTGAACTTTCATCAATGTTTCGATTTACACTCTTCGTTATGTTTTGTATCGATTTTATCGATTGAATTCCTACATTTTTTTAGCGAATCAATTTAGATTTATAATCAAAATTTTGTTTGAAAAGTGTCTATATATCAATTCAAATTGTTCATTTTATTCTTTTGAGGATCGAAAAAGTTTACACATGTATAAGAATTGAATGTTTTGACGATTTTCAAATGTTATCTTAACAAATGGTCTAAATTGTTTCATTCATAACACTTCAGAAAGTTTAATTAAATGACAACGCCTTTAACATGATCTTTTGCAAACTAAAGCTTAGGAAGGAATAGACCCTCGAGAATTTGAAATTTAAATCGATACAATTATTAGTTCAAAAATTAAATTGCATACAACCTCTCGGAAACTCTAAGGTATAAACTATAAACTGTACGGTATAACTTTTACCTTTTAATATATATATATATTAATTCATAGTTAGAAAAGTATAATTATTATGTGTATTTATTGAATTATAAAACATCTGTCTGTATATTAGAAAATTATAGAGTGGAAACATTTGATATATATATATATTATTCAAAGTTCATCCTTCTTTTTCAATATTTTAATATATTTATTTGAAGAAAAATTATTGTAAATGTCAAAATTAGTAAAAATATTTATAAAATATTACAAAATTTTAAATAATTCTATTAAAGATAGATACTGATAACTACTGATAGACTTCTATTAGTGTCTATAATTGATAGAATCTAAAATTTTGCTATATTTGTACATATTTTAGTTTATTTTGCTATATTTGAAAATACACATTATTTAAATCTTCTAGTTTTTTTTTTTTTTTTAATAAAATACTGCAATCCTTAGCTTTATAAAATTGTAGCACGGGTCATGTATTAAAGTTGCATGGGTTGATTGAAGTTGAGAGAATATTTATAAAAAAAATATTAAAATACTCTAAAACAACGAAAAAAGAAAATTTTATGACATGACAAATTATGATTGAACAATTTGGTAGGATGCACAAAGATAGGTAATGTCCGAGATACACCTAAGTATTTTTCTTGTTTCTTGAGTAAAAAGTAATACACATGAGATATTTTTAAAATGTTCGACCTTATTCGATAATTATTTTGTTTTTTTTTTTTCATTTTTAAAAATTTAGAATATTTACTCTCAATTCTTTATCATATTTTGCATATTTTTCTATGTATAATAGTTTAATTATTTGCCGGATTTAAAAAACAGAAACTGTATTTTTTTTTTTAATTTTTAAATTTTGACTTCATTTCTGAAAATATTGGTAATAGTAGATAACAAAATAAAAAATTTAGAAGCGAAACAAGTATTTAAATGCTTTTTAACTTAAAAAGATTATAAATAAAAAAAATTCAAATAGTTAGACAAATTAATTTTTTTAAGCTTAAAAGATTAAACAGATATTTTGATAAAGTTAAAAGAAAAACCTAAAACAATTTTTTTTTTGAAAAAAAAAAAAACAATTCTTTTCATAGATACTTAGAAAGTTACAAAAACAAAATAATAATAAATAAATAAAAAGACTCGAAAGTTAAATGAAAAAATAATATTTCAATTGTTGGAGACAACAAACATTTAGATGTTACTACGATAATGTGATATTATCAATTTCAGACACAGTCCCTCGGGACTTGTTTTTGGGTTTCATCTAAAAGCTTCGTACCACTAAAAATAGTTGTCTTCTCTTATAAACCCTTAATTATCTCCTTGTTTAACTGATGTGAGACTTTGAGCGTATTCCCAACATAAATCTAAGTTTGAAGACCAAAGTAGATTAAAAGTTTAGTACACCATAAACGTTTACAATATTTATTTTTTGCTATATACCGATAAATGTTTATAGGTGATATTTTCGTAAAATCTTTGACTTTCCTAAACCCAATTCAGTTTTTTCATTCACACGAACATAATTCAATTATTAAAGTGAACTAAGCTTTAGTGACATGATCGATTTTACACCTTACTGATTATTGGTGATTTTCGTTCCATTTTCTCTACAGTCGTTGTAATAGAAAAACGCTCATAGTAGTAGTATTATTATGCATTATACCAAAGGTTTAAAAAAGGATCATATCATATATATTAAATTTGTAATTTAATTATCTAAGGGGGGACACAATGAAAACTTTATAAACACCACAAAAAACGTGATATTTTCTATGAGTTAATTATTTGAATTCCATTAATAATTATTGAAACACAAACGACATCTTACAAGATTACACGTACAAATCATATCTTATACTTTTCTAAATTGTGATAATATTTATCTAATTTATCCAATGAGTGAGTGACAAGTGGACAATTCGTCTTATTTGTGAGTAAAAATGGTTTGGGTATATTGAAATACATTATTTTAGTAAAAGAGAAGAAAAACATGTGATTGTTAAGACATTGAGTTAAGTTCTAAACTCTGGAGTTAATATGTCGGTGAAGTTAAGAAATCCGTGTTTTCGATTTGTTGAGTTAAAAATAGAGTATCTGGTACAATTCTTTTTTTTGTAATATAAAAGGTATACGTTTTTTTTTTCTTTCTATTTTGCATATTTTTTGGTTAACACTTCAATTGTGCACATATTTTTTCAAATTTTTAACCTCAATTAAGATATCAACTTAAAACCGGCATATCTAATATACATTTTATATATATATATATGTACTAATGTATTTGAGGTAGATAAAATACTCTTAACACTATATTTTTAAATTTGTGAAATTTGGAACGTATGAGTGCATTCACTTGCATTTTACAATTTTGTACATGTAATTAACCATTCTACTTGAGGTAGACAAAATACTAGTCTTACATCCTCTCATCTTTGCAATGCGATCAAAGTTTCACATTGCATAGATGGGAGGATGATCATGAGTACATATAGAATGACAACTATCTCGAATGATACAAGACATTTCAGGTGAAACTAAAAGCAAAACCATGAGAGTTTATGTCTGTAATGAGCGTTGAAGAAAGAAGTGGAGAGCCTCAAAAGATGCAATCATGGTGATATTCATTTGTGCTTCAGCTTTTGAACTTAAAATCAAATGCCTTTTAGAAATTCATTTGCATTTTAACGCTTTTATAAAATCTATTTTGGAAAAAGAAACAAAAAAACAAATGGGTTTTTGGTTCATTTTCTCAAGAGTGTATCATATGCTAGTTTCTTGGTTTGGCTATATTCTCAAAGTGTTTATATTAATGTTAAATTACTATATAAGACAACTATTAAACATTATGAACTAATAACTTGAATTTTATGTTTATATATAAAACATTTTCACTAGCTATATTTTTTTTTATAAATATGATTGGTTGAGTTGGTCGTTAGAGTTAGCGTTGAAGATGATCAATGAGTTAGTGCTCGGAGTTGATCACCATAGGTGATTGTTGAAGTTGGTTGTTGGAGGTAGTAGTTGAGCAGAGTTCAACGCCAAAGATGATAGCTAGAGAGGATTGTTGGAGGTGATTGTCAAAGGAGACTATTGTCGGGGTTCGATAGCCAGAGATGGGATATCAAAATCCTTGAGGCCCTTGTTATTATTGAAGCATTAAAAACATAAGGGTTGTCTGATTTTTTTTTTTTTTAAATAATAAATTTATGATGGGCAGTAGGATATGGTGGGCATTAGTGATTCACATGAAGCACTTTTTTTGGTTGTTTATGCTTGTATTTTCATATTTAAATCATGAATTAATTGGTCCAAAGCAGTGATGAAAAAGAAGTGATATGATAAGATTGGGAGACAGTTTTTCTTTTTTGCCTTTTGGCAGTTTCTCTAGCCATTCACACTTGTGGAGTTAACCATAACTTTTTTCATGTTCTAATTTTCTAACATTTTCTAACTTTTTTTAATATATTTTTCTAAATTTAATCCAATTTATTTGAAAAAGTATACGGAAGTCTATCAGCAGTATCTATCATTAATAGAATCTGACAATGATTTGTAGGTGAGACGTATATTCAAATTAACCGGTGTGTATATAGTTACTAGTAGGGGGTAAATACCACTAAACTTATTTTGCATACAAGATGCAATAAAATCATATCACAATAATTCATGAAACTCCTAACATGCTCGTACAATTCTCTTCAATCATGAAAATCATAACTTGCAACATTTTCTAAAACAGTTTGACAAAATCGAATTATATAGGTCTTGTTTAATAACCATTTCGTTTTTTGTTTTGTTTTTGTTTTATGAAAATTAACCTTATTTTTCTCTATGTCTTATAATGATTTACATCTTTCTTGAGTACAATAGTTGAATTCTTAGTCAAATTTCAAAAACAAAAACAACTTGTTGAAAGCGCTACTTTTTTTTTTTTTTTTTCGAATTTTGACTTGGCTTTTAAAACCATTAGTAGAATGTAAATAAAAAATGAAGAAAGTTAGAGGTGAGAGTTGTGTTTATAAACTTAATTTCCAAAAACAAAAAACAAAAACAAGATGGTTTCAAACACAACCATGAAAAACGTTTGGAGTAAGGAGTGAGTTATTATAATCTTAGGTTATTATAGTTGGATAATTTAATTTAGGTTTCGAGTGTAGATTATTTTAATTTGTGTTATAATAGTATGTGTTTGGTGTGTGAAGTAATTTAGTTTGATAAGAAAATAGTACTCTGTAGTAGAAAAAAATGATGAATGTAAAATAGTAAAAACTGTAGTAAATGAATGAACTGATATCACATTCTAACGAGATAGATCCTGAGAATATGAAAGTTTGATTAAGAAAGACTTAAAAGAATTAAAAGTCACTACTTATACCAACAAGATGTACCTTTCTTTTCAGTGTCTCAATTATAGAAACTCCTGAATTAAGCGTGCTTAGTTTTGGAATTTTGAACCAAAATATTTACAAAATATGATAAAATATCACAATATATTTATATATATATTGATCGTGATATTTTGCTATATATATATATATATATATATATATATATATATATATATATATATGTAGCAAAATATCACAATCAATATATATATAAATAGAGTGTAACGTGGGATTATTGTTGATCTCTACTTCTCATTTTCTTATCAACTAATAGCTTCACTCCTTGTCACCACCCAATTCATTCTAAACCATTTTAGTAAGGGTTAAATGAATGACTCTCGAACTTAGCTGAGCGTGTAACCGGTTTTGAATCCCTTAGGGTGCAACATACCGATTTGGTATAGATAGTCAAATCTCTAAAACCCTTGTAACTATTTTCGATTTGTCAATTTTGGTCTACAATATTTTTATTTTTTAACCGATTGTCTTTAGTTCCCCAAAACAAAAAAAATGAAATAATCGAAACAATCCAAACCAAACCGAACGGTGTGGATCCCTACTCAGAAACATAGCAAAAAAAGGAAATAATCATTTGATTTTAAATATTTGTCGTTTGATGGAAGATGAAAAAGTAGAGAACTTAGAAGATCCACGTACTATGCAATCAAGCATGGTCACACACAAAGTTGAGTTATTGAAAATGGACATTGAGTAGTCTCATCCCCACTGCAAAAGGCTATGGTGGGTACATTGCTTTTTCTCTAATTTTGAAATATATTTTGCCATGTGCCACAATTTATTATTCAAGATATGTTTCATTGTTTTTTTCTAATTGGACAAATCAATATGGTGTAGTTGTAATTAAAGTTTTAAAATTAATAATCAGGCTCTTAAATTCCTAAAAGTGTTAAAATTTGACACTCGATCTTACATTAATCGTAGAAATTGAACCGCAGATGATAGAAAATTGAATCCTAAAATTATATAATCAATACAATCCAACAATTATGTCAGTTTGATGTAGTATCTCAAAGTCTAAAAGGTAAATTTCTAACAAAAAAAAGTTGCTATTTTTTTAATAAAAAAAGTCGCTATTTATAGGAGAATTTTTAAATATAGAAAAATGGATCAAACTATTTATAAAGTTATAACAAAGTTTTCTATTTCATTATAGTTCAGATGGACACTGATGGAAGTCTATCAACGTCTATCAATGATAGAAACCGATACAAGTCTATTACTTACAGGCGGATATGAAAGTTTGTCAATGACTATCAGTGATAGAAACTAATAGAAGTCTATTATTGGTATATGCTGATAGAAGTCTACAGAATTTATCAGTGATAGAAATTGAAATGAGTTTATCATTGATAGAGATTAATAGAGTTTATCAATGTTTAGCGGTGTCTTTTTGATCTTTTTATAAATAATTTGACATTTTTTCTATCGGTGAAAGTTTATCCAATTTATATCGCTTTGAGTAGTGATTATGATAATTATATTCCATCTCAAATTGTTTTAACAATTATTTACCTTAATGTATGATCAATACCAGTCTAAATAATTAAAGTAATTAAAGTCATACATCAATCAAAATTTAATTAATTAATTAATTTTAATTAGTCATATATTTTGGATTTAAATTTGCCCTTTGATTAAGTATTTATCAATATTGTTGTTTAGTCGCAACGGATCATTTAGTGCCACAAAATTAGGGTGATAATTTATATACATAATTTTTTTGTTTATTTCTTTGAAAAGAACCATTTATGAATTGTTTTTTTTGTCTTAATGTTGGATTAAAATTGTAGTAATTAAAGAATTGTAACTTATTTAATTTTTCTAATTTAATAAATTTGAAGATAGAATTTTGAATGGGTATTTTAAAAAATTATCAACTTATTTGTTTTTTAAAAAATATCAACTTATTTACAAATATAGCAAAAAGAAATAAAAAAAATCGTCGTGCCATTTTATCACTTTTCTATATTTGATTTTTTTTTTTAGAAATTTGTTATTTAAAATAATATATCAATTTTGAACCTTTAACTTTACGAAAATATAATGTCCCGACGACAAAGTTGTGCTGTCAAAGTGAGCTTAATTAGCTTAATGTTATTAACATCACTTTTGTCTATAGAAGTCGGAGACTCAATACTCCGTTCGATAGTTTTGTTTATTTATTTTAGCTTGTTTATGTTAGTCAAAGTTTTGCTTATGCAAGTAGAGAGAGAAAGTTGTCCCCTAAATGGAGATTTTTCGTATTCGTATTGTGAAGATTGAGTCTTTTTGAGAAAATGAATATCTATGTTGGATATTTATAGTGGAGTAAAGTGAACAATTGAATATTGCAACATATAAACAAATGAATTTAACTATGTACATTAAATTCAAGTTTAGCAACTTTCAAATTGAATTGAAACTTCAAATTAGATGATGTTTCAAGTACACATTATTTAACATGAGTCGGCTAAATAAATGAGTCTGATAGAACTATCAGTGTCTATTATTTGTAGAATCTGAAATTTTTCTATATTTTAAAAAGAAATGTTTTGAGTTTTATTTATGTAAAATATTTTGTGTGTAACCATGAGCCTTTTGCCAGATGAATGACTCGAATTTTAGGGAAAAATGAAATTTGACCTACTTTTAAAAATTGAAGTATCCTTAATTTTTGTTGACGTCATATTTGTGGTGAAATTACCAAAACGAAACCTCACGCACGTAGGTTAGATCTCTCAACCTCGACCTCTTGCTCTCTCTTTCATCTCTCTCATACTCTTGATCTATAATACAAAATTGGGTAGATCAAAATTCACAAAGAAGAAAACTTCCGAAGCAAATTAGAGAGGGAAACGAAGAAAAGAATGAGAGAGCAAATTGAAAGCGACGTAGAAGCAAAAGAGCAAAGTTCCGTTTTACGTAACCATATGTCAAGCGTATATTTTCCTTTTCCCACGTGACAAACGAATATAAATGTTATAATATAAAACAATAAGCTAGCAGCCTGCTTTTATAATTCAAGAAAATGAAAAAAAAAAAACACGTTTTTTTTTTCTTTTGAAATATTTAAAATTTAAATTTTTAATATTTCCTTTGAAAAAAAAAATTGTTTTAATAATTCTTATATATAAAAAGAAAACTTATTTCATGTCAGTAATAAGTTTTGAATCTAATTTCAATTTAGGTCACGTTTGCCCTAGTAAAAACGTAATGGATCAATGAAAATAAAAAAGTGGATCTCATTTGATTACTTTTGGTGTTGTTTACTTTTGTTCTCTATTTGTACTGACACATAAGACTCATATCCAAATCTGTAGTGAAAATGAGAGTGCTCAATTCGATTGCATTCGAAAATTATGTCGTATCGTTACTGTTACTATTATAGTTACAGTTATCACGACCATTATTGTTATTGTTATAGTTGAAAAATTATCACTTTTGATATCTTTATTGTTACCAACGTTACCGTTTAACCCTTAGAGGTAGAGGTAGAAGTAACGGTAAAAATAAATATGACAAAATTCATGATTTTAAGTAAACGCAATAAAAAACAATTTAATTACATTTACGATTCAAGCTCATTACAATTGATCAATCTATAAATTTTTATTACAATTACACCAATTTTCATTACGAGTTGGTAAACGTGATCTTATTTCATAAGTTTCAAAATATTATAATTTTTTATAATTTTGTCATGAGTTGTAAGTTTAATTTTCATTTTTTTTCCTAAGTTCCAAAATGTTATATATTTACTCTAGTTTTGAGTTTTTTTTTTTTTTTATTTATTTTGATTTGGTCACTAGGTTCAAGTTTTATACCTTGAAAATTGATTTAATTTCGCTAAATAACCACTTTTGGTCCTCATTGTTAATGCCATTTTTTATTGATTAATTTAAAAGAATTACAATTATTAATTTTTTTAACTATTTTTTTCTTGAATATTCAAATCAATTGGAAAATGTTACTTCATAATTATTCTAGATTAATTAAAAAAAATTAATGTCAAAGAATATTACAGAAAACATTAGAGTAAAGGTGTAAAATATTGATACCTAAGTACCAAACGAAAGTAAAACTCAAAATTCAGAAGTAAAATGTAACATTTTAAAACTTCTAAATCAAAAAGAAATTGAGATCAAAACATAAGAGTAAAACGGTAAGATTTAGAAATTTAGAGATAAAAACTAGCCTCAAACCCTAAGAATCAAAAGAATATTTTTTTTCTATGATCTAATTTTGAAAAATTATAAATTCATATCAAAATTATATTGCTAAAAGATATGTTATTTTCATTTTAAAATAATAGTAAATAAGTAATAAATTGTTATTTTGATATATGAAATGTTAAGATTCTTAGGCTTGTTCCATTTAGAACTAAAAACTTCTTTTAAAAGCATTTTGTTTTAACAATTACTAACTATCATAAATACTTCTTCCATTAGGGATTTGACACATCAATTGATGATATATATATTATTTTCCTTTATGGGTCTCATGCAACTAAATATTTCTTTCATAACATTAAATGAAAACAAGTAGTATGAAAACCCTAATTATTTATACTTACTTTAATACCAAATTTTGGTACCCGCGATAAATTTTCAAAGCTTGTTGGGAGGAATCGAACAATCACCTTCCCGATAGAGAAAATCTTGCATGGGTATGGTGTTTAACTACCAACACTCTGACAATCAAGTCAGCAATAGTTTAGAGAAAGCTAGATAAATATAGAATTCAAGATGTATCTTAGTGTACGTTCAATGTCATGAGCCCCTCTTGGTTATATAAGAAATGTGTTTTGAAACGATCATTTGCTAATTAACTTCTTGAGTCATTAATCAAATCATACTAACCGCTATTAATTGTTGAATTTACTTCACGAGTGACCCAAACATATGTAAAAGTAGAAACACTTAGGCATAATCTTTGCCTTCATAATGTGGACCTTGATCTTAAGTTATATGGTCGCTTCTATGCGTTTGTCTCCATACTTAGACATTATTTTTTTTTTATCATGACTGACCCTATGAATCGACCTTTATGAAATCTAAATATTTGGTCTTCTTAACTTTCACAGTCTACCCTAAGAGCTGACCTTTATGTTTCTTGTTGGTTAGCATTATTCTCTTTAGTCGTTCTAATTTTTGAGCCTATGGGTCGGGTGAGCCACCATGCCAAATAAAATCATTCTCTTTTGGATGATTTTTTGGATCATCCCTTTATTATAAAGGCTTTATAACTAAATACTCAGTCATAGTACGTTTTATCTACAACAACTACAAATAATACACGTGTGAACAAATCGAAAATTTAAATTTCGTGGTTATTATTTATTAATATTTTCTAAAGTACCAAAATGTGAAAAAAAAGTTGAAAAATATGATTTTAAGAAAGAAGACATTGGAAAAAAAGGTTAACAAAAGTGTAAATTATGATTTGCAATGAAAACCCAAATAAACTTTAGAAGTAGAAATGGGACCCAATGTTACCTAAATTTAAATGTGAATGCAAACATAATACTATTTATTGCTAATTAGTACTAAAGAAAAAGTTTATTGCTAATTATGAAAAATAAACTTTCTTTTTGGGGTTTTATATTTAAAAACACATCTAACTAATTTTTCGTGTTTAAAATGATGAGACTAAAAATTCAAATATTTAGTTAGAAAAGATTAAAACTATGATAAAGTAACACGATTATCACAAATTAAAAAAAATTGATTATCAAACTTAATATTTGTTTTATATGAATATTTATTTTTTTTAATAAAAATAGATAATTATTATCCAAATATAAAAGTATCCTATGGAGTATGGACTATGAATTTATTAGTATTATTATTCTTATTGGAGATGAGACTTTTTCTTTGAAAAATGAACAATAGAGGAGAGAGAAAGTTATTCATTAATTACATTTAAGTTAATGTGTAAATTAATTTTAATGAGAAGTTACTATTCATTATTAATTAATTAGTTAATTAAATATAAATTTGAGTTGTTTTTTTTAACTAAAGCAAAATGAATCAAAATATTTTTAAATATAACAAAATGTTTATCATCTATGAATATTGATAGACACTGATAGATATACAGTGAAATTTTTCATATATTTATAAACACTTTCATCAATTTTGCAATTTAAAATAATTACCTTTAATTTAGGAGGATTATTGTAAATGACAAAACTTTTCAAAATATTACCAAAATATAGTAAAATTTCAGATTCCACCAATGATAGACATTGATAGAAATAAATAGAAATCTATCAATATATATCAACGAGAGATAGAGAATTTTATTATATTTAATAAATATTTCGGTTAATTTTGCTATGATTGAAAATATCCTTTTAATTTAACTAAAATAATTTAAAAACTTAATCTTTTAGCTAATTTCTTCCATGAGCAAAATTAATAAAACAAACACAAACATTTACTTTTTATATTTCAACAATTTTCAAACATGAACATTTTTAGTAATATTTAAATTCTTATATATTCAAAATTTATATCCATCAATCGATAATGGGTGGTTGAAGAATTTAAAATTAAACAGCAAGACAATACACATGGATTTAGCTTATTAAATATTAGAACTTTATAAAAAGTATATATATATATATATATATATAATGATATTTCAAAATTAAAAAAGTTGAAGCACTTTTTCTTATCCTTACTTTTGTGCCAACTTGTAAATATTTTATAACATTACTATTTCTCCACTCCAATCCATATTATTTGTTTTAGTTCATAATTTTAATTATTTTATTATTTTGATAAAAGTATATTTTACCAACAACCATATTTTACTAATTTTTTTTTGAAACTACAATATTTTATGTTAGACCTCCCCTTAAATTTGGTGTTCAATTTTTTAAATAGCGAGAATGGAATGTCGAACTTTTTAATTGAAGTGATATATACTTTACGTTAGTTGAGATGGATGGTTTTCCACTGATTGAATGTTGTTAAACACAATAAAATGTTTTATTTTATTTATGAACATGCTTATGTTTAAAAAATTGTATAATTATTGTTTTATAATATTATATAATTTTCTAGAAAAAATTAAAATTTTGGTATGTATACGATTTGCAATACGTTAAAATTTAGGTCTTATCGTTTGATAAAAAGTTTCATAGTAAATAGTCTCTATGGTAGGGACTATTTGAGAGGATTTGACAAACTCATAGGGACTATATATGAAAATAATTTTTAAGTTTTAACTTTATTCAAATATAGGGATCAAACTTAGAGTTTAACTTATCTTAATATATAATATTATGTTACATAATATATATTTTTAATTTTTTTAGAAAAAGTTGAATTGAGTTTGTAATATGACGTACTATATTTCTTAAATGTCCAAATGTTCATATCCTTATTTGATATAATTATATATTTTAAATTTTAAATCAATATAATCTTTAAACCACCATAATTTGATTAATTGTTTTTTTTCTTAAAAATGATTACAATTGAATTAATGATTAATAGATATTATTTTATAAGAACGTCTAAATAATATTTACAAATTAATTTGTTTTACTAAACTATATATATATATATATAGAAAGAAAACCATCAACATCAAGTAAAGTTGATTAAATAAAATTAACAATGAATAAAGTTAGTGTAAACCTAATTGATATAAAAACAAAATATTAAAATATTGAATAAATAAATTTAGTACAAAGAAAACGTGTTAAATGAATTTAAATAACATCGGTTGATGCTGTAGGTAAAGTGATCTGACCTCAAAGTGACAACTATGCATGATAAATTTATATTTTGATGAAGAAGATCACCTACAAGTTAGCAAAAACGTCACACCGATATAATGTACGCCACACACACAATTCATTACTTAAAATCAAGAAGTCCGAAGATTATTCTAGCATGAAGTTACTAGTGGAGAGAAAAACTTAGATTTTCTGTCTTTTTACTTCCTTATTTATAAAATGGGCAATTGAATCCTCCTCTCTTTAGGAGATTATTTTTCTAAGCTTCTAAATATTCTCTTTTTTTTCTAGAAGAACAATAAAAAAAGGTCTTACTTAGTGAGCTAAGCCTTGACAAAGGTCAAGATCGAGCTGACTGAAGTGGGTTTAGGTCAAGTCATCCCTCTTCTTAAGGCTTCTGTGTGAGTCGACATCGTGCATTGGATGCACAATATGTTAGGCCTAACTCTTGGCCTTGGTCGAGGCCAACCAATCGGGACAAATTAGTTCTTTTCTTTAAGCCAATTTTATCCTTTTGGTCCTATAGCCAACCCTATTTATTATCACTTTCTTGACCCGATGATTTTCTATTCTTCGTTGTATCGCTTTTATTCATAACAATATATCAAATTATTGTTTTAACTTTCCTAAAATTTGTACGAACAATCTTGGCATAACACACAATCTCAACTTACATATTTGTTGTACACAAATTTTGCGAAGCAAAAATAATTAATTATTCGAATAGTTTCAAGCATTAATTTATTATTCCAAACATTGAAATACTTTGATCATCTAGATTCAAAAATCAAACAACCTAAAAAATAAATGGAATCTTTCATAGTGTGTGTATATATATAGTAAATCTAAATGTATATTTGATTCCCTTTTTCCATAGGTGTCTCTCATTTCATATAGGTCTAAGTTTGATTGAGAGTATGTTTTCCATTTCTTTTGTAGTAATTTTTTTTAGAAAAAAAAGTATAAATACACAAATTAATATATTTAAACAAATGAAAAGAAAATGAAAATTAGAATTAAAATCAGCCACTTGACTTAACCCAAAGAGGGAGTGGCTAAATAAAAATATCTCAAAATTTCATTATAAAAAGGAGCCAATTGCAAACTCTAGTGGCATCTTCCACTCAAACTTCCCACTTTTTTCCTTTCCTCCTCTTTCCTCATTCTATTATTATTCTTCCCTTTCATCTCTTAACCCTTAGAAATGGCAAAAGTTGCAGATAAGCCCTTCTTTCCAAAGCCTTTTCTGCTCTTCTTTGTTTTGTCTATCATTTTTGGATATGGGATAACTCTCTCTGAGGCAGGTTTTCCCAAAATAAAACACTACAAATGGGAGGTTGAGTACATGTTTTGGTCGCCAGATTGTGTTGAAAACATTGTTATGGGAATCAATGGACAGTTTCCTGGGCCGGCGATTAGAGCCAACGTTGGTGACATCGTCGTTGTGGAGCTAACTAACAAGCTCCACACTGAAGGTGTTGTTATTCATTGGCATGGAATCTTGCAACGAGATACTCCTTGGGCTGATGGCACTGCTTCCATCTCGCAGTGTGCTATTAACCCAGGTGAAACCTTCACTTATCGGTTTGTGGTAGATAAGGTAAGAAATGTTTAAAATGTTGATGTGATCAATGAAAAATATTGTAAGTTGTGTTTTATAAGTTATGTTTTTGTAGGTTGGGACATATTTCTATCATGGCCATTTAGGGATGCAAAGATCTGCTGGGTTGTATGGATCTTTGATAGTGGATCCAGAAGAAGGAAGACGTGAGCCATTCCATTATGATGAAGAGATCAACTTATTGCTTAGTGATTGGTGGCATCAAAGCATTCACAAGCAAGAAGTTGGTCTCAGCTCCAAACCAATGCGTTGGATTGGTGAGCCTCAGGTAATTAGTGCTTTCTCAACTAAGTTTTCCTTTTTTTTTTATTTTTTTTTTTTGTTTAATTTTTTCTAACAATATGTGAATGGAGAAATCAAACTTCTAACTTTGAAATTAATAATACAAACACTATGTCATTGAGTTAAATCCATTTTAACTTAATCAACTAAGTTATAGTCGGATTAACAATCATTTATTAATGTTCAGTTAAATTATAAAAAAACTCATTAACTTTGAAATACTTTTTAATTATGTCCCTAACTTTGAAAAGTTTACTTTTTTTTCTCCAAACTTTGAAAAGTAATCTTTTTTAAAGTCCTCTACTTTCTAGTTTAAACAAGACGGAGATTGTTGTAACGAGTACAAATTTAAATTAAAAAAACTACTTTGACACACATATATAACTTAACCGTATTTTCGAGATAAAGTTTCAAACGTAAGCATTTAAACTAAATTTTTTTCAAAACATATACTTTTTTACCTTTTTACGTAGTATATTTTCACTTTATATCCGTCTATAAAGTTGAGATTTCGATATTTTTATTAACATTTCGAATGAAGATAGATCTACAAACCACTTTTCAAATTGTGTTCTTTTCTTTCTTTATTTCACATGAGAAGAGGTTTCAAAAACTGCTTTGCTGAAATCTGCTTTACAAAACCAAAACAACTGTCCACCAAATATTCTTTTTCCTTTGTCTTTTCCCATCCCTCTTCTTGAAGTGTGTGTGTGTGTCATAATTGTTTTTCTTCTTCATCTTTAGCACTGTTTGACTTGAAAAGTTCAATGTATGATTGGTTTATATTTGTTTGATAACAAAATAAATAATTGACTTCAATTATATCTAAATATAAAATAAGTTCATATAACTTTTAGGTTTTGTATGTTAGTGATTCTTTTAACTTGTAAGGAGTGTCATGTTCTAATTTTTGTTTATTTTGTGTTTAATAGGTTAATTCATCTTTAAATTTTGTTTCTAATCGATTCGTGACATATCTGATATATTTTTAAAATTAAGAGATAATGTATCTTGAAAGTTGTATATAATAAAACCCTAAAAGTTTCCATTTTCATATAATCGGTTAAGGATCTTTTAGACACATCCATGAAATTCAATAATGTATAGATCACTAAATTAAAAGTTTAGACATTTATTGGAAACTTAAGAATCTATTAAACTCGAAATCGAAAGTTTGGAGACCGCTGCCAGAAATTTTTTGTAAAACAAACTAATTTGTAATTTAAGTAAGAAAGTAACTTATAGAGCTAATTCGATCAACATATATCAACCGCTTATATCACTAATAAAAATGTTAAAATGTTTATAAAAAAAGACCATGAAGGTTTATAAAATTTACTCTTTTTTTTAATAAAAAAAGGAAGCTACATATTTAGGATAACGAAAAAACTATTTTTCAAAAATATAATTTTTATTTAAACTTTTTTAAAAAAGAAAAAGTTCAAGATGATCCTTGAAAGTACTTCAAAAACTATTTCGAATAATTTCACTTCAATTTTTCTTAAAAAAATGGCTGCCTTTTAAAATTAAACCAAACATTTTAAAAAAAATGAAAAGTGTCTCTAAATCTTAAATTATTCTCAGCATTCCCACAAATGTTTGAAAATTAATTCATAATTTAAAGATAATTGAAAAAATAAAAGTTGATTGAAAGACACTTTAGAGAGGTTGGTGGGTATAGAGTTTGTCCTTCTTAACCCACCAAAATCAATCTTCTCAATTTAAATTAATTATCAAATTTAATCCAAATATAATAATCCACTTAATTAGCTGTTTAAACAAGCTTAAGAAATCAAGTATTCTTTGTTTAAGTATTAAGATAAACATGCATGTAAGTTAAGCCATAGCTCCCAACAAAAGAAAAAATATTAGTGAAAAGAAATTCTCACTCTTTTAAAATTAATAATTCCTTGCTTGAAATATGGTTATTATTATTATTATTTTTATTATTATTATTTATATAATAATTAATATTATTTTATTGGTACATATTATTGTGTGTGCTTTTTGTAAAGTTCAAATTATTGGCATAATGTGAGCCCTTGCTTGTAAAGTTTAATACACACACACACATGATTAAAAAAATTATTTTGTATGTTTTTTTAAATATTTATTTCTTTTATATAAATAAAGGATAAATTACTAAAATAAAATTATTTACTTTGCAATTTGATTAAAATAGGATTAAAACTATTTTTGGTACTCAAACTTTCAACGTAACAATTTAGTTTTTGGAACGTTAGTTGGTAATAATCTAGTTTCTAAACTTTAAACTATAAATAATTTAGGTCGTCTCATTTGATAACTGTTTCAATTTTGTGTTTTTGTTTTTTCTATTTTTTAAATTTTTGTTTATTAAAAGCAAAAATTATAAATTTTTGGTAACAAATTTTATTTTCTACTTTTGAAAAACAAAATTTGTACTTTTTTAAACGTCTTGTTTCATTTTCAATTTTTCTTCATAATTTTTTTAATAAAAAGTGAATTAGTTACCAAACACATATGTTTATTAAAAATTAATTTTTAAAATTAAAAAATAGAAAACAAATGTGTTACCAAACAAGTTCTTAGCCTTTCAACTTTAATAAATAGCAATTTAATTTATGTAATAAACTATTTGTTAACTTTTATTACCTAATGACTCATATTTATAATTTATTAATTTCAATTTCCAATTAGTTTATTAATATTTTTTATATGTATAAACAATTTCATTAGATCTCAATAAAACTTTTTACTATAGATTTTATATAATCATTACATATTGTAAAGTATGAAAACTAGATTGTTACCAATTTAAAGTTTGATCAGTACTAAACTGTCACAAATTTAAAAGTACGTAAACTAAATTGTATTAAGTAAAGTTCTAGTATTTTGCCAACCTTAAAATATACATGAAGTTGCAACATTTTCTTCATTCATTAAAACATCAGATGAAAATTTGACAATTCATAAACCGCGTGACAGTGAGGCAATAACATCACCAAGGTTTCGAACACTGTCACACTGTACCACATGTCAACACCATACATTTAGTCTCTAGTCCTAATCTTCATCTAAAATGTGATATATACTTCACATTTCATGAATATATTTGAAATTTTAACGAAATATATATGAATTTATTATTTTTCAGAGCATATTGATAAATGGGAGAGGGCAATTTAATTGTTCAATAGCAGCTAAATACAACAAAGGTTTGAATAATCAATGTGAGTTGAAAGGAGGAGAACAATGTGCACCATTTATCCTACATGTTCATCCCAATAAAACTTATCGGATAAGAATTGCTAGTACCACTGCCTTGGCTTCTCTCAACTTTGCCATTGGAGTAAGTCTTGTTTTTACCTTTGATTTCGGTTAATTCATAAATTTGATTCTATCTCTCGTTACTTGAAACGTAGTTTAGAATTTAGTCTCTATGATTCGATAAAAATTTTAATTTTTCAGGATAAATTATTAAGGAAAAAAAAAACCCTAGACTTTATCTCTTGAGTTACTTTCATAAATGTTTTAAAACCACCATTTGAGCATATATTTGGTAGAATTTAGACATAAATTTTAACTTGAAATAATGTGACAATGACCTAAAATAATGTGTGATGATCCAACTTTCTCTTTTAGGTCATTGTCACATCGTCAATCAGGTATCAATTTTAGTAAATTTCTTTTCTTCATAAAAAAACTAATTTAAAGGGAGTTTTGAAATTTTTATAACAGTTTAGGGATAGTATTGAAACTTTTGAAAGTATAGAGGTATTTTTGAATTAAACGACAAAGTTTAGGGAATTCTTCAACAATTTAACCTTTATTATAATTCTCTTAGAAGTTGCTATTAAGAGGTAGCAACCCTGAATGTCTAAAGTTTGTAATCATCGAATTTGGACAATTAGACATTCAAATTAAAGATACATCTAAATAGTGTTTATGAGCATATTGATGGACAATTTTATTCCAATCACGACAGATAAATCTTAAAGAAACATGATAAAGTAACGCCAAATACGTAAAAGAAATAACTAAAATTTTTAACCATATGTTAAAAAGGTTTTAGAAGTCTTAAAGTTGTTTTTTGTTTAAAAATTACTTTCAATAATTTCTAAGGTTTTGACTCATTAAAGTCCTAAAAGTGGGGGTAATTAGTGACACAAACTTCTCTTTTACTAGTGAGAAATAGCTACCAAACAATCAAAAGCCTCTTTATTGACTACAACACAATATTAGGATTTGAATTTTGGAGTATAATTATATTAGGCTATAAAATATTATAACCATAAGAACTTCAATTAAATCGGTATCAAAATACAGATATCAAAAAAAAATTATTTTAAATAGCAAAATCGTTGAAAATATTTACAAATACAATAAAATTTCATGGTCTACCAATGATAGATACTTGTAGACATATACTAGTATCTGTCAACATCGATCAATGATATTTTGCAACAACAGATCCCAAATAATATTTAAATTTACTTTTAGAATTAAAGTAGACCAGACCTTTGACCCATGAAGCAATGTTGGGAGAGTACAAACAATTAAGATTCCCCAATCTAACATTTCTGACATATGTTATGATTTGATTCACATTGACCAACTCTTAGCTTAGGAGTCCCACATGTTCTGCTCCCATGTTTCTTGTCCCATCTCCTTTTGATTACTTTTATTTTTCCTATTCAAATATATATAATACTAAAAGTACGAAAACATTGTATCTTGTTTTATTTTGATGTTTAAATTTTTAAAGACGTATGTTTTAGTCTCTAAACTTTAAAAAAATAAACTTATTTTGGTCTCCGACCGCCGTTAGAATTTTGTTAACTTTTTAACGAAATGATAATGTAACTTCTATAGTTGGATGATTAGACTCTATTTTCATCATATTAATTAAATTGATAAATAACCAATAAATCTTGCTAGTTTATTCTATAAATATTTTATGTCAACGCATAAACATAATCAACACACTTGAATCAAATAAACCCCAAAACTAATTTCGTTCTTTTTTTTCCTCCAAAACTCAAATCTCTCCCGTCCAGACTCCCCCACCATTTATTTACTTTTTTTTTGCAAATTGGAATCTGGAAGCAAACCAGAAGAAAGATTGAGTAGAATACAAGAATATAGTAGAACTGACATATTGGTGTTAACATTCATGACAAGGTAAAATATGCACTTTTTAAAAATTTAAGATCTAAAACAGACGTTTTTAAAAGTTTAGGGACCAAAATAGAACAAGATACAAAATTTAGAGACCAACATAAGATTTAAACCTTATATAGTAATTTCTTAAATTGTACTTTTAGATTTGAAGTACTCTAACTTTTATTTTCAACTTTTATTATTTATATACGTACTTTTATTAAATCTTAAATTTTTAATTTGTTGTTAGTTTTTTTTTTTTTTTTTTTATTTTAAATTTTGACACATATTCAACGTTAGATTTCATCTTTTGATTTTATATCTAAACTATTACATTATTTTTTTTAATCATTTATTGTAATAATAGGGAATATGTTTTATGGAATAATTGTAAAGTTTTCAAGGGTACCACATAAATGTTTGAGATCTAGATGGTTTGGTGGGGTTCTACATTTATTCCTTAGGAAACAAAATTCTAAAGAAGATTTCATAATATATTCTTAAATTTAAGGTACAAAATCTTTTCTATCTATTTTAATTTATCAACCAAAACTCTAATAAAAAGCTAAGTTTCTATTTTATTTACTATTCCTGTAAAACTCAATTGGGTGAGTAAATCAATTTTGGCAAATCTACTTATGAGAATTTTGTAGGGAAAAAATAAAAAGAAGAAAAAGTTATTTTTAAATATAGCAAAATAAACCAAAATATCTACATAATATAATAAAATATTACAGTTCATTTACGATAAATTGTGATAGACCAGATAGACTACTATCTGTGTCTACCTATATCATTATAGACTAGTCTATCTTGATCTATAGATAGATTGTGACAATTTACTATATTTGAAAGTATTTTTAGAAGTTTTATCATTTAAATTAGTTTTTGTTTTTTAAATCTTATATAAGCAAAATAAAATAAATAAAAAAGGATTGAGAAAAAAATAATTGAAAAGAAGGATACTAAATAGAGAAAACTTTGTACACTTAAATCAAATCTATAGTGTTAGTATGAAGATTTATTTAATTACAACAAAATGAGGTCCACCTCTATCTAATTATGCACATAAATAATTACACAAAACAAAATCTTGGCCTTTTTCAATAGTAAAAAAAAAAAAAAAATCATAATTTCATTTTTGTTTTGTCTTTTTTAGAATAATTGCATTTGGAAATGTTAATAATTCATGTCTATTACTTAGGGATCAAATTAATAATTGAAAATTAAAATTAAAATAATCAAAAGTGATCTTAGCTAAATAATAATTAATCTTTCGTATTCGATTTGATATATTAAGAAAAAAATCATCACATTTTGTTATTATAGGTTATAGGTTTTAAATCGTTATAATTTTACTTTTAAAATTAGAGTTTCGTTTGAATTTAGTGAAATGTTTTTTAAATTTTATACTTTTAAATTTCAATTTAAAACTAATTTTAAGCATTTTTTTTCTTTTTCTTCAGAATCACAAACTGTTAGTGGTAGAAGCCGACGGCAACTACGTTCAACCATTTCTAACATCCGACATCGACATTTATTCCGGCGAGTCCTACTCCGTTCTTATCACCACCGACCAAAACCCATCCGAAAATTACTGGGTTTCCATCGGCGTCCGCGCACGGCGGCCCAAAACCCCTCCAGGACTAACCGTCCTCAACTACCTCCCCAACTCCGTCTCCAAATTACCCATTTCTCCGCCGCCGGAAACCCCTGACTGGGAGGATTTTGACCGGAGCAAAAACTTCACATTCAGAATCTTCGCCGCCATGGGCAGTCCAAAGCCACCGATGAGATACAACCGCCGCATCTTCCTCCTCAACACCCAAAATAGAATGAACGGGTTTATAAAATGGGCCATCAACAATGTCTCTTTAGCTCTCCCTCCAACGCCGTACCTTGCCGCCATGAAATTCAGACTAAAGAATGCCTTTGACCAAAATTCGCCACCGGAAACATTCCCAATGGACTACAACATCCACAACCCACCGCCGAACCCTGAAACGACAACGGGCAACGGCATTTACCAGTTCAATTTGGGGGAAACAGTAGATGTGATTCTACAAAACGCTAATATGTTAAGCGACAATACGAGTGAGATTCACCCTTGGCATTTGCACGGCCATGATTTTTGGGTTTTGGGGTATGGAGAGGGGAAATTTTCCGCCGCCGTGGATGGGAGGAAATTGAATTTGAAAAACCCGCCTTTGAGGAATACGGTGGTGATTTTCCCGTATGGGTGGACGGCTATTCGATTTGTGGCTGATAATCCAGGTGTTTGGGCATTCCATTGCCATATTGAACCTCATTTGCATATGGGAATGGGAGTTATCTTTGCCGAAGGAGTTCATAAAGTTGGGAGAATCCCGACGAACGCTATGGCTTGTGGCGGTACCGCGCTGATTAAGAACAATAATCCCCGAAACCCTAAAAAACCCTAGAAAGAGAAACCCCTAAAAAACCCTAGAGAATAGGTAGGGAGTAAGGTACGTAACCCCTAAAATAACCTAGAAACCACTAAACAAACCCTAGGAGGTGGTTTTGGGGCAAGTGGTATATTGTGTTTTAGGGAAATGTTTTGTTTTATTAGGACTGAATAAATTAAATTTAATTTTGGGGGTTTAGGGTTTAAGGAAGTAAAATTAATCTTGTTTAGTGTGAACTTATAATTGTTATATTTTTCCTTTTTTTTTAATTTTATTTTTACCATGCTGAAGTGTCCAGGATGAAAATATTTATTAAGGTTTGGAGGTTTTGTTTATTTATATGTTTTTTAAGGTAATAAAGGTAAAGGTGAGGTGTTTGATAATAAATTTCCTTTTTTTTTTAATAAATTTTAATAATTGGTATAAAATTGTGGAGATAATTTATTCTAAACAAGAAATTTTTATACAGGCCACTTTAAAAATTTTATATTTATTTTAATAGTATAATATTAGATAGAAGAATTCAAACACTCGATCTCTTTGTCGCTAACACATTATATGTAAATTGAATCATGATCACCAAATTATTTAGGGTTTAGGGTAATGTTTTTCGCTCTTAATCTCAAATTAATTAATTAATGTTTCGATGGTAACAAACCTAGTTTTATTCCCTAACAATTTTAGTGTTTTGAAGTGTTTATTGTGTAAAGCTTGATACAATAATTAGTTGAATATTTCCTTTCTTGTGTTAATATTTTATTATATTTGCCAAACTTATTTAAGACTTCCCCTCTTTCTAAGTGGAATGTGTTAGAAAATTACATTGTTCGACATGGTATCGGAGCAACCTATTGTCCAAAACACTATCCCCAATTTGTGAAACCCTAAAATTTTGCTGCTCTATGTGAATCATAAAAAAATTAGAAAGATGATTGTAACACGAGAGAAGCAAGGAGCATCAACCTCTCCTTTCAAATATACGACAATTGTCTTACCTCTTGAAAAGAAATAAATTAAATTAGAAAAATATCTTTATCGTTAGTGTTCGGACAAAAATCGTTTGTATTTTATGCTCCATCACCTCCGCTTCTTCTCTCACTTTTGCTTTCATTTCTTTTCTTTAATACTCGATCGTAGTTGCTGTTGAATGAGAAATTTTGACCACTTAAATTTCATGGTGTTATTTAGATTTGTTGTTATTTATAAGGAAAAAAATTGAAAAAAATTTGTTTGGAGGGAGAGATTTCTTACCAATTCTTTTCTTTTTCTCATTGAGATTTCAACTAATTTTTGCTAAATCTTTTGTAAAAGTAAAAATTTGAAATCCTTATAGGAATTCATGTAAAATTTTCAATTTTTACCCTACAAAAAAGGTATTTTTCGACTCACAAAACCACATAGGAAGAGAGGTCATCGGGAGAAAGGATAAATTGCGACGGACAGTATAGAGCGTCGGAAGTTGTGGGTAACTCCTGAAGCCGTAGAATGACGTGGGGAGTTAGTTACAAAAAGCGATAAAATTTGGTATATCTCGTGACACCATTTTTAATGGTGTCGGGCGTTCTCTACCAACTCCTATCGAAAGTTCTCTCCAAACTCCCGACGGTTTAAATAGCTAGTCAAGATATCTCTATTAACTCCCAACGCCCTTCATACGGCGTTAGGAGATAGCCTTTAAGGAAATCCACAACACAGATCTGAAACTTCATCTCACATCTTCTTCTTCGAACTCTAGGGCTCCTTCTCGTCGTCGTCCACCGTTAATCTCGTTGTCGTCTACCTCTCTGTCTCCACTTGCCAACTGTTTCTCCCTCTCCCCGTCATGCGGCTCTCCCAATGCCCGTCGTGTGACTCTCCCTCCCACTAGCCGCCCACCTCTCCCTCCACCAGCTGCCTGCCACCTACGTTTTGACAGTCGTCGTCGTTCAACCTGTCACAATGTCTGCCATCTCCCTTCTCTTTGTTTTGCGATTGGGAAACAATCTTTGCTATCACTACAAGAAAAAGCACATATAGTGACACTTTTGAACAGTGCAAATCAAAAGGGGGAGAAAAAAAGTGTCGTCTATTCCAATTTTTGCAGTTTTGGTGGAAAATGACGGAATTTTTCAGATTTCCAAAAAATTTTTACGCGTTTTTCGCGTTACGAAACGACGACGCGAAAACTGCGCCATCTTTTTCCAGCAATTTTTTCACCTTTTCTTAATCCCAAAAATTAAAAAAACTATCCCTAATTTCGCCCACTGCCCAAGAAACCCTATCCTTTATTCGCCCACCCCTCGGCCTTCCTTGTCTTCTTCATCCGACACACCATCGACAACAATATTTGTCTCCCCTCCCCTTCGGCACGACGGCCCAATAGTTCAACACCCTTCGTCTCTGTCAACTTTGATTTTTATTTGTTCAAATTAGAAAATCTAGGTCAAGGGAGATTCCTTGGCTATGAGATGAAACTTTGAGAAAAAGAGAAGGAAAGATTATGTGTAGAGAAAAATATGTCTCAAAGCATTTTCTAGTGTTTAGTTGTTATGTTTAATTATATGTGTTTAGTATTAGGTTTTATTACTTTGACAAATGTTGTGCTTATTTCATAAGTTTCTTTTGATAATTAAAAATTGACTTAAACAGTTTTAGTTCTTTTAGTTTTTTCTCTTAGTTTTGATATGCTCACAAACTTGAGTTGATAAGTTTGTTTATGGTTTATATTGAGTTGTATCGTAATTGCATGATAGTTATAGCATAAATAAACTATATATATATATATATATAAACTTGAAACTTTAGTTTGTTGTAAAGTGTTGAATTATGTTGCATTAGTCTTTAATCGTTGCTATGATAAGCTTTACAAATTTTGATTGATAAGTTCTTTATAGTTTGTTGATTAGTATTGAACACATTTTGCTTCTTTTGACTAGTATTAATGTACCAAAACTTCAAGTGTTTGTTGCATATGCAGTAGTTCAACTCTTATTAAACTTTATTTGGATACATAATTTTTTTATGCTAGAGTTTTATTTTGTTCCATAGGTTTTGTTTGTTAGGCTCAAGTTTGATGTGTAATGTTAAATTTTAATTCATTAAATAGTTAGACAAAGTTTCTAGCATATATTTGTTGCTATGCAAAGTACTATTTATAATGTTGGAAAAGATCGATAAAAATCATTTCATGCTTCCAATACCTTTTGTAGGAATTTTGTTGTAACGTCCCAGATTTTCAACCTTAACCCGAGGTCGTTACTTACATAAAAACTCATAAACTTGAAAAAAATATAGCGGAAGCATTTATCACTAGTAACAACATCAACACAGCGGAAACCTTTGACAAACTAGTCCCCAAACACGTGGTCACTGGTCCTTCCTGTCCGTCGCTGATTTCCTCATACTTACCTGAAAAATAAACATGAAAAGAGTGAGTATAAAAATACTCAGTAAGAGACCCACTACTAGGCCCGCTAGGTGACCTGTTAACTTCTTATTAAACCTATACCCTATGTTACATAATCTAGTGAACCCATAGAAACACTCATAACTGGCTAATGATCTCATAGGAAACGTATCTGTCTAGTGAATCCGAAAGAACACGTAACTGTCTAGTGAACCCGAAGGAACACACTTCCTTACAGGGTAATCTGGCTAATAGATAAAGTTAACAACTACCATAATTCCTAACATGCATTCTTAGTCCAATCAATCATAATCATAGACATAAAATTTTCATCCAACATTCACGTTTGCATATCATAAATATTATGTCAAACCATAAATGCATAACATCGTATAGTTCGAACAAGTCGTCATAATATAATAAATTGTAATTAATAATTCTCCATAAAAATTATTAAACTCATCTAATACATCATTAACTCACTACATCAATCAATCCACCAATTAACTCAACTGTCATATGCATCATTACTGTCATGCAACATTTTACCGAGGATCCAGTAGTAAATCCCTTATCTCAAAATACAGAAAAATTCTCTTGGCTTGAAATATGACTCCTTAAATTGATCCTAAACATAAAACATTTAATTAATAATTTTTTTATAAAATTATTAATTGATTTAACTTTAAATTCTTCAATAAAATATTTTTATTCTTACAAATTGGTCGCCGAACTCCAATCTAATTCGTAAAAAACATCCTACGAATTAATTCCAAATGATTGCTCCAAATTAAATCTATACATAACAATTTAACTAACAATTTTTTCATAAAAATTATCAATCAAATTTACCCTTCAATTCTTCAAAATAGTTCTTTAATCTTATGAATTCGTAAAAAGAACTCCACAAATAAACTTCAACAATTTTGCTTCAATTTAACCTTCAAATAATCAAGAATTATCCCCAATTAAAATCTAAAATAATTCTTTAATTAAATTTAATGGGTATCCAAACCCACCTCAAAATACCACCAAAAGAGCGACTGCGGCGACTGAGGAGGAAGTCCATAGTGGCGAGGGGCTGGCGGCGGCGTGAGGAAGGAGATGAAGAAAATTGAAACTTTCACGCTTTCCTATGTAACCCTAATTTATTTATAAAGAAAATAATAATAATATCTATTATTATTATATTTCCTTTCCTTTTTCAAATACAAATAATTTTTTTTTTCAAATATAAATAAATCTTTTCCTTTTTCTATTCCAAATCAATCAAATCTTCCTCTCTCTCCTCATTAACTCCCTCCACCCATTATTATTTTCTCTAACCAGCACCCTTTAAATTAAATAAATATATATAAATTTATTTTTCTTAAACAAAATTCACCAAATAAAAAATCCTCATAATTTCTTTTCGAATTAAATCAATAACATCCCAACAAACCAAAATCAAATTACCCACTTAAACTTAAATCAATTAAGATAATTGATAATAAAAATTCAAAATTATCTTAAATTTTGGGATGTTACATTTGTTATGCAAACTACTTTTATAGGAATTTTGTTAGCAAACTTTTGTATGAATTATTTATCTGACTGGGTACTTAAGTAACATTGAATAAGTTTGTGAGTTTTCTTTTTAGTTTGTTTTGAGATTTAAAGTGTCACTTCGAGATACATGTTTTGCACTAGTAATTGAAGTAAAATTAGATTTCTCTCTTTTTTGGCTAGGGATAGAAGAACCTTAAGGTATGTTCTCTTACATCATGTGTTCTTCGAGACATAAAATGAAATACTTTTGGAGTGGACTAAAGCAAACATTCCTTATTGGTAGTATCCATTTCGTAGTAGCCAAGGAAGCTGAGTTTCTTGGATTACTTGGAGCAACAATACTGTTGTATCGAGGTGCATTCATATTTCTGTCTACTAATGGATTCATATTTCCATTTATTAATGTCAAGTTTGGTTTGTTGGGACCTGATCATTGTGCTCATGCTACATCTACTCTACGTTATTGTACTTTTTGGTAATTTGATGTTCAATACATGGGCTCTCTTTTCTCTGTTATTGGTAAATGTTTATAGTTGGTCTACTGATGCTTAAAGGTTTTATAATTGGTTCTAATTGGTTCTAATTGAATGTTTTCTTAGCACATACCAAAGAGTCTGCTAAAGCATTAGTGATATGTATCATGTTGGTTTTTCTATAGATTTCCTTCAAGATATAGCCTCCCCGTGCAAACAGTTGGTATCACATTTTCTTCAGCACAAAAGCTTCTTCTTGATTGTAAATTCTTTGATATTCTTGAAACTTTTGGATTATATAGGTCACATCTGGTTCTTATAACCATGTTTCTTTTGGATCATATGAGAATGTTTGTAGATATATATTATTTAAAGTGTGCACGCACGGATTGAAATAGATGACTTAAAGAAAGTGTGTTAAGAGAAGTTGGTAAGTGAAAATATGTTTAAAGAGTGAATAAATTAAAAACTGTTAGCGACTGAATTAACTATCTGAAGTTTTTGATAGTTTATTGTTAACACGACTGAATTCAAGGAGTAGGTTTAAAAACCCATGGCTGAATGTTGATGCTCATAGTAGAGTGTTGTTGAACTACTATGGCTTGACTGAAGTAAGGTAGACTGCGGTTCCCCATTGAACTTTCTAAGCTTCAATAAATCTATAACTAAAACTTTCATTTTTAACTATGTGCAAGTATTTCACTGTTCTCTTTGGTGTTTCAAGGAGTCTTGATATTTGCTCTCAGGTATGTTTTCTTTAACATTCATTTTCAACTTCTTGATCTTGCTACCAAATTCTTTCAGATTTACTTTGTTCTATATGTGAATTGCTATGACTATCTTGCAGTTATGGTAGTCATAGATTTGTTTGGAATATAATATAATGTTATATATAAAGTGCTAGATTGGACTAGAATTTACAAACATAGTTTTTACCTTTTAAAATTTTTTAGGAGTTGATAAGGAAGAAGGTAAATTATTGAGCAATCGAAGCCAAGTTGTAGACTTTAAAGTTGTGGAATGTTTGTTCATGTGCTTTATGTTCCGAGTGTTTGAAGAATTCTCAAGTCACAAATTTTTTGTTTCAAGTAATTATATCAAGAAATGTGAAGTTTATGAGGAAGAATGTATATTCTTGAGCAATTGAAGCCAACAAGGTGAAGGTTTTAAGGTTGTGGAATATTCGTCATTGTTCGTGTGTTAGTTAGTTATGCTCACTTTCATACATCTTCATTATATTAATGCATCTAAAACTAAATTCATATGTGTACTTGTGCCTCATTCGGTAAAATTATAGATTCGTCATTGAATTAGAATTAAAAGTTTGAATAATACATTGTCACACTTATCCTTTACTTTAAATTGCTCTTCTTCGATCCTACGCCGCATCTTGAGATTATTGCTCATTCATCGTAGAATTTTGTCATTTGAGATTGCACATGGCAAGGATTTGTGGAGCTATGCTGAAGCAAATCAAGAATTCGGTATATTGATCATTGAGGCCATGGCTAGGTTGGTATACATTATATGCTAGGTCCTTGCACTTCATCCCATGCATTTCATTTCATTTTTTTTACATAGAAAAAAAAATCACTACAAGAAATTCAGTTTTTAGTGGCACATAAAAAACGTGCGTCTTGAAAGTAATAACATTTTGGGATTGTTTGGGTAAGTTTATAAAGTATTTGCCTCATTTTGAACTAGATTACCTTGTTTTTGAATTGTCCCTAACACTTGAGAATTGTTGATTGTAGGTTCAAACAAATAAGTAAGCTTTTGCATAGGATTTAGGTACTAAGCTCTTCGTACTTTTAGGGATTTTGAATATAATTTCAAAGTGATGTTTTGATTTTATGACATTATTTTCATTGTTTCAGGAATCTTTCAAATAATTGAAGAGCACTTTATGACTTCTTCGCACTCATTCTAGCAAATAAGTTTTGTTTTTTTTTTTTTATACTTTTTGACATTCATTTTATTGTTTCTAAACATTTTTTCATATTTATGTTTATGCATTTTTCTAATGAATATGGTTGATAGTAGCTGTTGTATTGAATACCTAGTTAACTACCCTACATTTTGATATTATGATTTATTTGAGCATATCTAGCACCTCTTGTATTTTTTCTTGTTAATTACGACAAATTGGAATCGTTTAATTTGGTAAGGAACACTTTTAGTCCAAACCAACAATACAACCTTGAAATTGGTCCTTCCAAATTTTTTTTATGATATGTTATATTTCTCTAACAATCAACTTATATTTGTAGCTTTGAATTACTTTTGGACTTCTTCAAAACACTTTTCAGTTCGATCTCAAGTAATTTTCGATAAGTTTAATATTTTAAGTTAAAAGTGGTTTGAGTTGAATTTATGTTGATAAGTTAATGTGTTTGTGTGTTTATTTATAATTCTTATTTATTGATTGTGAATCTTAAGGTTACTTGCTTGTGTTCTAATGTTTATTTATGATTTCTTGATCAATGTGGTAAACCTTTTAATTTATTAGTGTTGCTATACTTTGCTCCTAAGATGAAGACTTCTTGTTTGTATGTTAGTTGTCTATAATTTTTTTCCTTTTTTGTTAATGTTTAGACATTTTGCCAAATAAATTAGGTTGCTATTTGTATAGCCTCTCTGTTTGACGAGCTTACTTTGCTTGGATTTTGATTGAGTTTTTGTTTATGTTTATAGTTTGCTTGGGTTTTGTTACTTCTCTATGTTTAATGAGTTTTTTTATAAGTATTGATTGAGTATCTTTTTCTTATGTCTAAAAATAACAAAAAATCACCAAAGTTGTGGTATGAGATTAAAGTAGTTGTTGACATATGAAGTAGTTGTAAGTAATAGTTGTACATGACCAAATTTGTGATTAATGTTTAAGTTGTATCAATATTCAGGTTTTAGACGAAAATTTGGAGCGTAGAACCACTGCACGATAGATATGTGAAGTTGTACTTTTTTAAGATTAAGTTTCCATTTATTTCATTGTATACAATAGAGTAGTTATATACTAACGACAAATATTTACTTCAAAATGTAAATTGACGCTTCATTATGAATATACCGAACATTTTTCAATTTGATGATGACTTTGCTCGCACTATTTTCTTAATAATGACAATTACAATTAATTGTCGTCAATTGTTATTTCTTTACAGAAAAAAAAAATATAGTCAATACATGACACTGAAAATTATGTTCTTACAGTAAATTTAATGACACAAAAAATGTGTCATCCTAAACCAATTTGTAGCACAAATAAATTGTTATCATTGCACATATGTTGACACTAATTTAAAGCCACTGAACATAAAAGCGTGACACAAATAATGTGTCGTGAATAGCATATAATTGATAGAAAAGACCTAAATTGGACCTCAATAATGAAACTTCTTTTATGTCAAGGACCAATTAACAATAACACGTTTAAAATGACACAAAAGAGTAAACAACGACACAAAATAAGTGTCATGAATGGATAAACAACGACGTTTTTTTTGCCAGTGTCGTTAAAACCTCTATGTTGACAGAGGATACAAAGACGCTAAATATGTGTCACGAAATCTCTTCGTGACGCGTTTTTTGAGTCGTAAATGACAGTTTTCTTGTAGTGTATTTTTTGATTTGGTTTATAATTATTTGAATTTTGAAATTGTTTAATTTTATTTTAATTTCTAAAAGAAATTTTATACACATGAATGATTTTGATTAAAATTGTCATTGGTAAAAATAATGCTTTATATCCTCTAAAGTAAAATCATTCTTGACGTTGAATGCCTTTCTAATTTCTTGTGGTGTCATAAACAATGTTGTGGACACATTAAAGAACCAAATTGATATGATTTGTAACTGAAGAATTCCACTTTTGATACAACCATACTTTGCTGCTCCTAATCACTAAATTTCAATTATGAATTACAAAATTTCAATTATGAGATGAAACTTGTGATATTTTAATTATCATGATATACAAGTTTGATTTGAACGTAGGAATACAATTTGCTTAATTAGTATTGATTTGGGTTCTAAATTTTACGTTACAAATATAAAGAAATTAAATAAAAGTAATAATGGAATGTATTTAAAATAATTATCAAACTCCCGCCGGCTATTCTACACCTGTCAGGAGATCCCTAACTCTCGACGTCGTATGTAGGCGTCGAGATTTATCTTTAACTCCCTACGTCGTATTTGAACGTTGATCGAACTTTCTTACGAATATCCTGACCAAACTTTCTAAAAAACGGTTCTGTTGTTGGGAGTTCAACTCCCAACGCATTTTTGAACATTTTTCTGACGATTTCATGCACTGAAAAATTGGTGTTTTCTTGTAGTGCTAGTAAGGTTGAATTGTAAGAATTTGAAAATGAAAATATTGAAAAAAGTTTCAACAAACTAAATTATTTTGGTAAGAAAGTTTTTGTTAAGAGCAAAGGACACCCAACCTAAGCTACTAGAACTCTAAACCCATATGACTAAATTATTTTCGTAAGCATCATAATTATCTTTTAAATCCAAAGAAGATTGGACAAAAATAGTAACACTGCATGTGGAACGACTACACTTAATTAACAAAAGAAATAACACCCATATGACTAATAACTAGTAAGTTCCAACATAGCCTGAGCCACATTCTTTGTTTCTTAAATATCAACTTATAATGACTCGTCGAGAGAATGAGTAATATCAACCAAATAATATTCAATAATCAAAGACTGAGACGATTCTCCTCTAAGTGCAGAAGAGAAGATAATCTAGCTCTGGTAGCCTCACCTTTTAAAATTTTAATGGGCTGCCCATGATCAAGCACTTATAGTACACGACACAATTTAGACCCTACTCTTAGTACGATAGAAACGTGGTGTTAAATTGAAGGTTAAAAAACTCTTGACCCCTAATCTTTTATGAAAGTAACAATTTAGCTATAAACTTTGGTTTGTAATGATTTGGTCTCTATACTCTTAATTCTGAAACAATTTAGTCCCTCGTACTTTCAAATTTGTAACAATTTTGACCTTATAACGTAAAAAAACTGTCCAAATTAGATATCGGTTTCTATTTTTTATAACGTAGACTTTGTATTATACCAAAATATTACGTAAGAAATCTCATGAAATTCTAACACAAAGTTCCACAATAGAAATTAAATTGTTACAAATTTCAAAGTAGAAAGACTAAATTGTTATAAAATTGGAAGTACATGACTAAACAGTGGCTTTTACGATAAAGTTTAATGAAAAAAAGCGATTTATATCATTAATTGAACAAGCCTATCATTATTATTTAGACAAAAAAAAAAATTAGTATTTTGTCTTTGTAGCCAACGGCAGGATTGCTTCCCGAGTTGAAAGAAAACCCACATATTTTCTTTTTCCCACGTGAAAAATAAATGAAAAATAAATGAAAAATAAAAATAAGCTTTTTAAATATATTTTACTATTTTATTCTAAAAATTTTCAAAATTGTCACATCATCTTTGTGGTCTATTTAGCAGATTCTATCAATCCTTGGACCACAATTAAGGGTGTACAAAAATTTAAGTCTACATTTAAATTTATTATATAATAATAATAATAATATAAAATCGGGTTGGTCAGGTTGACCGAGTTACTAAATCTTATAATCCAACTCAACCTGAAATATATTTTTTAAACAACTTTACAACTCAACCTAACCCAAAATAAAATTTATCCCAACCTAATCCTTACAGTTTGGGTTAGATAATTCGGATTGGTCGGGTTATCGATTTTTTTGAACACCCCTAATCACAATCGAGCCTTTTCTAAAATTTGAGTACTTTTTTCCAAATTTGAAACCTTAGAATTAATTCTACAAATTCTAAACTTCAAGGACAAAAATGTAATTTGACCAAATATATAAGTATAAATATAATAAAAGAGATGAAAACAAAATATATGAGCTTTAATCATACCCTTCTTTAAATAAAAAAAGAAAAATCTTTTATTATCTTTTATTAAAACATTATAAATCCTATTTTTATTTGAAGATTATAGTAGTAATTATCATAAATAGTAAAAAGCTTAAAATGTCAATTTACCCCTTGTAAAGATGTTGAAAATGTGAAAAACGTAAAATTATCAAACATGTAGACGAAAATTAAATGCTACCATAATTGTTTTGATATATGATATTTTCTAGAAATATCATTTTGTTTTAACAACTAAATAACACATTGAGCATATATGCAGAGAGACATGACATGGTTGTGTACTGGAGAATCAATTTGATTTCAAGAGTAAAAAGTAATTGCAAAAAAGCACTCTTGATATAGTTGTAATTGCAATTAAGCCCTTAAATGATAAATATTGTATCCTCAAACTTCTAAAATTTTGTCAGTTTGAGTGCTTAATTTTGCTGTTCACTAGAGACCAATCTCCTTTTATCTGTATTTGTTTTATCTCTCATTACTTTATTTTGGAAGGCTTTTCTCTAGCCCTCCTTATTTGTACAAACTATTTTTGTGGCAATGAATTTCTTCCTATTTGTACGAAGTCCTTTTGTAAGAATGAATTTCCTTTCGTGTGGGTTTAAGTTTGAGGAATTGGTGTGAAACGCCCCGAGTTTTTAATTACAACCCGAGATCATTACTTGAAACAAAATAAGAATTTAAAACCAGACTCTTGAAAATTTCAAATCATTTTTATGGAAGAAATTGAAAAGACACTCAAATCGACTTATGTAGAAAATCAAAGAATTTAAATACTTAAACAATGTAAAACTTTTGACGTTTGGGCCCCAAGTAAGACATGCAATTTGTAAAAGTTAAAAGTACACGTGGAAACGAATCAAAACTATAGCGAAAGCAACTGGTCATATAGTTCCGATAAGCATGGTCGCAGATTCCTCTTGTCTCTCGCCGATCTCATTTTCTCTTAGCCTGAAAAATAAAAACACAGAAGGGTGAGTATATAAATATACTCAGTAAGGAACTTTCTCTACTAGCCACATAGAGTAGCTGTCGATTCCTCACTTAATCAATACCCTGTTTTACACAGCAATAATAGTTCACAAAGAAAGCCCATATCAGCATAAACGTCAGGGTCAACCTAGGAACCTGTGGGAACACTTGCAAAGCAGCCTAGTGTATCATCGGATCGTGTGCCACACAATAGCGAACCCGTCCCACTACAGAGTACGACAATTGACCCATAGACGGAACAACGCCTATTCTAGTTCAACATACTACGCCAGCCAGTTGTCATACTTTTATGTTCTACTCGGTCATCAAGCGAA
>JBBPDJ010000008.1:3282299-3294887 GCA_037974625.1 Cucumis cinereus | reverse complement strand
GGCACGGACGCGGTCGTGGAGAACATAACGAATATATATACTATGAAGCACCTATCGAATCAGAGCCACAAGAGTACCAACAAGAACCCAGTCAAAGTCAGGATGAGCCAAATCAAGATATAGTTCAGAGTCGACGACGACAACCTGCTCGAAATTGAAGACGTTCAGGTTGTGGAACACATTGATTTTGTTGTAACTTTTAAATTATTATAAAATATCGATGAGAACATTTTTACATATATTTTCTTTTCTTGATTTTGTTACAAGTTACATATTCTTAATTTAGTTACAAATAAAATAAAATTTATTTTAAATATTTAAAAAATGGAGAAAAGTTAAAAAAAAAAAATTAGTTAGAAATTAAAAGGAAATTTGGATAATTTGTAACTAAATTTTCCATTTAGTTACAAACTTGAAGAACATAACACTGGTGAAGGGTTAAGGTAAATTATTTATATGCCTTTGTAAAAATTATACAAAGACATTACTTCACATTCATATTTAATTTAATATCTTTTTTTATATATATAAAAATCTTAATAAATTCAAATTAATGTCTTTGTAAAAATTATACAAAGACATTACTTCACTTCACATTCATTATACGTAAAATTCAAATTAACAAAAAAAAAAAATCATTTCTCTCTCCTATGTCCTGGGTTCATAAGAGAGAAGCCAATAACATCACTATCTCTAATTATTTTGCAAACACCATTATTTTTCTAAATAAAATTTGAAACAACAATATTCCTCTAATTTTTCCCACATGTTTAAAAGTTGAAAAATTATAAAATTAACAAAATATTTATATCTTATGCCAAAATTGTGTAATGAATGGTCAATATTTTATTTTTTATTATTCTTAAAAAAAACCTTTAAAATACTAAATTTATATTTGTGACAGGAATATGAGATAAAATATTATTTCTGATTGAATATTCAAAAACAAATAAATAAACTTTCTCAAAATAAATTAAAATGAAATTATTTATGGGTATTGATTGATATTTGTACTAAATTTTTTAAATAAAATGTAGCAAATTTAATTAAAAAATTCATATAAAATAGTATAATTCTGTCTAAAACAAACCAATGATCCTTTTCATTTTTCCAACTCATAAAATTTTCATATTTTTGTGTTTTTTTTCAAATATAAAAATATTTGTTTACTCATTCTTTTCTTCTTCAGAATCACAAACTGTTAGTGGTAGAAGCCGACGGCAACTACGTTCAACCATTTCTAACCTCCGATATCGACATTTATTCCGGCGAATCTTACTCCGTCCTCATCAACACCGACCAAAACCCATCGGAAAACTACTGGGTTTCCATCGGCGTCCGCGGCCGTGAACCAAAAACCCATCCAGGCCTAACAATCCTCAACTACCTCCCCAACCCCGTCTCCAAATTACCCATTTCTCCGCCACCGGAAACCCCCAAATGGAACGATTACGACCGAAGCAAAAACTTCACATTCAGAATCTTAGCCGCTATGGGCAGTCCAATCCCACCTGTAAAATCCACCCGCCGCATCTTCCTCCTCAATACCCAAAATAATATGAACGGCGGCTACACAAAATGGGCAATCAACAACGTCTCTTTAACCCTCCCCTCAACGCCGTACCTCAGCGCCATTAAAATCGGGATGAATGACACCTTCGACCAAAATCCCCCAGCGGAAACATACCCAGAAGACTACGACATCCACAACCCACCACCGAACAGAAACACCATCACGGGAAACGGTGTTTACCGGTTCGAATTAGGGGAAATCGTAGATGTTGTTCTACAAAATGCCAACACATTGAACGACAATCATAGCGAGATTCACCCTTGGCATTTACACGGGCATGATTTTTGGGTTTTGGGGTATGGAGAGGGGAAATTTTCCGCTGCCGTGGATGAGACGAAATTTAATCTGAAGAACCCGCCGTTGAGGAATACGGTGGTGATTTTCCCATATGGGTGGATGGTGATTCGATTTGTGGCGGATAATCCGGGGGTTTGGGCTTTTCATTGCCACATTGAACCTCATTTGCATATGGGAATGGGGGTTATCTTCGCCGAAGGAGTTCATAAGGTTGGGAGAATTCCGACGGACGCTATGGCTTGCGGCGGCACTGCGAAAGAGCTTATTAATAACCCAACACAAAAGCCCTAGAATTGAAATCCCTAAAATACCTATGAAAAACCTCTAGATATGTGGCTGTTTAGGGTTTGTGGAAGTAAATTAGTCTATTCTCGTCTCATGTTTATTATTATTATTATTATTATTGAGTTAAACTATGACTTGGGTTTACGTAGTTTGGAGTTTGTTTGGTTTTAGTTCTCGACTTTTTTAAAAAAAGCTAAATTTAGTCTTTACCGTTTGTTCATTTGTTCACTCTAAATTATTATGAAAATTTCTTGCATGAATATTTTTTTTAACAAGTACGATAAGTAGGCGTAATCAGACATCTCAATTAGGTTGATATCACCCTAATGTCTTTATTATGTCTCAATCTAAAAGAGCATCCCTTGATAAAAAAAAATATATACGAAAATATGGAGTTCGATAATAAATATAAAAAGCATATAGTAGAGTAAAATTATCCAATTAAGAGAAATACAAGAAACATCGCACAAAATAACTTTGATCTAGAACTCCATTGTGGATCAAAAGATAAAATATCCTCCCAAAGAGCTTTTTTGATCTCCTAACCATGAGACTTGTGTGGAATGGAACCCTTTACCTCCTCCTTTCTTTTTCTCATTATGAGATGAGTGGTATTCTAATTCTCTAATGCTCTTAAGAACAAATAAGAAAATTTTGTCTCTGAATTTTTCATTCCCTTTTCTTCCAAAGATATTGGATCTCACAATCCACATTCTTGCCTGAGAATAGCATGATAGCAAAGTGGTGGTGCCAATGTTTTTGGTAATGTTGGTGTTCATTTGAAGTTTGTGGGAATTTGGGGAGAGAAGAGACTATTTGAAAGAAGTCTTCACGAGTAAGTTGCTTGTCTATTTGGGTTAATTTCAAGTATGTTATGATGTATGTCTTATTTCTTTATTTATTTTTTTTTTTGTAAGAATTATAAAGAAAAATCTATAGCATTGGCGTGGATTCAATCCCTTCACGTCGTCATTCAACACAAGAATTTAATGATCTCCCGATGTTTACAAGTTGTGCCAGTAACACCAACTAGGTCAAATTATCATTTTATCCATGAGTTACTTCTTAGTCCTTCACGTGGGGAGTTTCATTCCTGACGTAGTTTGGAACATTTCCCAGTGACTTCAGTCACAAGAAAATCGTCAATTTCTTGTAGTGGTTGTTTGTGCTTTTGCTTAAAAAAAATAAAATTTGATTTTCTTTTGAATAGAAAGCATTACGATATTTCTTTTAGAGAATACTAGCCTAATGGTTTACATTGTAGTATTATTTTAGTATATTTAGAAGTTAAGAGGATTCCGTAATTAATATGATAGTCTTTTACGCATTATGTACTGAATAATTGTAACTATTTAAAGAGTCAAAATTGTAAATTATGAAATTTTAAAGAACAAAGGTTGTGATCATTCATTCAAACATATCTTTACTATTAGAACATAATATTTCATATTTTTAGTCTAGATGATACCCATATACAAAATATATACTATTGTGTCGATCGTGTAATCACTTCGATTTAAATAGTTATAATCGGGAAAGATGTAAACCCTAGATCTTGTATCTAACCTTCTTAGGTTTAAGTATTTTATGCGTTGTTGTGTTGTTGTTATTGTTGTTGATTTTGATAATTCGAGTAAAGAGGGGTAAACTAGGGTAATTGGTTGTAGGGTCAAGTTAAAGAAAAGAATTTGTCTAACTGTGAGAGGTTAGCCATGAGGCCAAGGCCAACCATCATGCGTCCAAGAGAAGCTTAAGCGCTGACACTAAGGTGGGCAGCAAAGTGAAGTTACAACAAATGTTAGGGGCCCAAACTTGAACTAGGTGTTGAGTGGTTGCTTTGAAGGCTATGCGGCCAGGTGAGTTGGTTGTGAATATAAGCTATGCGTTGAGATGAACACCTCCTAATTCAGTTTAGTGGAGAATACATGAAAAATTAAGGTTAAATATGAAGATTGGTGGGCTGACTAGTAAGTAGGAGGTGGCAGATGGAGAGCATCTATTTTAGTCTATAAATAGGGATTGTTGTGTTGAAAAGTTCTCTCATTCTATGTGCAAAATCTAAACTTCTTGAGCCAAATTAAGAAGAGTGAGTGTAGCGTGTGTGTGAGGGTTGCCGTGAAGAAACTCTTTGAGGATGATGCAGAAATCTTGAAGACATTCCAGATTGAGTAGTTTTTAAATCAATCAAAGCAAGGTATGAAGATTTGGTCATATCTAAAGATATATGAAGATATTGAAGCTTAAATTTTGAGGTAAGATAGTTAGAAGGATTAGGAACAAGTTTGTAGAAAGACAATTTTCATTTTAATGAATAGATTTTAGGTTATTCAAGCCAAAAGAAAAATCTGGAAATTTATGGTTAAGCAAGTAGCTTCAAGCGTGGGACAAGCAAGCAGGTGTTTGGGGCTTGCGTCCAGACTCAAGCGAGTGTGTAGGCAAGGGAAAGCGTGCAGGCTTTATGTGTGCACACATTCGCAAACAGCCAACACAAAGGATACGCGACCAAAAGAGTGAGTGTGCGGAGTAGAGCCACGCGATCAGGCAGTGAGCGTGGCGGGAGTCTGTGAATGAGGTTAGTGAGCGTGTCTTGCATCCACCTAGCCAACATTGTGCCTTTAGTGGGCCTAGGATGTCTATGCATTTACTTTGACATAGTTTGATATTTTTGGAGTTTCTGAGCTATTTTTGGATATTATCTAAGTTCAAAGAGGTTAATTTCCTACATTTCAGGTCAAAAGGAAATTGAACAAGTCTACAAACCGAAGGGGGAGTAGCTGAAAGCCGTGAGTGACAAAATGTTCTCAAGTTTTTCTTTTAAGTGTTTTTAAGCATGAATTTTTTTATCTTGCTAAGATTTTAAGCATGAGATTTACATAAGTTTTTATAAGTATGTTTTGCAAGCAACTTCTCAAGCATGAGTTAGTTGTTTTAAAGCTATCAAGTTAAGTTATTCACATATTGCTATGAAAATGCTTGTTTTTCAATCAGTGCTCTGTACCCAAGTTATTATCCAAATTCCAGTACCTAGGGACATGTGGATGAGAGGCTACTAGGGTGGCATGATGAATATTATATAGTACATATTTCAATATACAATAGACTTTTGGGTCATATGTTGGGGTATTTAGTCCTTTGGAGGGTAGATGGGTACGAGAGAGATAAGATTTGTTTTGTAAAGTTGTATTATTAAAATGTACATTTTCTAGCATGGTGTTTATTTATTTGTTTAAGTTAGTCATTTACTGGGGTTCTAGCTCATCTTTTCCAAAATGATTTCTTTTTCACCTAGGAAGTGATCATGATCCCACTACTGCTAGTCTGTTGCCTTGTCTACTAGGTTCATCTTGTTGTTTTGATTAATCCTGTATAGTTGGCTCATGCATACCTATGTTAGTTTGGGGCTAAGTTTTGTGAGTGTTTGTTTGTATTTGTGACTTTCTTTATAACCTCTTTATTGGATGTATTGTACATAAGTTTGGTGTTAGAGACAATTTTCCTTATGTACCACTACAGTTAGGTGTTAAGTTCAGATTTACTTTAGTTCTGCGTTATTTACCAAATACTATGTATACGAATAAAATACAGAGTGTTGGAAAAGTCGCATCTTCAACTATATCAAGGACAAAATCGATATATTGAAACTATTATGTATGTGTGTTGGGCGTGATTTGCCATAAACTTATTGTCCACGTTTTTTGCCAAAAAATCGAAGTGACCCTCCGTTTTTTATCATTTCCTCCAATTCCCCTAAAAACTAAGATTTCTTAAAAATACAAATTACACAAAGATTAATCTACTTTTTCACAAACACGAAACAACCATATTTCTAGGGGCTTTCTAGGGTCTTCTACAGATATACTAATTGACGGTCTTGTTAGGGTTCTTCATGGGTTGGATTGGTTTGAGAAAAATCTGAAAATTCAATTTGATTGGATTGACTATCCGAAAGACCCAAATAAGGTCTCCAACTCAAATTATTAAAAGTGTAACCCCGACTCAATCCAATCCGATAGAGACATACACAACTCAATCCAATAAAACACAAAATTATAACTAACCCAACCCAACCCATAAAGTATGGGTTAACTAGTCCGGGTCCTTTGGGTGGTTTGGGTTGCGGGGTTATTGGAACAACCCTAGGTGTGGCAGTGCGGCCGCAAGCCAAAACATACGGCGGAATTTCCCTGACCCTTTCAACTGCTTCGGCAAAGATAACCCCCATACCCATCTCCAAATGAGGTTCAATGTGGCAATGGAATACCCAAACGCCTGGGTTATCCGCCACAAATCGAATCGCCGTCCACCCAAGTGGGAAAATCACCACCGTGTTCTTCAACGGTGGGTTTTTCAGATTCAATTTCTTCTCATCCGCGGCAGAAAATTTCCCCTCTCCATACCCCAGAACCCAAAAATCATGGCCGTGTAAATGCCAAGGGTGAATTTCACTCGTATTCTCTGTTAACGCATTGGCGTTTTGTAGAATCACATCCACTATTTCCCCCAATCGGAACCGATAAACGCCGTTTCCGGTGTTCGTGTTCGGGTTCAGCGGTGGGATTCTGATGTTGTAGTTCTTCGGGAATGTTTCTGGTGGGGGAGTCTGGTTGAAAGTGGAGTTTAGACCGAATTTAATGGCGCCGAGGTACGGAGTTGAGGGGAGGGTTAAAGATATGTTGTTGATTGCCCATTTTATGAATGTGCCGTTTACACGATTTTGGGTGTTGAGGAGGGAGATCCGGCGAGTGGAGATTGGTGGTGGTTTTGTAGCGTTCATGGCAGAGGCTAAGACTCTGTATGTGAAGTTTTTGCTTCGATCGTAATCATCCCATTTGGGGGTTTTTGGCGGTGGAGAAATGGGTAACTCGGCGACGGAGTTGGGAAGGTAGTTGAAGAGTATCAGTGCCGGCAATGTTTCAGGCTTCCGACCACGGACGCCAATGGAAGCCCAGTAGTTTTGCGATGTGGTTTGGTTGGTGGTGACGAGAACAGAGTAGGACTCGCCGGAATAAATGTCGATATCGGAGGTTACAAATGGCTGAACGTAGTTACCGTCGGCTTCAACCACTAACATTGTGTGATTCTGAAAAAGAAAAAAAAAATATAAAACTTATTCTTTTTTTTAAACTATGACAATATGAAAAATTGATGGTTAGAAAAAGAAAAAAAAAGTTAATCCATAAAATTTTGTAATCATGTGTCAACAGGATAACCCCGTCTGAAGATATTCTAAAACTTTTGAAAATATTTACAAATATAATAAAAGATTACAATGTTAATTGAATAATTAATAAGTTTAACTTGGATTATTTTTGTCAATTAGTGCTTAGCTTTCATCATTGAGGTGGAACATTCGATCCCCTATCACTATAATTGTTGTAAAAAAAAAAAAAAAACTTAAGAGAGAGAGAGTGTTACCGCAATGGCAAAATTGAGAGAAGCTAATGAAGTGGTACTTGCAATTCTTATCCTATAAGTCTTATTGGGTTCGACTTTGAGGATAAATGGTGCACATTGATCTTTCCGCTCGCAATGCTTTGAACTCGTGTTGTATTTATCTAAACTTGGACAATTAAATTGCCCTGTCCCATTTATGAGAATGGACTTCAAGAACAAGACACAAAAGAAAAGAAAAAAAACATTATATTTAAACATCTCCAATATTTTACCTAAACCAAGAAAAACAAAAATCAACTTTTACCTTCTAGATTAATTTCTAATTATTATCTACCTTGGTTACATATAATCCAAGTTTTGTTTATGATATGGCTAAATTGCCAAAAAAAAAAAAATCAAAATTATAATATTATCTTCGACATTTTATTAATATTTGAAAACCATTTTGTTGCTTGGATGTAAAATAGGTCCTAATTGACTACATGGATACGATAGTAACTACGAGTGATGTGGCAATATTCAAGTTTTAATTTAACTTCTGCTTTTCTAATTTAAGGGTAGTTTTTGAATTGTTCATAAAAAGATCAAGGGTAATATTGTAACTTTTTTTAAAATATAGAATATTGTTGTAACGTGTGCAATTTGAAATTTACAAAAAAAAATATATATATTACACATTACTAATTAATTTTGGAGAAAAAAGGTTATATAAAATAATGATATACTTGATATAAAAGCATTACCGAAATATTTATAATATAACAAAATTTTAAATTTTATCCATTATACACACTGAAAAACATTGATTAGACAACTAAATATATATAAGACTAGTAAGATTAAAGAGTAATTATTTTAAATTACAAAGTTGCTTGAAATATTTTTAAATATAACAAAATATCATTAGATGTCTATTAGATAGACAGTGACATTTTGTTATATTATTTATAAATAATTTGACTCATTTTACTATATCTTAAAACTGCCGATAATTATATGTTTTTTCAATTAGATTTAAATTATATGATTTATCTAAATTTCATTAAATGTGTCACATGGATTTTCCTACAAATTATTTTAAAATTCAAAATTTGGAGACACTGCCCACCCCTAAGAAATGGGTAGGCATAACATGATTAGATGATTAATAATTTACCTTTAAAAAAGGAAAAAGGTTTTTCCTATTATTTATGGCTTTTTAAAAAATTATAATTAAAAACAAAAACAAAATATTTATACCTTGTGTCGCAAAAATCCACTACACACAATTTTACTGAATATTTTGTCAGTGATTATATTTTCAGTTTGGGCTAAACATTTAGTTGATCTTTGTCCATTTGAAATGTAGCTAAAAGTTAAAACGACAAAATGCACTTTAGTTCCTGAGATTTGAATTTATGTTTGTTTAGTCTCTAAAGTTTTAAAACGAACACTTTTGATCTCCAAAGTTTTAGATTACAGTCGAAGGCGAGATGAAAATAGACAATGAATCGGAACACGAGCAAAAGTATGAAGCCGAAATTAAAGGTTGAATAGATTTTGTGAAAATTGGAGCAATGGTTTGTGGATTTAAAGAGAAGTTGAGGAGGAGGAAAGGTTGAAGAAGCCGATGGAGAAGAAGGAGGTGGGGAATCCATGTCATTTGAAAAGAATATTAAATTATTTTTAAAAAAAGAAAGTGCTAAAGTGGCTGGGTTGCTCGTTATTTAATCCATTAGTCAACTTCAAACATCCAGACTGGAGCGTACGTTTTGAAATTTTAGAAATTAAATACACATCGACTTTAAAGTACATTTTGTCTAAATTTAAATTTGTTACAAATTACTGTAAAAAATTAAAAGGAAATGGATTTCTAAATTTCTTGCTTTTTATATGTTTTATGTCAAAATTTACATAAACCAAGTTAAGTTTTGAAAACTATAAAAAAAAAAAAAGTCAAATTTTGAGTACAAAAATTGAGAAATAATTTTTGTTATTTTGAATTTAATTAAGAAACTACATTGGTTGTCAATCTGAACATAATTTACTCCAACACAAGACATACCTGGGGTTCTCTAACCCAGCGGAATGGGTTGGACATGAGGCCAACTTCTTGCTTGTGAACGCTCATATTCCACCAATCACTAAGTAATAAATTGATCTCTTCGTCGTATTGGAATGGCTCTTTCTTTCCTTCTTCTAGATCCACTATTAAGGATCCATACAACCCGGCCGCTCGTTGCATCCCAAAATGACCATGATAGAAATATGTCCCAGGCTACAAAAAATAAAAGTTCAACAAATGAATAAATTAAACTTTATCATAAACGTTGACACTTCTATCGACATTTATATTTTAAATCCTTCTCACCTTATCCACTTTGAACTCGTAAGTGAAGTTTTCTCCTGGATTAATGGGACACTGCGAGATGGAAGCAGTGCCATCAGCCCAGGGAGTTCCTCGCTGCAGGATTCCATGCCAGTGAATAACGACACCTTCGGTAGAGAGCTTGTTAATCACCTCTACAACGACGATGTCATTAACATTGGCTCTAATCGCTGGACCGGGAAACTGGCCGTTGATTCCCATGACGATGTTTTCGACACAATCCGGGGACCCAAACATGTACTCAACTTCAAATTTGTAGTATCTGGTTTGGGAAACCGCTTGAGAGAGAGTTATTCCAAAACCAAAAATGATTGAGAAAACAAAGAAGATGACTAGAAAAGGCATAGGAAACAATGGCTGATTTGCAACTTTTGCCATCTCTATGCTAAGAGATTGAATGGAAGAATAGTAATGCAATGATCAAATAGGAGAAGATGATCAATGGCAAAATTTACAATTAATTGACTCCTTTTTATAATTCAAATTTCAGTTTTTCTTATTATTATTTTAACAATGCCACATGAGCAATGTTCACATTGTTTTTTTTTTCTTTCATTTGTTTGACTTTTTTTTTTAAACAAATTGTGAATATAGGTGTAAAAGCTTTTTTTTTTTTTCCTTTTATTATATATCACCTATTAAAAAAACGAAAAACAAAAACGTGATGAAACCTACGATAGAGATTTAAACGTAAAATTCATCTAAAATATTTAATTTGTATAAATATTTTTTTTGACTTTTTGACTTTTTGACTCTTAATTTCAAATTAATTATTTTTAATTAATTAATACTTTGATGATAAAATTTTTTTGCTTTTATTTATTAAAGTATACTTTAAAATTTTATGAGAACGAATATGACGCGGAAAATGAATACGAGGAGAGAAAATCAACAAACCTAGGAGAAGACAAACAAACCTTCAACCTAAGACAAACAATTAATGAAATGAAAATGTTTTGAGAGAAAAAAAACATAGATAAGAGCAAGACAACAAACGTCAACCTAGGAAAAAACTCGAATGTTTGTAAGGAAAACGTTGAAGGAGAGTCATATATGTGTGTATATATATATATATATATAGGAGATAGACAGACGTTATACAAAATCCTTTGACATTTCACGTCAACATAATTAAACATAAACTCATAAATTTTGAAAGTTAAATTGTGGACACGATGAGATATAAATTTTCATATTCTAACATCTTCGAACAAAATTCAACTATCACATATATAAATTCATACCCTTTATTAAAAATTAGTTACGTAGGTACAAGTTATATATTGCTCATGACAATGTGAGAATGTGAAAATTGATTAAAAAATAATTAATGTTAATTTATTGTACAACTTGGATTAAATATAATAATGTTGTGAAACAAAAATGTGTTATTATAAAAAGACTGATAATTGACTTGAAAATTAAATAATAAATTTATTTCTATGGACTAAACTTAGCATTAAAAAAATGAGATCTTGTTACAAATATTTAATATTTATTAGAAAATTTAAAATTTTTAGTTAATTAAATAATTAGAAATAAGAATCAAATAAGAATCAAAGCTGAATTTTTCAAAAATAACATTAAGCAGGACAATCAAATCTATCACTTTTACAAAAGTTAGATCAATCATAATCAAAATAAAATATTAATTTTTAATTATTAACTAATTTAAAACTTTTTTTTAGTTCAACTTAACTTATTTTTGAAATTAAATAGGTAGCTGAACCCTAAACCCTAAACCCTAAATCCTGAACGGAAAATTGTTGTTAAAGGCAAAATTGTTGAAAAATATTCACAAATATAAGAAAATTTTATAGTCTAACAATGATAGACACTAATAGACATTTATCAGTTTCTATCAGCATCCATCAGTGATAGATAATAGTATTATATTAGTATTCTATTAGTGTCTATCAACATCTATTAGTGATATTTTGTTATATTTTTAAATATTTTAGTTCATTTTGCTATATTTGAAAACAGCCCTAACTAAATCTATCTGGATCGGAATAAAAAATAATATTATTTTAGTTATTAAACCATTCATATGAGTTTTTAAGAGAAAGAAAAGAAAAAGTAATAATAATATTTTGACTTGAATAAGAAAAGTGTACTCAAGCTATCCCAAAATTTAACAAAAAATTAAAAGACTAATTTGATTGTTTTTAGTACAGATTGGTGGTGGCAATATTTCTTAAGGTGGTTTCACTACAAGAATTTTAGTTTTTATCGTCGGTAGATCTAAAGAAAAATGTTGGTAAAGTCTCTGTTGATATTTCTTTTTACGTGGGCATGCATCATGGTTGAAAGCCCATTGTCTTTTTCTCTATCCACGTTTTTTACGGTGTATCGGTAGAAATGCCCACACAAGTAAACGCATGAGCAGAAAAAGCAATTATGCCTACGAAACGTACGTTGGCAAAAAAGACCTTTTGCCCACGCATATATTTTCATTGACAAAAATGATGATGTACTCATGCAATGAAAATCTGTGGACAAAACATATCTCTGCTGACATTTTTTATTACGTTGCCAGAAAAAAACTGTCGCTAAAAACAAGAGTTCTTGTAGCGTGTGAAATTAAGAGTAAGGCTTAAACTTAGGTCAATAGAAGGTCAAAAAGACTAAATTATAATTGGGTCAATTACTGATATTAATATAATGTTAG
>JBBPDJ010000008.1:3244146-3276866 GCA_037974625.1 Cucumis cinereus | reverse complement strand
CATTAAAAGTCCTATGTTGACAGTGGATACAAGGACGCAGCAGTTTGCGTCACGAATGTTGTTCGTGACGCGTTTTTCGCGTCGTTATAGTCCACGAAATTTGAGCAATGGCATGAGTAGCGACATCAAGTGACAGTTGGGGAGTGGCGAGCAATGACTTCGAACGGTGACAATGAAAGATGGCTACCAATGACATTGAATCGATGTAATTGTGAGTGGTGGCATGGAAACAATCAATCCTAATAGGGATACCAAGCAGTTTGAACATTTCTGAACAACCACTTGAGTAGCGTCTTTAGACAATAGTGGCAGCGAGCGACGACTCCGAACGAAGATACTGAACAACAACCAATGACATTGAACAGCAGGTGGCAAAAAAAAGGTGATGATAGTAACTCTTGGCTTTTGGTCCTTGATCTTAAATTAATTCATTAATATTTTATGAAAGCAAACCTTAATATCCACAAAAAAAATTTACTGTTTTAACGTGATCAATGCGTATAACTTGAAATAATGTTTTCGACCTAATTTGAATCTCTCACATCAAAGTTCAAACAAAATACATATAGTTGAAACAAACTTGGTGAAGAAATACTTAAGAGTTAGTGCTCGACAACCAAATTAATCAAATTGGACTCCATTAGAAGGTAACATGTGGATAAATGGAGGAGTGGTGTTTGGTTAGATTTAAGAAAGAAAATGAAAAAAATTCGTTTTTTTAGTTTTAATTTAAAAACAAAATTATTTTAAGAAAATAATTTTTTAGAAGATGACTAATATATATGTATGTGTACATATTTATATATTTTGTAACTTTTAATCTTCACCTTTATTTGGTTTTTAAAGAAATGATCAAATGGTCCAAATTAGATAGTGGTTTTCATTCTCTATCCTCTCTTTTTAAACTCTCCACTCCCTTCCCATTTCAAAAACAATTTTATTATTTTCAATCCTCCACGATTCAGTGTTGCTCTCTCGAAGCTTCAATTTTCTTTTCTTTTCATCTTCTTCTTGAGAGAGAGATGTTTTATGTTGTGAGGATTAATTCATTAAGTGCAAAGATCTATAAATCCACTCTTTTAGAGAGTTTATCAAATATGGTATTTAATTTTTTTCAAACTTTTGTAAGGATTGTTCATTCTAACATTAGGAATATTTTGTTATCGTATATATCTTTGTTATATATATTTTCCTTTTGTAGCATTTCTACACTTTTCTTCCTTGGTCACTCTTGTACACTTGTTTGTGTGTCTATATATATATTTCAAATCTAAGTGTTTTACATGGTATCAAAGGGCTCTAGAAAATTAGAGTTTTGAGAATTTTAGAGTTTGAGAATTTAGAACCTATTTGTGTTACGTCTAGGGTTTTGTGGAGGTGTAAGTTTATACTTTTTCCCACCACCATTGTCTTTAGTTTGTTCATTGTCGTTTGTCGTCCATTGCGCCACCACCTTTGACTTTGCTATTTTTCGAAAAGCCATCCACCAAGGAGCCCAGGCACCAATTTACAGAGCCCTACATTTTGATTTCCATCTACCAACATGTGAAACTCACACACGCACCGCCACATCTCTATGTCAACCAATCTAAGCGTGGAGGTGCATGCATCGTCGATTTTAGCTCGCCATTTGTAGGTGTCATCAGAGTTGTTTCCTCTCTTTGGTTATGTGTTTATTTAGACTATATACTCATTGTTTGTGAAGGAAAAATATCTTCGGTAAATTAGGGTTTGCTTTAACACAATTTTTCTTTAGATTTTAATCTTTTTTTCTGTCTGATATTTTAGGTAACGGCTGACAAGAAATTAATAGTCACGTCTAAGATGATTCCTATTGTGTGAAAAGTAACTGAATACAAGTTGAATTGATCAAATTACCATTCATGGAGATTAACTGTAACACACTTTATTAGGTGCATTGGAATAGATGAGCTTATCACAAAAGAGCCACCAACTAATGCTACTAAAAAGATTTGGGGGCGAGATGATTCAAGAATACTTCTACAAATCAAGAATTCTATTGAACGTGAAATCGTTGAATTAGTAATTCACTGTGAATAAGTCAGGGAACTACTGAAAATATCATAATTTTCTTTATTCTAGGAAAGAGAATATTAATAGATTGTTTGATGTTTGTAGAACTCTATAGTCTACACTACAAGAAATTTGAGAAACAATGACACAAATGAACAGTGTCAATGAGAAGGGGGAAGAAAAATTGTGTCATCTTTTCCAAAAATCGAGTTTTTGGCGGGAAAAGACGGAAGTTTTCGGATTTACGAAAATTCGTGACGCGTTTTTCGCGTTTTGTGACGCGAAAAATGCGTCGTCTTTTTTCATTAAAAGTTTTAGCTTCTGCCCTAGAATTAAAAAAACCGTGCGGCCCCCCTTCTTTTTTCACGTTTTGCCCGAAGCCCCATCAGTCTGTTCGCCCAGCCTCCCAACTCATCTGTCTTCAACGTCCGTTCAACGTTCGGCAGCTACCGTCGGTGGTCCCCACTCCGGCGTCCCGTCGGAGGTCCACCCAATCTGTCGGCCTTTGTCACCCACGCTGTTGCCACGCCAACGTCCGTGCAATATTAGAAGACAAAATCCATTTGCCACTTCAGGTTTGTTCCATTTCTTTTCATTTCCCGCACTCAATTCATGTTGGCAAATAGGTAGGTAAATCTATTAAACATTTGTGTCGAAAAATCATGTCGAACACTTTGTCTCATCACATAGGTTACAATTTGTTTGATGAAATGCCTCAATGAAAGATTTTGTTGCTTTTTCTTTTATTTTTCTTTGTTCCAATACAAAATCCAACCTAAAACCATATTGTCTCATTTTTTGTTACTAAACCATAATTTGAATACTAATTATGTTCCTAAACATTGACTTATTTGTTATAATTTTGTGTCTTCTATAATACTAGGTTCCATTTTGTGAATTGTATTCACGTTTTGAGAATAGGCAACATATTTTCTTGCCCAATTGAATTGAACCATGAAGTGTGTGAGATTATGCCTTGTTAGATTTTATTGTACTGATCTTAATTGGTATAGAGTCACTCCTTACTTGCTAAATTGTTATTTTTGCAGTACAGTATAGGCCATGTCAATGTTGTTATTAAACTAGTATACTTATTAATGGAGTAAAAAATCTCATCCTCATCTTAGTAACATTGAGCAATTTTGTTTGTCAATGTCTCACTGTGTTTGGTTTGTCAGTTTAGTTTAAGAGACTTGTTGTTACTATGTTTATTGTAAACATGTGTGTTAAACAACTTTGTAGAGAATATTTTTTACAATGGACAAATCATGGATGATGGAGAATAGGATGTCTAGGGAGTATGAAGTAGGAGTTGAAACTTTTATTGAATTTGGTTTACGCATGCCAACGGTTCCAATTCAATTAGGTGTCCATGTTTGAAGTGTGGGAATCGTGTGTCCAATGAGGTTTCAATAGTTAGATATCATCTATATGCAAATGGGATTGACCAAAGTTATAAAGTGTGATTTTGGCACGGCAAAAATTTGACGGGGGAGAATCGTAACAATGAATGTCATGATGAAAATGAACAAAACATTGACGATGATGATGATTTCTTCAATGTACTGAATATGTAACAATGAATGTCATGATTTCTTCAAAACATTGACGGGGGAGAATCGTAACAATGAATGTCATGAGAATCGTAGCTATATCAACCTGATCAAGGAGAAAAATCACTGATAAGTTACTTTATGGAGATAAAAAATACAAGTGTGAAATTCAATGTCTTGATGTCAATTTGCACTTATCTAAAAGTTTTAATGGTTCAATGTGAAAAGTTGTTTATCATGAGTTTCTTAGTTGGCGTTGTACCTAAATACAGGATGACCAAAAATCAAGTTTTGCGAAGCTCAAACATATCATTGTGAAAAGAAGTTTACACTCAAATAATTCGTACAAAGAAGCCACACGTAGTTACTGTTGGATTTTATATCCTAAAATTCGTGATTGTGAATGTTTAAATATCCTATTAACGATTTTCATCTAACACTAATGGTAAGGATATTTTATAAAAACATTTTAAAAAAAGTTTAAGGGTGTTTTTGAAACTTTCGAAACTTTAGAGCATTTTTAACACAAAGTGTAAAGTTAAAGGACATTTTTTATAATTTAACCTTTTCAATTCACAAATCATTAGAAACTCAAAATTTCTCGTTCACAAATCATTTGATCTTCTTTCCAATTGTTTATTTTTTTTCCATAAAAATTTATTTAGAATTTTTTTTAATGTTTGATAACCACTTAAAATGACTTTTTACTACATTTTTTAAAAACTTTTGATAGCAATACACAATAAACCAATCTAATTAATTCACAAAGTTTTCAATTGTTTGTACTTGACCTAACCCAAAAAAGTTGACAATCTAATTCAAAACATACCAGTTGAGTTGAGTTGATCGAATTTTCGGCCCCCGATTTATTTTTTGAACGTGCCCCTAAAAACATATATCCAAACAAAATATAAGAATAAAGTTTTATGTGACAAAAGAAGGCACATCACATGCAGATATTCTACCAACTTAAATACTAAAAACTCATTGGAAGAGAGTGAAATAAATAAATAAATAAAAGTAGAATGGCCTATTAGCAAATACAAATTGTTAAGGCCCCACATGAAAAACATTTAATTTATCTTTTAATTTACCTATAAGAGATCACGGATTAGCCAAAAAGATTATAGATCCAAGAAGAGTGTTGCCTAATTAGATCACGGGTTCTTAAAATCCAATATATATATATATATACACTAACTTTATGGATATATATGTGTGTTTGTTGAAATTGATGCTACCACTCATAATCAAACAAATCAAATAAGACGAAAAACAATACTCGACCTTTGTAACTTTAAACGGCTTTTTGTAGATTTGGTAAAATAAGTTTAAAAAATCTGGTCCAAATCATAGATTTATTAGCTTTTCAAATGTAGTAAAAAAAACAAACTATCAATCTAATGAAATGTCAGAACGTAGGATACACTTGATATACCCGATGCACACTTAATACACTATTGAAAAAAATGTCGTATAGGCAAAACGGGATAAGTGTGTGACACACTTTAAATATCATATTCTTAAATTGTTACTTAATGTAATTTCTCAACTTTAAATATGTTTGATAACATTTTATTTTTTTCATTGTTTTCATGCTTCACGATCTCATTTCCATTTCATTTTCAGTTACTCACGGTTTCCAACACTTTTCTAATCCCTAAATCACGTCTTTGAATATAGTAATTTTGTTTTATCTATGTTTTACTTTTGGGAGCAATATGTTGGGATATCATTTTCTTAAGTTTAATACACAGATAATATAACACTTTTTTTTTTCTCGAAAAAAATAGTTTTATAAATTTTGCATAATTTCAATTTAGATTTCTTTAATTTTAAAAGTTTAACTTAATCAAATCGTTTTTTTCCCTTAATTTAAAGTATATGGTTTAATCAAATCTTACAATTGTCTTTTGTTGTTACTCTAATGATTTCTTTTAACATGGCAATAAACTAATGTTTTATTAACTTATCGTGTTAAGCCGAATGTATTAGAGTTAGGATCGTTGATGTCAAATTTTGGTCAAGGAAAAGCTCACTGACACTTGCATGACAACAACGATAAATATGTAACTTGAGAAAGAGATGATGACATGTAAAACAGAAAAAATGGTTTCAATGTCTAAATCAGCAAAAGAACTAAATATTAGAGAAGTCCGAAGTTCTTAAATCAAGTTTAAGATCTCATATCCCAACTTAAGATACATAATATGAAATTATAATGATGTATTTATAGGAAGAATGAGAAAGAATTTACTTTTCTTATTAGGGTAAGGATAACACACGATTTCTTTGATTTCTTTCCTGATCCTAATATGTTACAACTGATTAAATAAATTCATTTTATTTTGTATTTATTTCTTCTTATCTCTTCTTGACTTTTGACTTATATTACTGTATATGCTGAGATTCACCCACAACAAGGATAAAGTAAGAATAAACGAAAATATATTTTTTTTAAAAAAATTAAATTGAATTTTGAAAACCATAAACACCAACTTAAAACTAAACCAAAGTTTTAAAACAAATCAAATTAAAAATTTTAAAATCTATACCTAAAAGAAATTAACTAATGGTAAGATTCCCTAATTCCCACTACAAAGCTACAAATTCCTATGATTTCCCAAAACACAAAACAATCCAAAAGGAATACCCTAAACAACAAAACCCTAAACCCAACAAACTATCACAAGCCTTTCTTTTACTTTTCCTTTTTCTTTTCATTTCTTTATTTATAGATCTTTTATCAATATTTTTTTTCTTTTTATTTTCTTTTTCTTTTTTGGCTTAAATTACACAATTCACATTCTATATTTTTTTTATTGACATAATCAAAATGTCGATCCGTATTTTGTTTCAGTCATCAGTCCTTATGGTTTGAATAAAGCTAGAATTTAGTTCCTATGATTTCAAAAGTTAGACATTAGTTGTTGCAGTTTTATTAAACCATAAGAACTAAATTACACGTGTCCCTATGATCTAGAGAAAGTTAAATTTTAGTCTCGTGGTTTCATAACCACTTTCTTAATGAGTTCATAAGGTAGAGACTATTTATGAAGATTTTGTAAGACCATAGACACTGTTTATATGATTTTATATCAAACCATAAGGATTAAATTTTAGCTCTTCCGAACCATAACGACGAGGATGATGAAATAAATAAAAAAAGCAGACATTAGAAGACATAGACTATACTTTCATAAGAAGACACACTATCCTTTCACATGACAAAATGGCTAATTGATAAATGTGAAGAATCATCTATCTCTACTGTCTACCATCAACCCATTCCCTCTCCTTTCGACACCTTTGTTTCCCCCTCTCCTTTCTTCCCCTTCAAGTTCAGTGTTAAAGTGACAGTCCAAATCACAGAACACCTAAAAAAGAGCAACCCCATCATCCCATCTTTCTCTCTTTTTCTCTTCACCATTTCCATGGCTTCTAATTTAGCAACTTTCTCTTTCATCTGCAACTTCCTTCTCCTTCTAGCTTCTTTTGCTGCCTCAAATATAGACCAAGACAGAACAGAGTGCTCGGACCAACTCATCGGCCTTGCCCCGTGCCTGCCGTATGTCAGCGGTGATGCCAAGACACCAACCATTGATTGCTGCAGTGGATTGAAGCAGGTGGTGCAGAAGAGCAAGAAGTGTCTATGTGTCCTTATTAAAGACAAAGATGACCCTAATCTTGGCCTTAAAATCAATGGCTCCCTTGCTTTGGCCCTCCCTAATGCCTGCCATGCCCCTGCCAACATCACTGAGTGCATCTGTAAGCAAACTAATCCATTGCCTTTTCCACTTTTACTCTCTGTTTTGTTATCCCAGTTTAACCGATTCATGTCGTCTCCTTAGTTTCAAGAGTAAGTGTCTCTAGGTATAGAACAAATTACATTTCTTATGAAAACAACACATCCTTTACCAAGGAAACCTAATTTCATAGATGACAGGAGATGAAAAACGTGTAGTTCCAATTTGAAGAATACTATTTATAGACTACTTTATAGTCATTCGAATGGTTGCGTCTCATTCCTGGTTAATAATTGAACGGATATGTTCCTTCAAGAAAGAATACAACTCATGTAATTTTCTCGATGGGCATTTATCTTGAACATTTGTATGTACACATGTTTCATGGCAATTCATTCGTATTTCTCGGTTGGGCATTGTGTCAAACACCTTGAGTGCTTCTGTTCCATGTACACAAATTTCTTGATTTTTCTCCTATTTCTCAGTTGGGCATTTTGTCAAACAGCTTCTGGGCATTTAACCTTGTGTTTTGGATATAATATTTCAGCTCTTTTGCACTTATCACCAAATTCAACAGAAGCAAAGATATTCAAAGAATCCAAACCCACCAGTGGACCAAGCAGTTCCCCAGACACTAAAGGTAAAAACCAAATATCTAAACTCTATCTAACTTAAAAGAAAGAATCATTTCATTACCTTAGTGTGAGTAAATTTTGATTTACAGTTCATGGGAGTTCGTCCGTTGCAAACGAGAAAAGCGAGGGTGGATTGGGGAAGAGATGGATTGGAGGAACAGAGATGATTATGAAGATTCTGCTAGGATTCTTCATTCTATCGCATCTTAATCTAATGTTCATCTAAACATAGCAGAACGAAACTGTTTGAAATTTATGAGGTATCTTGATTCATCCTGCAATATGTTGTGCCAGTTTCTTGTATTGTTTAGAACAGAATTTAAGAGGAATTTCAAGTTTTTTTTTTCCTTCAATTTTCATTGGAATTTAGATTCTATACAAATTCTACCATTGCAAGAATGCAACTCCGTAGTCCTTATGGTGGAGTCCGCCACATAAATGATCTGAAAATTGGAAAGAAAATGTCAACCGACCTAGTTTTTAGAAAAATGTTAAATGATCCCTTGCTGACGTCAAATACGAGTGAAATTACCAAAAAAATACTAGCACGTATGTGAAAAAGCAGTCTTGCTCTTGCTTTCGCTCAATCTTCTTTATCACTACTCTCTGGCGTAAAAATAGTGTCATTCTCGCTCAACTTTGGTGTCTGTGACTCGATGTTGCCAGTGTCGCTCTCGCTCAACCTTGGTGTCTTGCTCGGTCTCGCCAGTGTCGCTCGTGCTTTACCTTGGTGTTCCACTCGGTATCATTGGTGTGGCTAGTGTCACTCACGCTCAACCTTGGTGTCTCACTTAGCCTGGTATTGTTGGTGTCACTCGGTGTTGTGGTGTTGTTGGGGTCACTTGGATGGTGTTGGAGAAGTCGTGTTAAAGATCTCGTAGAAGAAACTAAGAAAAGACTTTGTGGCTGAAAAAACCTAAATCAATAAAGGAAGTACAACAGTGTAATTCACGAGGTCGTGAGTGGTATTTGACACTTTTTAAAAAATTAGGTCATTTCACATTTTGAGCCTTATATACAATTTTCTCTTCTATATGTCTATTTGTCAAGGAATAAACTGTCTATGTCGAAATATGATAAAATGTCAAGTTGGTAACAATTTAATTTTTAAACTTTTAAAATTTATAAAATAAATACTTAAACTTAAACTAACTAACCCAAAGTTTTCAATCTAAGCCTCTAGGTAATAGCAATTAAATATTAGCGCCTTGGACCACTTGGCCATCCTGACTTTTGTATTAATTATTAAAAGTTATTAATTTATCATTTTGTAGTTGGATTTTCATATAATATTAAGCAAAAATCTTAAGTCAAATTTCAGGAAAAATGTCAATGTCGAGAGAAAAGTTAGTCCCAATTTTAAGAAATATCGATAAAATACCGACTAAATTTATCAAATACCATTAAACTTTTTTCTTTGTTTCAAACATACCTCTATACTTTCAACTCTCATCAACATTTGAAAACTACTTCGAAGGATTAATCCTCTAGAATTTCGAACAAAAATTGAAACCTATAAGTTTATGGCAATAGCCTAAAACGATGTAGTGATCAAATTTTTGTTTGTCATCGATATCTACCACACTATTTCATATCATGACGTTAAGACATCACTCAAAATTTCAACATGTCAACAAGGTCGGTAAACCGAACAAGAGCGAATTTTATTTTTCTCATCATTTCATTGAAAACCTAAAATTTTTTAGGTTTCGAAAATGTCGAACGAAATGTTGAAAAAATAACAAACAATATGTCGATTGTTTTGGGATTAAAGGAGAAAACATGTAGAGAAATATGATTTGATGACTAATCAATGATTTGAAGGCTACTTTATTTGGAAGACAAATTGTTGGAAGTTGATGACTATTTTTTTATCCTCAATTTGTGAAATGAACATGTTTTTATATTGATTGGTTTTTTATTTTTTTTACAATTTATGCTATTGTGTTTGAAGTTTGAGTTTAGTTTTATTTGGTCTCTAAAGTCTCGAAAGGGATAACTTAGTCTCTGAAGTTTAAAAAATAGTTTTAAATGGTCGCTAGATTAAGTTGACCGTTAGTTGACTAAACGGAAATTTGAAGTGGTAGTTAATTAATCATGGTGGAATGCCAACATATAAAAATATTATTTGGTAAATAAAATATATAGGTTTAAATCTTATTTTCATTCTTAAACTTTGTATTTTGTTTATTTTGGTTCCTAAACTTTTTAAAACGTCTATGTTTAGTCCTTGAACTTTTAAAAAGAGGTTATTGTAATCTTTGTAGTGTTAACTTTGTAATTGAATGATGATGTGATTTCTATATTTTGATGATTAGGCTCTAGATTCATCATATAGTCATTGAAACTATATAGCGTACACTTTCTTCCTTCATCTCTAACAATATAGTTCTAAACCTTCATTCTACACTATAGTTTTGATGTCTTTTTCTCGTAGTGTAGAATGAAGGTTTAGAGCTATAGTGTCAGAGGTGTTGACACAAAAGGCGTCAGCCCAAGTGGCTTCTTCTCGACAAGGCCAAGCTTCACAACAAAACTTGTCGGATCAACTATCTACCAAAACCCAAGCATTTGAGAGATTTCAAGAAGTACACCCTTCAAACTTTTGGGCTCAGTTGCTTTTGAGCTTGGGCCTAGTCTTTTATTTGGAATGAATTATCATCATGAGCTTGAATTGATTTGGACTTTAGACCCGACCAACTTTAGTTATTCAGGTCATTTTAATTTGGGGAGTTAGATAAAATGACAAAAATGGAAGAGTCACATTGATTTTTGGCAAAAGATGTAGAGAGTAAAATTATGGCATATCACTAAATTTTCACGTGTAGGGTGATATGAATATTCTGAAAATGCCTTCAAATGTAATCTTTCATTCCCAATTTGTTAAATTGCATTTTCGTAATTGTAGAAAAAATAGTTATGTATTTGTTTTTTAAAAGAAAAAATATTTCTATCTTTAAATTTTTTCTTTCTTCGTTCGTCTACCTTCCTTCTCTTTCTATATCTTTGCTTTACGGAGTCGAAGAACAAAAAGATATGTGAAAACACAACCTCTCACGGTAATCCATTCTTTCCATTCTTCGATTAAATTCACCAACCTCTCTTTGTAATCCATTCTTTCTTTCTTCCTCCTCTTTCTACAACTATTAGACTCTACTCCAACGCATGAATCAGTAAACAAGATGAGAAAAATAAGTGAATATTGTTAACTTGTGAACTTCTATGAACAGAGTAAAGTGATAGAGATAGTGAGGTTATGGAGAAAAAATACAAGGTATGCGTGTGTTCTACGAACAAAGTAAATTGACATGTGTTCTATGAACAAATACAAGGTATTTGTTTAGTCGATATGCACATTATTTTTTGCTTGGATGCAAATAGGTATTTGTTGAGTCGATATGTACATATTTTTTTTACTTGGATACAAATACAAGGTATTTGTTTAGTCAATATGCACACATGTTTTTCAGATTTTGTATTTTAGATTTTTAAAATCAATCAAAAGATGTGTCTACCTCTTAATTTGTCTTTTTTTCAAATACACCATATCTTAATAATACAGTGCTACAGACACTACAATGTGATAGTGTGTTTAGTTATTTCTTTTAGTATAAGGTATTTGTGGGTCTTTAGTCCATAACTAATATTTCTTTCTATATAAAGTATTTATGAGTCTTAAGTTTAGGATTAATATTGGTATTTGTGGGTCTAAGTCATATGACTAATAGTTATTTTTATATTTATGGTGTGTTATGAAATTGGTTTTCAATTTATATGAAATTCGGGTGATTCACGTTTTTTAGGATGATGTGGTTCATAGGTGTATTTTTTTATAATGTAATTTAAGTTTTATTTTGAAAATATTAGTTACTAGATTTTTTTTTTATAATAATTGTTTAGGGGTATAATTAAGATTTGATATTTAGGATTTGAATTTTAGAAATAGTAGAATTTAAAATTATTTGTGTTTTAATAGTATTAAAATCTTAGTTATTAAATGTTTTGAATTAGTTAGAGTTATTTTGGTCGATTATTAATTTAAAATTAAAAACTTTAAAATTTATTTTGTCATTTTTATAATTTTAAAAAAAAAAATTCCCCTTTTATTTTACGATTTCAAAATTTAAACTAAATAGAAAATAAAAATTTTACATGTTGTTTTGTTCATTATTAGATGATATACACCCATGAAATTGGAAATAAAAATAGCACAGTTCTTAAATTGAATATGAAAAATATGTCAGAAGTGGGATTTGAACCCACGCCCTCGTTAGAGGACCAGAACTTGAGTCTGGCGCACTAGACCACTCGGCCATCCTGACTTTTGGCTTACAAATCAAAATAGTATTTATTTATAATTATAAAACATGGTATATAAACTTTGGTTATATGAATAAATATGATTTTCGTATCGTGCTTTTTGTATGGATGATCCTTCTTAGAAGTGCCTTTATGATTGATAACACCCCTCACAAAAATATGATTGGTTACGTCAGATCTCAGTGTCACGCTTAAGTATGTAAGTATGTAGATCTATTTAGATGGCTAGTAACCACACTCTTCCAGCATTCTCCTGTTATTTCTCCACACTAAGGGGTGGTTTGGATCGCGGATATTGTTTCTTGTGAATAGATATTAATATATGTGATTTGAATGTCTCGATTTTAAATATTTTGGATAATTAATGTCTCTGTGTATTTGAATGTGTTGAATAATTAATTTACAAAAGTTAAATATTTGTATTCAATTTAATATATATAAACTAAAATTGAATAATTACTTAAATAAATATTAGGGATCAATCAAATTGAACCTCAATTAATTTATTATTAATTAATTAATAAAAAAATAAACGAATACTTATATTATATATAAGAATTCTCTCTTAAATGTAATTAAATTAATAAAAATGTTGATAATTAATAATAATAATTTATATGAAATAAGTTAAAATAGCATAAAATATTAATAGTAAAAATATTAGATAAAAGTAAAGATATTAATTGAAATTTATCATGTTTGTATTTAAAAATTAATTAAAATTCAATATCAATTTATTTATTAATTAATTAATATTTTGACTTGTTAAGCACCAAAACATAAGAATCAGAATCTCACCCTTTGTGAGTATCAGAAAAATAATATCTGTGATTTTGCTATCAAAGTTCTGAGAACTAAAAAGTTTCGAGTTCAAATCCACCACTCTGTTTATACTTAAAAAAATCCTTTCCAAGAAAATATAAAAAATCAGAATTTAGTTAAGCAAACAAGGATACTCATCATCTGGTTGATGATTACCAAATGAAATGTGATTGATCTAATAAATACCAACCCCAACTCTGATCACCACCATCCAAAGGGAGATTGATAAGATCCTATTGACTAGAACAGCTTTTATTCATAGCATTAAGGTAATAAGCTATAAGAAAATTTGGAAGTTAGACAAATCAAAAGTAAAATTAAAATCTTACTGCTGTCTTTACTGAACAGACAAGAAGATGAACAAACAGGTAAAGCAGTTGATAGAATTACCATTAGCACAAAGTCATGTCGTCACAGCCGAAAAATACTGTTACAAAATACCAAAGCATTTGGTATTACACAATTTACAAACACCAATTCTGTCATTTTAGATTTCTAGTATTTCCCAATCCAATTCACTATTTTGAGTGAAAAAACACTAATACTTTCCCCCCATAATACCCTATTCTTCTCATTCTTAAGCTGTAAATTTTGTAGCATCACCTTCTATGTGCAATTTGTGTCATAGCTAGCAAGTCCCAACAATTCTGGTCCTTCCATTCTAGGGTTATTCTCAAAGCTGCACCAAAAAGAAACTTATTCATTAGTATTTTTTTTTTTCTCTCTTTTTTAAAGAAAAGGATATGAGACTTTGAAAAGGAAAAGAGACTAATGCTCATAGATACAATAAGAAATAAAAATAACCTCTTATTGATTAGGTAGTAGTCAGTAGTCAGGATAAGAGAAAAAAACAAAAGGAAGAATATGGAGAGAGAGAGAGATTGAGAGAAACAAGACTACAACGCACATTGTATACATGGACGGAATCATGAGAATAAGAATTAACATCACGCCCTCAAAGAAAAGAGTAAACGATAATATAGACAAAGCTACAGCAAGCAGACAATGTGCACATGGAGTATCTAAGATTTAGGAATTAATTCCGCAGCCTCTTATCACAAAGTCTCCAAATCCAACATTACTTCCAATCATATAAGTGGTAGGCCCAATGCTCAATAGTGAGATTTACGCCAGCCAACCAATTAGAAGCTCAAAAGTAGTGAAGGGTAGTTGAGTAATAAGAGAAATGGCTCCTAGTCATTTGTTGTGTGGTTAGACAAAAGTGTAGGGAGAAGGAGGAATAGTGATTAGTTAAAAAAGAAGTTCCAGAAAGACTAGGAACCAGAAAGATTGCCTTGTAAGAGAGGAAGACCTCTTGTAGCACCCTCTGATAGGGAATAATCGCCCTAATTTATACAACCTGTAGAGCCATTTCCATTTTCTTACCTAAATTGGGTAAGGAAGGGTCTATTGATAATTTACTGAACAGTTAACACCATGTATGAGAAGTTATATAATGAAATATCTCAACTACCACTCATCGATTTCAGACACTAATTTTGATTTAAGCACAGAAATAAAAAAGGGATGAAGTCCACATGTTATGATAAAAACAGAATATCATTCATTCTATTGTCTTTTCCCACTTTCAATAGATGCTAGCAAAAGAGAGTTACTCTGCATTATAAACTTTTTATGCACTTCAAAATATGAAATAGTAAGTGAAAAGAAATGGAGAAGGAAAGAAATTCAGAGGCCTACTTGTTTAAAGGTATGTGCTCAAATGGTCCACTGGTTGGTATTGTTCCACACAAGTCATTATTTGAGACATCCCTGAAACAAAGGAGACACATCTCATCAGAAACCAATCACATGGCATGGCACAAAATTCAACTAGTATTGTACATCTCCTAAAGGCTAAATGCACTTACTACACAACAGTGAAATTATGCAAAGACTTACACAACTTTAAGGCTTGTAATTCCAGTAAGTTCTCTCGGGATTGGTCCATTTAATCGGTTATCATTAAGCCGTCTGCAAATCAAAATAAAAGTTCAGACAAAAGATTGTGAAAAGAAAGGGTCACTGGAGAAAGCATTCATTCAGATTTTACTTCCCATCCAAAAACACAAAAATGATTGCCATCGGTTTCACAACCCTAGCATCAACTACCAAGCAGAAGTGGAAAGATATTGTTCTTTAAAACATGGAACAATAACTTTTTGTAAGATTATGATCATACCATAATTATAAAAAAAAAAAATGTTGGCCGATAAAAGTTGTAGTCACAAAGAAAATAAAACGTCTAAACCAACATAACCAAGCTCAACAAATATGAATAGCGTGAATGGAACTCACAAGAACACAAGAGATTTCAATTTCCCCAAAGAAACTGGAATTCTTCCAGTGATATTGTTGTTATACAGGTCCAAACTGATGAGGCTCTTCAAGTTTCCAAGCTCATCTGGAATAGTTCCATGGATGTTGTTTTTGTAAAGTTCCCTACATATTTAGTCACAGCAGCATTAAGAAAATCAACAATCAGAACATCCACACATGTATAATTAATACATCCGACAAGCTTTATATACCAACCCTTTCTTTTTCTTTTTCTATTTTTTTTCCACATTAGGACTAATTAAGAAAGCAAGGAGACACGAAATTCAAATTCCCTTAGACTCTCATGAAGAGAGATAAGAAACGGGTAATTGGGAAAATGGATAGAAGAGATGTAAACACGAGGCCCATGCAATTGAACTTTGGATTGTGTGGGGTTAGAGTGGACGATTTTAAATACTCGTACAAGGAAGTATAAGAGTTAGTAGAAATTGGTAGTAGTTTGGGACTTGGGAGAGAGAAACAATCCAATTCTCCACGGTCACATTGTACTTCGTGAGTTCCTTCTGCTAGTCAATGAAACTAAACTAAACCACTACTTCCTATGCTACTAATCCAATTCTCCTCAACCTCTGTTACCCTGTTCCCACTTGAAGTATGATTATGTAATCCCATTTTTTTGTGCTCTTTTGTAAATCCTTTGGATTATTTCATTCATCGATGAAATCGTTTCTTATCCAAAATAAAAAATAAAAAATAAAAAATCATGGATTACAAATTTCTTTTCCATCAAGTAAAAACATGATACAAGAAAACAATCTGTTCCAAATAAACTGTACGTACAAATAATTTTAAACACTCGTATACATTTATTGTCAAATCATATCATTCAAAGAACACAAGCAAAGTAAATTAGAAACCACATACAAATATTGCAGATGCTCAAGCCTTCCAAGTTCAGAAACAAGATGTCCAGACAAATTAGAATTCCCCAAATCCCTGAAATTCAAAACCAATAATCTAATCAAACAATTACCCAAATGGGTAAATTTCCACTTCCATCTTCAAGTACTACAGTTCGTCAAATTTAAAAAAAACCCACACAAGAAAAAAAAAAAAACAAAAGCGTGAAAAACAAAGAAAAAGGTTTGAAAAAAAAAAAAAAAAAAAAAAAAAAAAAAAAAAAAAAAAAAAAAAACAGAAACCGTACACTCGGGTAACGCGGTTATCCTGATTACAAGTGATATGGAACCAAGTACAAGGGTTAACGAGAGTAGGATCCCAACTCTGAAGAACGTTATCGGGATCGGAGAAGCTACGACGGAGAGTGTAGAGAGCATCGCCTTCGGAGTTGGACAAAGCAAGAGGAAAAAGAGAAGTTAGGGTTAGGGAAAGGGAAAGGAGAAAGAAGAAAGTGGAGGAAGTCCAGAAGCGAGTCGCCGCCATGGCTAACCCTGAGACTGGAAGATTGAAGAAAAGGGGTGCAAAATTATGGGGATTGATTGAAGAATTAGAAGGGAAAATTGGAGAAATTTGTTGAGAAAATTTCAATCGGAGAAATGAAAGATAGAAGAAGAAGAAGTTGGAGAGGAAAGTTTTTCTTTTTTTTTTTCTTTTTTTTTTCTTTTTAGACTTTGGGAATGACAACGTAAAGAAAACGTGAGTGACTTTCTTGAGATTCTCTTTTCCCTTTTTCTTTTTCTCTCTTTTTTTTTTTTTTAAAAAAAAGTTTAAAATAACTTAGGGCTAGTAAGGTCCATCATTAGTTCGTCGAAGTCAAGCACCAAATCGATTATGATTGGTTTAATAAATGTTCAAATTGACTTCGAGCATAAGAGAGTATAAACTAATCATTGCTCGACATGTTTAGGTCAGTTTAAGCCTTTGAAACTTTTTTTTAAAATGTTGTCGGTTTGAATACAACGGAACCCCTCCTCATCTCCAATCAATCGTCTTTGGTTTTGGTCGGTCGATTCGATTTTTCGTTCTATCATGTCGACTCCTAATGGCTTTTGATCAATTTTATTGGGTGTTTGGACTACCGAGTTGAGTTAAGAAATCTAGAGTTCGTATGTTAAAGTTAGTAAGTTAGTGTTTGAGATGTAGTATTGTAAGATTGCGTTCATCGATAATTGTAAAAAGTAGATTAAGAAAGTAGGATTGCGAATGGTATAAAACAAATGAGAGATAGAGTTACTCGATAACTATATCATACACTTATTAGTGAAGTTGAGTTGTTTACACTAAGTCACCAACTTAAGAGCTCGGTAGGTCAAATGTCTCTAATCTCAAAAAATTTGAATGTGTAATTTTAGTCTTTATACACTTCTCATAAATCTTAAATTTAGTTCTTTTAATTAAGTGAGAATTGTTTTATTATCTATTACCATTTTTAATCTAAAGTTTGAAAACATATTCACCTAAAATATAGTTTTTTTGTGAAAAATATTATTATTGTTGAACAAATTGAAGACAAATTTCAAAGTACGAGAACTAAAATGACATTTTAACAATTTTTTGCTTTCAAATAAATGGTTTTTAATACAACAATCGAGGAGATGTATGATTAAACCTACCTTATGCTAATCACCATTACGCTAAACTCGTTTTAAAATGACATTAAAACTAACTTTCTTGTTGGGAATTTATGAACTTTGGTCATGTTTAATTTTCTAAATTAATCAAACTTATTGAAACATTAAATGATTTTATGACTAATTTGTACATTGTTTTATGTTAATATTAGTGGATGAATTAGCATAAATTGAACCCTAGAATAAAATTGCAACATCTTATTAAAGATGGTGATTAAATTTGAGGAAATTGAAAGTTTATATCCTTAAATCGACACTAATATATGAGTTCGTACATTCGTGTTAATGTTAACCAAATAAAAATTTTCATACAAAAAATACATTATATAAATATATAATTTTAAAAGTTGGTCAAAAATGTAAATAAAGAAGAAAATTTGTTTTAAATGGCACAACATATTTACAAATATAGCAAAATTTACTTTCTATTAGTGATAGACCATGATGTACCAAATTGACTAAATTTTAACTTTTGTCACTCGTTTTTTTCTCTTTCGAGCATTTTATGTTATTTGAAACAACAATGCTATTCCAATAATTTTGCATAATTGTAAATAATAAAAATAAAAAATGGAGAGTAGAAAATTATAAAATCTAAAAAGCAAGGATTAGGTTACAACTATACCTAATCTTCAGACTCTCTCTTTTGCCCAAAAAGTTTATTAAAAAAAATTGTCACGAAAAATATTTTATTTTGATATAATATAGATCGAATAATCGTAAGATGTTATCCAGATGCATCTAAGTATTTTTCGAGTCCAACTAGTGGGACTGATAGCTAAAGGACACTAGCTTTTCGGGAATTTGGAAGGTCAATAGATTTAAAAGGACTTTTGTCATTTGGTAATTATTTAAATTATCCTCTCCCTCTCTCTTCTCTCTTATTTGGGTCAAAAAGTAAATAACAAAATTTTCCATTCAAAGTTTAATAATTTAATTCAAAAACATAATGGAAAATATACTCTTTTTTTAGTGGTTTTCTTTCACCCTTTTTTATGTTTTTTGGACAAGTATTTTGAATTCTTTTTTTTTCTATTATTGAAATTAATTCTATTTTATTTAATATATTTTGGACAAACTTATTTCGATATATTTTTAAAGAAAATAAACCATGCATTAAATCATTCATGTCCCTTTTTAAACTGAGGGCTTAGAAGTTTTATGATAGATTTATTGGTTTGTGTAGACAACTTTTCACTATTAGAAGTCTTCAAGACAAACAAGAATAACATAGTTCGATCAGGGATGCAGGTAAATGTTGAATCCTAATATTGAACCCTGGTCTGCATTATGAACCTACGAACCTACATAACTATAATTATAGACAAAAAAAAAAAAGAAGATTGTTAATGTTTTTATTAAGAAAATGAAAGGAAATTATTATTTTTAAAATAAAATTTTAATATCAAAAGTTTCTCTAAACCAACTTATTGTTTAGTTGAAAAAGGAAAAAGATAATAATAGAAAGATGTGACTAATTTTTTTCTATTGCAATTTGAATAAAAAAAAACATTTATTACCAATGATATGATGAATGAATTGAAAGGGTTTTTTTGAAAAAAAAAAAAATACTTTAAAAACTCTAATGATACATCAAAAGAACATATTACCTAATTAATCAAATTACTTTGCCTTAAGTATATCTTTTTTTTCATATATAAATTTAAAAATATAATCACACATTATTTATTAATTTTTTCATTGAATTATTATAATTATTTAACCAATTTAGATTAATTTTTTTAATGATTAAATTGATCTAATACATAATTAAAAAAAAAAAAAGAGATTAAAATGGTGAAGAAGATTAGGTATGAGGATGTAATTAAAATGGTAATTGAAAAATGACGTGGCAAAATAATGGAAGGATAAGTTCAATCTATTTGACCAACTCCACTGCCCATCAACTTTGACTTTTTTTTTTCTTCCAATTTTGACCTTTTCTCTCTCTCTCTCTCTCTCTCTCTTCTTTTGTTGAATTATTTCAATTTAGCTTTTGGTCCTTGCCTCTTTCTTATTTATGATATTCTAACTTCCCCACATCTACTTTCCTACCTTTTGAATTTACTTAAATGTCCTCATTTTATTTTAATATTTTCAATTTAATCATGTCTACACAGAATATCATGAAAATTACATCTATTTCTTCCTATTTTCTTTCAATAGTTTGTATTTTTCTTTAAGTATAAGAATTGAAATCTTACTAAACTTTAAAAAAAAAAAAAAAACAAAAATAAGTTTTTTTTTTTTTAGTTTTTAAATTTTGATTTGATTTTTGAAAACATAATTAGTACAAAGGAAATTACAAAGGAAGAAAAATTAAACAATAAGAATGACTAGTGTTTATAGGCTCTAACTTTCAAAAACTAAAAACTAAATTGCTATCAAACGAGACTTAAAAATATATTCGAAGGTCTGATAAGTAAAAACTTATTTAGAATGACTTTTCAGGTAATTAAAGCGCTAATTTTACACTTAATAAAACATTCTCTCTCTCTCTTTTCTTTTTTTTTCGTTTTAAACAAGTCTTTAAATATGTATTACTGACTAAAAAACTGATGTCAACGATATAGAAAAAAAATGCAAACACGAGCATAAATATCAACTGTTAGAATTCATACTATCAATAACCTCCAGGTTTGACGTTTAATCCTCTTTTCCACTTATTATATATAAAACAAAAACACCAAAAAGATCTTTAAAATTAAATAGATGAAAATTTAGAAATAGACTCTTTTAAAGTTGTGAGATAAGACATCGAACTATCAATTTTTTAGATGACTTATATAGTACGTCTTATCCACTAAACTATGGTCAGAATTTATATAATGTAAGTTTGAACATTCATCTTAATTAAAAACCAAAACCAAAACATTGGAAATAGAATAGATAATAGACCTAGTCATCTTAATTATTAATATGTGTTCAAATAACTTAGAATATATTCATACCACCTATATATTATTTAATATACCACATGAGATATACATATATATATATATACAGATATATATACATATATATATATACATATATATATATATATATATTATATCACACAAGTTAGGTCAAATATTAAATTATTCTTTTCCTATAGGTAATAAATGATTTTTTTTTTTTGGAGAGAAGTAATAAATGGTCTTATTTTGTTGGTAATCTAATAATTAACCATGGTTAATTAACACAATTCTTGAAAGTGATAAAATTCTTTGAAATATTTAATTGTTTTTCCAACTACAAGTACAACAATATTGTGAGGTTGTAGAATCAAGTCTCCGACTTCTAATGTGAGATAAGTCATATCAATTCTCATTGAGTTAAATTCACATTAAATATTATCTTATAGTATTATCAAATAAGTAAATATAACATTTTTGGCACCCGCGTTATTTGTCTTTCAATATACACACCAACAATTAACTTAAAACTAAAATGAATATTTCCTAATTATAATTGTAAACAAAGTTAATTACTATTGTAAAAAAGTACTTTTATTTCACCATCCTCCAACAATACTCCAATTACAAATTTCACACAAGTACTCAAAGTTCAAACTTTCAACCACCTACAAACCCTAACCCTAACCCTAACCATAACCCTAACCCTAACCATAACCCTAACCCTAACCCTAATGACTAACTATAGTTAACATCAAATTTAGTTTATCATTATTTTAACAAAACTTAAACTAGAATCATAGTGAAGGTCAAAGGATTCAAACCCAAGCAAAGCTATAACCCCTAATTTAAGCCCTAATTATTCAACATATAAATAAATGCATCAATAAACCCTAATTTAGAAAAGAAGGGATTAGCCTCATGGAGGAAATATTGAGCAATAGCAAGAAGGAGAAAGGCATTAATGATGGTTTTAAAGATGGAGAAAGATTGGGATTGTTTTTGGGTAAATTTGGTGGTGAAATTATAATGGGAGGAGGAGGAAAGTATTGTTCAACAAAAACAGCAACTTTCATACCTTCATAGCAAAATCCTCTTCCACTTAGAAAATAGTATGTCTTTGCTTCTGTTAGATTGAACACATCTCTTCCTCCCTTTGTTATGTTGAAAATGAAATCCTTGTCGTTGCAACTCTCGTAGCTTGTTTTGTTCACTTCTAACACGTTGTAGATATGTTTATCGAATCCAAAATCTACAAAAACGAAAACCCCAAAAAAAGCGTTAGAAATGTCGTAAAAGTTTTTATTAATTAACATGATCTAACGTATAACTAATTACAATCTTTATTAAAAGTAATCACATGTTCAAATCTTCCTCGTAATAATATTGGCCAATCGTCTTTATGATACATATTTGAATTTTGATTATAAATTATGACTTTAAACTCAAAATTTAAAATGATTACCTAAAAACAAGCTTAGGTGAAAACATATTTTACCTTGCAAATGGAATAAATTACCCCAAAAATATTTGACTTCTTTAACCCTAACTTAGCATAATACTATTTAGCATAATATCTTCTTTTCTAGAGGATATCGGATATTCAATCGCTCATTCTGTAGTTATACTAAAAAACTATTTATGAAAAAGCGGATCAATTTCTAGTCTTTAATTAGATAACACAATCCCATTGTCAAATTCAAAGGAAAAAAAACTTACAAAGCCAATCACCAACATAAAAGTGCTCGTGAATGGACCAATCAGTGAAGTTAATATTAGTTGTCCAGGTATATTTTCCTCCTCCAACGTTATGCAACACTGGTTGTCTACCCTCAACTCCACATAGCAACCACCCGACCATCACCGTCGTTGCCATGGTCGTGATCACTACCTCGTCTGCCATCCCGAACATTTCTTCACCCACTTGAATTGAAATTGAAGAGGGAAGGGAGAACCTTAAAGAAGAAGGAAAAAAAGGGCAAAACTTGTGTTTTTGAAAGGTACAACAAAAATGTCATGCCAATGGAGGTTGAGAGAAACATACAATTTGGATGATATAATGCCCAACATAAATTCTACATTGTTTGTTTTAATTTCTTCCCGATCCATTTTTTTTGCTTCATCATCCGCTTCAAATGGTATATTTTGTTTTTAATTAAGAAAATTTGGACTATTTCTCGATTTATGCATGTCATCCTCTCTCTCGACAATTATTTCTTTGATAATTATTCCATTTTTTAAAATTAATCTTGTGAGCTTGTTCTTTCTCTTTTAAATTTCTATGTTATGTTATCCAACTTTTTACCAATGTTTTTAAAAAATCACGTCATATTTTTAACTTAGCTTTTGTTTTTAGATTTTGACAAGAATTCAAGTGTTTCGTTAAGAAAAGTGGAAATCGTGATTAAAAGAAATGGAAGAACACAAGCATAAATTTCAAAAAGTAAGAATTAATTAAAATCGAAATAATTATCAAACGAGAACTTATGAGTGTCTATCGTACCTAAAAAATCAAATCGACAAAAATTTCAAATTACAAAGTACTGAATTTGTACTTTGAAATTTGTATGATATTACTTACCAAATGGTCCAAATCATTTACATCACTTCAAAAGTTGAAACTTTGAATTAAAAGTGGAATTAAAAGGTTAGTTTGAGCCCATTTGTAAATGGCCCATTAATTTAGCTGGGCTGAAGCATCATTGAGAAAGCCCACAAATAGCAAAATCGGGGAGAGATCCTTTTGGTTTTTTTTTTTTTTTTTTTTTTTTAAAAAACGGAAATAAATAAGATTTTTGACAAAAGTATAATGGCAAACGTAACCCTATTTTTTTATTTTTTAAAAACAAAAATAATAAGATTTTATATTTAAAAAAAATAGAAAAGAAATAAGTGTGATTGATAGAGTGGAGAGAGACTTAAGAAAATAAGGCATTAATTAAACTTTTTTTAAAATTTATTTTTCAAGAAAATGATTTTTTCAAATACCTTAAATTCAAATTCATTTTTAGTTTTCTTTTATATTTTATTAAGAAAAATGATAGTAAGACATTTCTAATGAGACGACTAACCCTAAAATTGAAAAGATCCAAATCACATAATCAACTAAGAAAGCAAACCGAGTTGAAGCACTAATTCATATTTAAGCACTAATTCATACATTTTATTGCTTTTAACTCTTTATGTATATAAACAATACTTCAGTTTATAATGAGAGTTAATTTCTTAAATGCAATTGTTGAATTATTAGTCAAATTTCAAAAATAAAAACGACTTTTTGAAAAATGCAATTCATTGTAAGAAAATCATAGAAAATAGACTTAATTTTATTTTTTTAAAAAAAGAAATGATTACCAAACGAGATGTTAATTATTAGTTTTTAGTTTTTGGAAATTAAAAACATATCAATTTCATTTTCACATATAATTTTTTTTGTTTTATTATTTACTTTACAGATATTTTTTTATGAAAAAAAAGTATACTTCAAATGACTAGACAGAAACTGATCTAGTATATATTTTTCAAAGTTATATAACTACAAATATGACATAAATTTATAAGTTAATGGACTAAAATTTTACACTTAGTTATGTTGGAACCTCATTGTTGAATTATGCAAAAAAATCATAGGACTTGGAGGTAATTTTCTTTAATTTAGAATTAAAAAACCATAATTAAAAGCCTAATTATGTTCACAAATAAAAAATATATAATTACATAAATACATAAATTACAAATCATGGAAATTAAAACCATTTGTTAAAGTTAATAGATTGTTGACCTCAAGAAGATGACAGAATTTTACCATTCCTCAACTCTATCATAGGAAGCCTAAACAAATAAATTTTTTTTTGTTTAATTAAAGAAAACCAAGAAATATAATATTTATTTAGTAGTGGTAGAGGTAGATAATATAATATTTATTTATAAAATTAAATAAAATAGACCTAAGAAAAAAAAAACTATAATAAATCAATTTTATATCTCCAACTCAATCCTAATATCTGGTACTTACATAAATAAGTCGATCTTATAGCTTCAATTCAAAAAATCTCCAATCCAATCCTAATATTTGGTACTGACATAAATAAATAGATCTTATATCTCCAACTTAATCCTAATATCAATATCTGGTACTGACATAAATAAGGATTGAAAATAAAACAATACATATTTTAATTTATATAATTTTGATAGTATTTTTTTTCCATTTTCCTTCCTTTTTCTTTTTTTCCTTCCTTATTCCTCCAATTTTTTTTCTTTTTTTCCTTCCTTATTCCTCCAATTTTTTTTTCTTTTTTTCTTTTTTTTTCCTTCCTTATTCCTCCAATTTTTTTTTCTTTTTTTCTTTTTTTTTTCCTTCCTTATTCCTCCAATTTTTTTTTCCTTCCTTATTTCTCCAATTTTTTTTCTTTTTTTCTTTTTTTTTCCTTCCTTATTCCTCCAATTTTTTTTCTTTTTTTCTTTTTTTTTCCTTCCTTATTCCTCCAATTTTTTTTTCTTTTTTTCTTTTTTTTTCCTTCCTTATTTCTCCAATTTTTTTCTTTTTTTCTTTTTTTTTTCCTTCCTTATTCTTCCAATTTTTTTTCTTTTTTTCTTTTTTTTTCCTTCCTTATTCCTCCAATTTTTTTCTTTTTTTTTTTCCCTTCCTTATTCCTCCAATTTTTTTTTCTTTTTTTCTTTTTTTTCCTTTCTTATTCCTCCTATCTTTTTTCTTTTTTTTTCCTTCCTTATTCCTCCTATTTTTTTTTCCTTCCTTATTCCTCCATACATATCTCTTTTATGTAAATTAAAATATGTATGTAATATTTTCAATACTATGAGAAATAAAATTCTTGTATCCTATAAACACATAGGATATGTCCATATGAATGAATAACTTACGTACTATTTTGACTATTGACTAACAAATAATAAAACTCTACATAAATATAACCCTAATATGTTAGTAGTTAGTAATTTCACTACTTACATAAATAATAATAATAATAATAATAATAATAAAATTGTATCCTTCCTTATATTATATCCTACCAAAAATAGGATATGTCCTTAATAAATAAATTATTTAGAAAGTATTTTTAGTATAATATTGACTAACAATATTAATAAAAGCTATATTATTTATGAACCCTAATTAATTAATATTAATATCTTACTTTCTGGTTCTAAGTTCTAACATATAAATACAAACCCTATATCTCAAACTCTAACATTCTACTTTAATTAACACAAATAATTGCTTCTAACCCTAAATCCTTTAACCATAATATAATTAATCATAAATAGTGTAGATGATGTTTCATAGCTAAATATGCATCATAATTAGGGGTTGAGATTGAGAAATGAGTGTGTACCGTTCACCGTCGTCGTCGTCAAATAGAAACCACTTTGAAATAAGGGGTTACCGTTAAATCCTTGGCCATATTTTCTTGGTTCCTAACGAAATGAAATCACGATTGAATAACTTTGAAAATATTCGTTTATTTGATGGTAAAATGAAGAGTATTCAACAAAGTGCATTTTCATAACATAAACCCTAGAATTTGAAGGAAAATCAAAGAAAAATGAAATTGGTTACCCTAGAATTTGTTGTTTTCTTTTTCTTTTCTTGATTTAGTAAGAAACTTAATCATCTGCAATTCTTGTATCAAGATTATAGTAATCTAATTTTTTTTCATGCAAGAAATAACAGATATTAATTAAAATCAAACAAAGGGAAACTTTAGACCTGATTAATCAAGAATAAGAGTCAAGATCACCAAAAGAAAGTTGGCAAATTAAAACTGCTAATTCATGAATTCACAAATAAAAAATATAATAAACAAAAAATATGGAAATTGGAAAAAGAAAGTGAAGTGATAGATGAAAACCTTGGAAACTTGAGTAATTTAACGACATTAGACTGATCGGAAGAGCCAAAGGAATCGATCATCTTGCCGGAGAGGGTGTGTCTCCGCCGCCCATGGCGGTGAGAGATTAAGATTAAATTAAAGGGGAAAAGCAAAAGAAGATTGACGATGGAGAAAGAAAGAAAAAGGGATTATAATTATTGACGAGAGTAAAAATGAGATTGAATCTTATATTTACAATGAGATTGAATCCTATATTTATAATCAATATCAAAGGTTACTTTCTTTAAAAGTAATTTTAAAATTTAATTTTGTTGCATCTCATTTCAATTATTCCTCTAACCTAGATCGAGATGTGAAGATATTTTTTGAAATCCTTTTTCTCAAAATAAAAAACAAGTAAAATAAATTCTATAAATAACTGAGACCAAAAATTTCAACCATATATATTAACACACACTCAAGACTTGATTTTTAAAATATTCATAATAATGGTTAAAATAATCAATAATACCACTTTGATTGGACTAGAATTAGTTTATCAATTGTGATAAATTTAAGGTAAGGTTGACTTTGCATTTATGGATAAAAAGAAAAGACTAATATTTAAAGGATATATTTAATGTATCAATGGTTAATATTTTATTAAATATTGGAGATTGTCATCTTGTAACATTATTAATTAAATGTTGACTTGAAATACCTTTAAGTTTTGGATAAGTTCATCTAATGTATCAAATAATCTTTTATAGGCTAAGAAACCTATTCTATAGTTTTGTTTCCTCAATTGAGGTTTTGTATATTGATTTTTTTTTTTTATAAAGTAATATATTGGAATCTAAAGTATATAATGTAAAGGATTAGTAGTAATGTTGGCTAATGCTCGATACTCAATCTTAGTAGATCGTTGAAAAACATTACTCTAATTTTTTGTAGTTAAGAGATAGGATGAACATCTCAAAAATATAATACAGTACGTTGTCGATCGACTTTCCCACATATTATTAAGCGAAATCCAAATGAGTATAATACAAAATGTTACAAAAATTTAATTAACAAATGAAATGTGAAATTATATATGTCTTAATCAATAATCAATTAGGTATTGTTGATCTAAATTTTTGGAAATTGATACTTAATTATCCTTAAAACAACATTTTAAAAAAGGATAAAGAGAAAATGGAAGGAACCCTAAGCCCTAAATCTCTTTCAATTCTTTTCATTTTTCTTCTCCTCTATGATGACAATCTTCCATCTCTGGCATCCATTTTTACCTTCATCTTCAACGACAATCTTTTGAAACAGATCCATGGCGTCCACCCAGTGAGTAACTTTGTTTCTGACGACTGAAAACTTCTCATCTCTCTCGTTCTTCTCCTCTTTCATCTTCTCAATTTGATTTTCGTTTTGTTGCAGAGTGGAAGATATTCCACCTCTGTTGTTGGATGCCACCGTCGAATAACCTCCCCTATTTGATGGAACTACCACGTTCCTTTTGTTTTGTTTTGCCCTAATAAACTTGTATTAGAGTAGAATATCTCATGCTCAAGTGTTCAAATTCCTTAATCTTATTTTGCTTTCAAACCTCAATTAATATTCAAAAAGTTTAGTTAATGAATTTTGAAATTTGTGTCGATTGTGTTTAAGGGTAGCTTGTTGTTAACCATTTAGTTTTTGGTTCTCGATTTTTGATATTTAAGCTTATTGAAATTACTTACATACATATCTGATGTCATTTCATTCTCATCTAATTTTGCTACATTTATTATATAATGCATTCTTTATTTGTTAAAGGATGTGTATGAAAAACTTAAAAAGGGACAACAAAAGGTAATAAAAGAGCCACGATCGTATGGTCTTGGTTTGTATCGATAATTGTTGTAGTTTATAATTATTATCTTTATTAATATTGGTAGTAGTGTATGATCATAGAATTTTTTACTATATAACGAAAAATATGGATTCATCTTGGATGACGAGATGTTGAATCCATACAATAAAGAAATACGACATGTTGATAAAAGTTTAATACCATATTACTAATTATCATTTTTTCTTAATTTCCAATTTATTCTTAGAAAAAATTAACTATAACACTCAAAAACCATGCTAGACTTAAGAAAAAACATTAACAGAATGCTGTTGACAGTAATAATCAAAATAATATCAAAACTTTAACTTTATTTTGAAATTAAAATGTTGAATTTAAAAATTTAAAGACCAACGTCTTGTTTAGTAATTATTTTGTTTTTTGTTTGTGGTTTTTTAAAATTAAGTTTATAGCTACTACTTTTCTTTGTTATCTATATTTTGCCGATAGTTTAACAAACTGAGTCAAAATTTACACGGTTCAGATGACTCTATAGATCTACAATTGAGTGCCTTTTCAAATCAAACCAAATTATCCAATTTCAATTTTATTTGAGACCATGTTCGACGATAGATAAAAGGTTAGGCTCTCTAAAAAGATTATATAGGGTTTTCCTGACTCTATAGATCATTTTCATGAGGTTTAAGGGGATCGTAAAATGGGTTAAGAAAATAAAGATATTGAAGAGAGGAGTAAGATAATAAGCACGGTGTAGTGGGTCGCAAAATATGCAAAGGCAACACCAAACCTCGCCAGAGGATGAGATACTAAGAGAGAAAATGAGAGGGGGAAAAATGACGACGGGTAATGCATATGAATGCCTCCATTTGGTGGTCGAAATTATGAAAATGACCCTGTTTTGAGAAGTGAATGAAAATTGGTCTCTTACTTGCGTCAGCATCTTGTAAATTTAGTAATTCGTCTCTTAAAACCACAAATACACTTGCAACTGAGAAACACTACTCGATGTACGATACTAGATGTTTTATGCACTATGTTTTATATTATATGCTCTATGTTATATACTAAATATTTGATCGTCAATCCTCGGTACTCGATACTAGATACTAGCTACTCGGTACTCCATACTTGATTTTCTACATTTTATTTATGTTATATAGGTTTTTGCCACTTGATGTTGGGTACTTAAAGAAAAAAAAAAAAAGAAAAAAATGAGTAGAAATGCGAAGAAAACGAAAGAAAAAATGCAAAAAAAAAACCCGCAAAGAAAAGAATTGTTATAAAAAAAGGAAGAAAGAAAAAAAGAATAGAAGAAGAATAAAGGGAAAAAATAGGAAAAAAAAGTTCAAAAACTAAGAAAAAAAGGATAAAAAAGCATTTAAAGTTAAAAATAATAATTTTACACAGCAATGACATAAGCAAAAATCCACTTTTTATTTTAGGCCACCTGTGCAAATTTTCCAAAGATGAGACACACACACACACGCATGCACACACTTAATATGTTTTTGGCCCACATCACTGCCTAGTCAAATAATAGTCAATGGACCATTTAGAACCGTTTCTCAAAGATAAGGAACTAAATTGTATGTTTTGAAACTTCAAAGACCAAATAGATACCTAACTAACTCAAATTTCATGACCAAAAAATGTATTTTACCCAAACTAAAATCATATTTGTTTTGTAACTAATTTAATTTGTTTTTTTGTTTTTGAAAAGCAAAATGTATTTTTGAAAGTTTTTTTTTTTTTTCATTTTTAACTTTCCTTCGTAATTTTAAAACAAGTTTCTTGTTTAAAAAACTAAAAATTAAATTAGTTATCAAATACACCTGTTTTTTTTAATTAATTTTCAAAAAGCAGAAAACAAATAGATTACCAAACTGATCCTAAAAAAGTAGTCTTCAAAAATAGTTTTTGTTTTTAAAATTTGGCTAAGAATTCAACCATCGCATTTATAAAAAATGCAAATTATTGTAAAACATACCAAAAAAATTACTTAATTTTCAAAAAAACAAAAATGAAATGGTTACCAAACCAGATCCAAATTACTATTAAACAATTAACCTTAAATTTCAATGATATGACAAGGGTATCTTTCTCTAAAATTAAAAAAAAAAAAACAGACGTTTTTGTCCTTTGTTCCACAACTTCAAATGCACACACATGAACATATAAAAATTGTTTTAACAAATATGAAAAACAATAGAATCACATATCTCACATACCATAATATCCAAGTTTTTATTTTATTTTGTATTTCTAGCATTCATATTTTTCAAGCTAATAATTACAAGAAATAACAAATAACGAAAAAATTAACCCTACATTAAGTTTGCAAACGAAATTTCGAACAAATATTGATGAACTGAGATGAGGAAGATTTCACCTTTAGGTTTCAGATCACGAAATTGAGAAGGGATTTTGGGCGAGCTGATGAACTGAGGTGAGGGGTGGGTTGTGCCTTTTGCAACGAAATGAGAATTTTTTGCGAGGAAGATTAAGGCGTGCGGACGAAAAGTTAGAAAAAAATTGATTTTCGACGTTAATTGACCGTATTCCAAAAATCCGTCAAGAAAAAAAAAACTACACTTGACGGATTTTCCAAAAAATTCTTCATTATTCCGTATTTTGTTTATTCTTGACGGCTTTAACATTACTTACAAAACTGTCAAATAATGAAAAATAAAAAAATGTCAAAGTTATTTTTGTTGTAGTGAATGTAAACCATATATCTAGCATCTATCTTATTTAATTCTTATGTTTAACTTTATATTTGATAACTATTTTGTTTTTTTATATCTAAAAAAAGTTAGAGGAAAAAAATGGTGAAAAAATAGGTATAATTCTCAAAAGTTGAAAACAAAAAACAATATGATTATCAAAAGAGGTCTTAGAACTCAATATTCAAATAATAATTGTATCAATTAAACCCTGAAGTTTTATAAGTGTATCAATTCATACACTTCTTCAAATTTCATTTTAATAATTCTGTCAATGAAACTCTTAAATTAATTGTTATATGTAAATCAATTTGGATTGTTTTTTAAAATCATTTTTCGTACATAAATTCTTAGCACGTGTGACTTCTTTATATGTTGTATTAACGGACGAAGTAGACGATTTAAAGTGATGCATTGACAATTTTCAAAAAACCTCAGGCAAAATCTATACCCGGCCTAAATCTTAAACTTTAGAAGTTATGAGTTGTTTTACAATTATATAATTTTAAAAATTAACCCGTCAAAATAAATTTTACCCAAATGATAATTGATATGAAATTTCATCACAGAAGCTAGAGGTTTGATTTTCATCTCTACGGAGGTAAAAATAAAAATAAAACTCCAAATTAAGCTAACCAATATAATTGTTTATTTTACTCCTTATATATTTTTAAATATTTTGGAAAAACAATTATGGTTAAAATATTTGAAACTTTTACGTTTCATTTTTTCTTAAATCATAAGTTAAGATTTAAATTTTTAAATAATCTTAGAGGACTTTCCAAGTTTTTATTTAATAATATATTTGAACTTTAACAATATCAAACAAGTAATTGCACTCATTATTAATTTTTCTATTAGGTCCTAACAAATTCAATATTTTTAAAATTAACTAATTTATTGAAAATAGATTGATTTTTTTTAAGGAAAATATTACTCTACATTTAAATTTATACTAATTTTAAAAATTGTTTAATATTTATTATTTAATTTTATGTCAAATAAACCATTGACTATGACCTATTTTTAAGATTCTAATTTATTAGATAACACAAAATTAAAAATAAAAAATTATTAAGCACTTCTTAAAATTGAGGAGGTATTTGATACAAATTTAAATGTTGACTAAATTGTTAGTTTAATATTGTTTTAAGACTATAAATTAAAAGTGTACAAAAAGACAACATATAGGACACATTATTGCAATTGTGAGAAATATTTCTCATTTTCTTTTACATATAATACAAAAGTAATATATATAATATATATATAATGATTTAGAATTAAATAATATAAACTATTTTTTGTAGTATTTTCACAAGCCAATTGAGAAAACTTCCATGCATTTTAACATTTTTTTTGTACAAATATATATATATATATATATATATATATATATATATATATATATATATACTTTAACATGTTTTGTAGTC
>JBBPDJ010000008.1:3224366-3244046 GCA_037974625.1 Cucumis cinereus | reverse complement strand
CACAAGCTAATTGAGAAAATTTCCATGTATTTTAACATTTTTTTTGTACAAATATATATATATATATATATATATATATATATATATATATATATATATAATTTAACATGTTTTGTAGTCACTATTATTGATTTCTATAAAAAGAAATGGTAAAACAATATTTTGACCTAGCTGACATTTACAATCAATTTGTGAAGGATCGATTTACTGATCATGATTATATCATGTAGACACAAATATATCTACAGTGAGGAAAGTGCAGCTACGGGCTACAGTGTTAACGAATGTTGGTTAGCTAGGTTTAAGAGTTTAACAAGTTAATCTTGGATCGTTGGAGCTCATGATCTGTAGGTCCATTAGATTCATCTACTAGCTCATTATGAAATTAAACTTAGAACAATGTGGTTAAGTGATTCAAATCGGTCGAATTGGTTTAGAGAATAAATCGTTAATAATATTATCGATATAATTAACAATTACAAATTGAGAAAGAAATTATTTTAATATAATAAAAAAATTAAGTTTTAAATTGATTTATTGTTTTTAAAGAAAAATCAATTTAATAGAAAATCATTTTTAGAAGCCAAATTCTTGACTTTCAAATGTGAGTGGAAAACCCAACTTTGAGTTGGAGTATGACTATGGTGTTTCCTTGGACAATTAACCACAAATTCCACTTAGTTATAACCAAATGAAAAACTAATTGTTAGTTTGTTTGGATTTGACTATTTATTCTCTAATGCTTCTAAGAGTGAAAGTTGTCAAAATTTTCAGGAGGTTTCCAACATAGAATTGTTCAAAACTAACCATGCTTAGAAGCATTTCATATACCAACAAACAATATTCACCTTGTTGGTATAGATAATAACTTTTGATTCTTTTAACCTTTTCTTAACCATACTTTTTTCATTTCCTTAGAATCTCTCTCATTCGAATGTGATCTCGGTTCATTCATGTTTCTCTCCTAAACTCGGGGCGTAAAAGTGGGTGCTTTAGAATATGATGATAAATAGGATCTTAAAATCACATCAATCACACATTTTTCATAAGTAAATACACATTTATGTTGATAATAAAAGAGTCTAAAGTCAAAATGAAACAACTATTGTAGATACCCAAATGAATATATGATATCAACTTTTAAAAGATATGAGATGCTTTATGTAATGATCATCCCATAAACACATTATATTTATTCCTATTATGCTCTCAATTTGAAATATATATATATATATATATATATATACATCTTTTCATAATTCACACTTCACATTCACCTTGGTTGACCTAATTAATATTCTTTCATTTTTTTTTCTTTTCCCTTCTAGTAAATCCAAATTATTCTATCCATCTTCCTTTAATTCCCCTGCATTTCTTTTATTTTCCTGCCATTTGTCATTTTTCATGAGGTAAAATTTTCGATCTCTTCATTGATGGTATATGTCTTAACAACTTTGAGACTGACGTGTTTTTTTTTCTCTTTCTATTAATTACACCTTGAACAATGATATTGTACGTTACATCTTAGTTGTTATTTACACGTTTTATTTATGCATGTGGTTATACTTTTAAAATTAAAGCATTTTATCATTTGTAAGATCTTGCTTTACAATCTTTTCGATAATTAAACTTTTGAATTATAAAAATTTAAACGTGAGAGATAAGTTATATTTTGTTTTGGTAACAAGTAGATTAGTTTTAATGAAAATGTGATACTTGGTTTTATCGAGGGTGAATATATGTTAGAGAGAGGGACGATAACTATTAACTACTACTGATCAAGTTTGTTTTTCGATTTTTTGTTCACAATATATGAGCGTGAGAATTAAATGTCTCTTAACTTCGAGATCGATAATACATGTTTTATGTCACTTGACCTATGCTTGTTTCAGCAAAATCTATCCTAATTATTTGGGATGTAAAGAACCGAGCTAGGGTTTCCATTCAAGTGAAATTTTGCATAATAGATACAAACCAAAATATCTACTTATACTAAATAAAATATCAATCTACCTAATTCCAAATCCTAATTCCAATATAGAAAATATCTCTATTTCAAAAACCCTAATCTATAAAAACCAATCCTATTTCAAATAGCTATACTATTATTTTATCTAATTCAAATAACATAATTTAGGACTCCTCGAAGACATTTATTTTAATTTGTTGCTAAAAAGTAAAAAAGATAATAAGATATATTGAACTTTTTTTCTTTAGAAAAAGAAAAACAAATAAACTTTTTAAAAGTAAGTATATTTGCCACATCCAATATACAATTTTGAATTTACCACATTAAAATATGTAACTATTTGCTAAATTAGCATGGGCATTATGGTCAAAAGATAAGGATAATATTCAATGTTTCTAGAATATCTAATATTGGATAATCTTTTTGTAGCATAATACTCTTATAATTTTGGCATATATATCCACATTTTTCCATTTACCTTAATATTATTTTTCCAATTGGTAAGATTTGAACGCATGTTTTTGTAAAAGAAAAATATTTACGAAAAATTATTGTAAATAATAAAACTCTTCGGTATCACTGAAAAACAGTAACAGATATAAAATTTTACTTTATTTTAGTTATATTTAAAAATATTTAGATTTATATATACTTTGAGGTTTATTTACTTATATAGTTTTTGTACTTTCAATGTTTATTTTAGCTCATATACTCCATGAGAAAAACTATCCAAGAGGACTCTTCTTTGCCCTCTTCTTCGCCTTTGCCAGATCCCGATGAAAGAGTGACTTCGTCTTCGTTATCGTTGTAGGTGAACGTCGAAGGGAAAAGAGGCATCACTTTAGGCTTTATTGATTTACTATGTGGTGATTTTATTGAAAAAGAACCGAAGCCGCGATATCTATTTCACTCTGATCTCCTTACTAGGTGTTCTGTTAATGGTATTCACGTTTGGCATATGCTTGCTCAAACCGAGATATTTAGAGATGATTCTGTACTACAATTCGACTTTCAAGAAATCTTAAACTGGGTCGTCTTTCTTTAGTGCTTTTTAGAAATGGACTTCTCTTTAATGCATTTGTCGTGTTACATTAAAAACACGTTTAGATTAGTTCTTTTAGTAAATAAATCGATACATGCAAATTAGAAGGCATCCGTAACATAACACTATAGACGATATCATTCACATAAATTAACGTGTCAGTTATAATCATTGTAATAAAAATTATTAATATTATTATTTAAACCAACCGTTTATTTATTTATTTTACAATAAATCAATATTGATATTATTAAATGAGAAACTTAATATTATAATCTTGGTAACATGGATGTATATAATTGGTTATCAAAAAGAAACATACCATATAATTAATTAAAATTAAATTTAATTGGAGGAAAGGGAATATTCCAATTAAAGAATAATAATTAAAAAAATAGAAAAAAATGAAAGAAATGTAATTTTTTGTATATAAAAAAATAATAATAAAATTGCATTAAGGATAATTCCATGAAGTAATAAATGCGACCTCTAATGGTGGGGACAGTGTGTCTTTACAAGTGGACGAGGAGACGCGGCCCCCACACCACTCTTTCTCTTTATTTTTATTTTTATTTTCCTTTTTATTTATTTTATTTATTTTTTTAAAAGAAAAAAAAATCTAATTTAATATTAAACTTAACTCCTAAAATATTCAATGTTGTATTTATTTGGTGGATGAGTTTCTAATGTTTCATTTTTTTTCTTTTTTCTTTTTAATTTTAATTATGTTTTTTCCTTTTTCTTTAAGAAAATAATCCATCCAAAAGTGTCAAAGAAAATTAAACCAATTTGAAAAAGGAAGAAGTGTAAGTCTGGTTCATTTAGTTTTATGTTTTCAAAAAACAAATACAAAGAAAATAATAAGGTGTTTGGTATACATGTTTTTAAAAACGATTTCTTAAAAAAACTCTCGAAATAGCTCGTTTTCGAAAACAAAAAATTGTCGTTTCTTTGTTTTTAGATTTTGTTTTCAGAAATTGTGAATATAAGATATACTATTGCATTTTCAAATTCACAACCAAACACAAAATTTGAATTTTAAATTCAAATTTCAAATTTTTAAATTGGAACCAAACGTGTTTTCGAATACATTGAAAAATAAGAATTTGTTTTTGTTTTCCGTAAATTCTTTGTTTTCCAAAATAATTTTCGAATCACGAACCAGACAGGACCTTACTTTTCCAACGTCTTAGATGTAAGAGGCTGAAAAAAACACATTGAAACAACAATTCACATAGGATTATTAATATTTTCTCTCCGAAATTAAAAATGTGACTTCCAAAAGATCTATGGAGATGTCAGAAAGTTAGACAATCACATTTGACCATGATATGATGAATATTGAGTGAAACAATACTATGAAGGGGATCACAATTACGTGTGTTTTACAATCTCGGTCACATTGCTTCTTAGTATGAATGTATAGTCAGTTAGGCTGATATAACCCTAATGGTCCCAAAACACCCACTTGAGGCTCCAACACAACATAAATATTCAACTTCCACAGATTCAACTACAGAAGATATCAACAAACACCAGTGATCATTTAGCTTCGATAATAAAGAAAAGAAGCCGTGGGGATCAACATAGTACAAGTAGAAGATTTGACACACACCCACATCTAAGATCCTTTAACATATTCAAGCGTTGAAATTAAACTATAAAATTAACCAAATAATTATATTGTTAGTAAAAATAGAAGATTTGACACACACCCACATTTTTATAAAAATCCAATTTTTTTAATTGGATTATAACTTAAATGCTTCGATTAAGACATTATATCTTTGACCAAAATAGATTTGAATTTCTACTTTAATACTTCCATATAAAAATTCCTAATTCTATCGCAAGCAACACTAATAATTTTACAAGATATTTAAATAAAAATAATTTGGATATAATATTTTATTTTATTATTATGATTATTTAATTTAATTGACTAAATTTAAGGATTATGGAGAATTTTCGTGAAAAAGTAAAACCCGAATTAAATTAGAAATTAAATTTTTAAAAAAAAAAAAAAAAGAAGAGAAAAATGGTTGAAAATTGAAAGACTGAAAAGGATTAAGAAAATATTTAAAAGAACAATAAATAGAAAATTAGTGAATCTTCCTTATCACTTCCATGTGCAAGTGCAACTCTCGAAAGGACTCTGTCTCTGAGCTTTTTGAGTTATAAATGGAAATGAAATTATGAAACGCTCTCTCTCTCTCTCGAATTTGGGGGTTTCTTCTTCTTTTACCCCTTCAAAGTTCAGTCCCCACCATCGCCATTTTTCACCAATGCTCTCTCTCCTTTCACAGTCACCAAGGGACCGACTCTTCTTTTTTATCTCACATGAAAGTTGAAACCCTTCCCACTTCCCACCCCCTCCCCCCCCCCCCCCCCCAACTTTTTCTTATTGGATTACATTATCATCCCCCTTCTCTTTCCCCCCTTTTTCTCTTCTCTCTCAACAAATTTGCTTTCTGGGTTTCTTCCCCTCTGGATTGACTTCCAGTTTCTAGCTTCAACACCCAATTCTTATCTCTTTCTCTCTTCTTCTTCAGGTTGTGTTCTTTGTTTAGTATTTATCTGCTTGATTGATTGTTCCTTTTCCTCCCCTTTTCTTTTCTTTGATTTATTGGAACTGGGGGTTGGGCTTTTTTTTTAATGATTTTGATGCTTTGTGATGGTTTATTCTTCTTATGAATTGGTTTTCTGAGGTGGGTTTTGTTTGTAGATCTGTATTTGTTTGATTTTTGTATTGAATTTTGATTCTGGGTTTTTTGGGATGATCGATTGTGATGGATTCTGATGTTCTGTTTTCCATTTTTTTGGAGAGGGTTTCTTTAGGTTGGAGATGAGATCTGATTGTTGGTTTTGTGATATATTTGTTTGGAAGTGTTTGATTTTGATGTGATGTTTAATGCTCTGTTTCTTTTGTGTTTTGATTCTGAATTTAATTTCATTACTTAGTGTTTTCTTGAACTTGATCTGTGTAAAACAGATTAAAAATTGTTTGAAGAAATTGTCTTTTTCCCATGTTTGATTGAACTTTTGCATGTAATAAAATTATTTAGAAAGGAAGAGGAATTCGCATGGTGATTGGTGTGAAGGGTTTTGTTTTTGCCTTCTGATTAGAAGGAATAAATCTTTTGGTGTTCTTCGTTATATGAATCGATTTGTGGTTTCGTAGTTGCGATCTTTTCGATTTGGGATTAATCAAACATCTCTTTTTGTTTTTCTAGTAATTGATTCCGAGACTGACTGGGTTTTTGCTATGAAATTTATGTTTACAGGTGAGGAAGCATAGAGAATATTAGTAGCTTCCGTATCATATCTGATACCAGGTGAAGGCAGTAGCTGATTAGGATTTGTTTTTGGTGTAAATCTGATTGTTGGATCTCGCCCGAGTTTCGTCATCTGAGTTCGGCAAATATCAGCTGATTCATTTTTGGGGGAAATGATGATGATGTTCAACGAGATGGGATTTTGTGATGATATGGATTTCCTTTCTGCTCCAATTGTGGATGGAGATGCTGTAGCTCCACCAAGCGATCCTGAAGTCGTGGTGGAAGATGATTATTCTGATGAAGAGATCGACGTCGATGAGCTTGAGAGGAGGATGTGGAGGGACAAGATGCGTCTCAAACGTCTTAAAGAGCAAAGCAAGGTTAAGGAAGGGATCGATATTGTGAAGCAACGGCAGTCTCAAGACCAGGCTAGGAGGAAGAAGATGTCGAGGGCACATGATGGGATCTTGAAGTATATGTTGAAGATTATGGAAGTCTGTAATGCTCAAGGTTTTGTATATGGAATAATTCCTGAGAAGGGAAAACCAGTAACCGGGGCATCGGATAATCTGCGAGAGTGGTGGAAAGACAAGGTCAGATTTGATAGAAACGGACCGGCTGCCATAGCCAAGTACCAGGCAGACAATGCAATTCCTGGACGAAACGATGGCTGTAATTCGATCGGTCCAACCCCTCACACCTTGCAGGAACTTCAGGATACCACCTTAGGTTCTCTTTTATCAGCTCTGATGCAGCACTGTGACCCTCCTCAAAGAAGATTTCCTTTGGAGAAAGGAGTTCCTCCGCCATGGTGGCCTACTGGAGTCGAGGAATGGTGGCCTCAGCTTGGATTGCCGAAGGACCAAGGTCCTCCGCCCTACAAGAAGCCTCATGACTTGAAGAAAGCGTGGAAAGTAGGTGTTTTGACTGCAGTCATCAAGCATATGTCACCTGATATAGCCAAGATCCGCAAGCTTGTTAGACAATCCAAGTGTTTGCAGGACAAGATGACTGCCAAGGAGAGTGCTACATGGCTTGCTATTATCAACCAAGAGGAGATCTTGGCCCGAGAGCTTTATCCTGATTCTTGCCCGCCTTTGTGTTCTGGTGGGGGCAGTGGATCGTTGGTCATTAACGATTGTAGTGAATATGATGTAGAAGGCGCTGAGGAGGAACCGAGCTTTGATGTTCAAGATCGTAAACCTGATAATCACAGCTCATTCAACTTAGGGATGGACAGAATGAGAGATCGGGTGTCCCTTCGACAACCACCTTATGCAATGAAAGGAGAGGTTACTACAAACTTGGATTTTATGCGAAAGAGAAAACCGACCAGCAATTTGAACATGATGATGGATCAGAAGATCTATACGTGTGAGTTCCTCCAATGTCCTTATAGTGAACTTCGTCTCGGGTTTAATGACAGGACGTCCAGAGACAATCATCAGTTGAGCTGCCCATATAGAACTTCTTCAGAATTCAGTGGCTCAAGTTTTCATGTCAATGAGGTTAAACCAGTTATCTTCCCTCAGTCGTTCGCTCCTCCCAAGTCAAATCCACCCCCGGTCAGCTCGGTTCCATCATCTTTCGACCTGTCCACTTTAGGCGTTCCAGAAGATGGCCAAAAGCTGATCAGTGATCTCATGTCTATCTACGACACCAACATCCAAGGAAACAAGAACTTAAACAATGGTAACAGTGCCACCACGGAGAACCAAAATCTTCCTCAATTAAAGATCCAACCTCAACAAGATGATTACTTCCGCAATCAAGGTCTAATGATCGATGGAAACTTCTTTGATGGCTCGAATGTTTCAAGCAGCCATCAAATGTTCACAAGAGATGAAGGTCAATTCGACCGGTTTAAGCCAATGAATTCGCCTTTTGAAAACAACCACCATCATCACAACAATAATAACAACAACAACAACTTCCACTTGATGTTTAGCTCTCCATTTGATTTATCGACCTTCGACTACAAAGAAGAAGTACCGGGCGTAACAACCATCGACACACTGTCGAAACAGCAGGATATTCCATTATGGTATCATTAAGCCTGCTCTCACTCCAATGCTTTATCGATCGTATTCTTTCCGTCAGAAAGCAGCAGCAGCAACATCAGCTGCAGCAGTGAAATTCATAGAAGTTCTTTTTACAGTTTGAGTATCTCTTTCTCTCTCTCTCTTATGGGGTTTGCCTTTTGCTTTTACTAGGAACCAGTCAAAGTTACCTTTTGGGGTTTGCCTAACTTGGTGAAACTGTGCAACTATGTTATCTGAAAGAAATGTTTGGTGTTACATCCTACTTGGTCATTCACACAAATGGATGGATAATGTCATTTAGCTTGTAGAATATATCTTTAAGGTCATCATGTAATGTAAGTCTTTAAGTTTCTCCATTAGACTGATAAATAAGTGGAGGGAATCCTTTTAGTACTCTGCTTACTCTGCCCTGTTGTTGATTATATATCCAAATGATTGTCTATATGAAATAACTATTTCAACAATCTTTCATTCCCTTTCTGTCATCCTCTTCATTTTAGTGGTTGCAAAGTGAAAGTTAATATAGAACCTAAAGTTGTTGTAGGGTTCAATCTGTGTTGGCTTTGGTTGGAATATCATACCCCGACAGCTAAGCGAGCGTGGGGTCGTAACGATTTCTAGTCTTTTGTCTTGTTCTGTTTGAGAAATTAGACTTTGTTTACTCGGAGTTTGCTATTAATACGCGTTTTCAATATTCCAGCTGAAATCTAGAATGATAGGATGTAACTTTCCGCTTGACCATAACCTACAAACAGGTCGAAATCACCTGATCAATATCATATCTAACACCAACATAGCACATGTCTTAAGACGAAGTTATGTTCATGGTTAACAAACACAAGCAAACGTTACAAACTAGAAGAAGGTCGAAATCACTTGATCAACATCATATAGCTCTTCATGTGGGAAGATGAAGCTACGTTTGTCGTAAACAAACACGATATGATTGAATTAAATGAAAACGTTACCAACACCAACCAGGATGAAGGAACCAGGTTAGGGAGGTTGGATTTTAATGTGAGGTGGAGTAATAATAGCTGGTTTTGAAGCTTATCTATTGTTAGGGGTTGGGAAAGAGACAAGACAAGTTGGAGAAACATTAGAGATAGTAATAATGGTGAGATGTAGGGCTTACTTTTGTTGTTGTTGTTGTTGTTGTTTGTTACTGTTGTTATTGTTTTGTTTGGTGGTGGTGGTGGTGGTGGCTAGTGGGGACTCCTACAACTTCAAACAGACCCTCATCCTCTTCCATCCTTTCATGTCGGCGGTCAATGTTTCAAATATTTCTCTCCACTCCTTCCTTTGTTCTAAAATTTCAATTTAGTCCCTATAGTTTATGTTATTTTAGTTTATGTTCTAAAATTTTGCTTCTCGTTAAGGATTATTTTAGTTTTAACTCTACTCGTCGTTAGTTAGTTAGCCGTGAGGATTACTAGACAATTATCATTGATATAGGGTAAAATATATTTAAGTCCTTTTTATGTCCTGCAACCAAACATAAGATTTGAAACCTGGTTTTTTACGGTAGGAATTCAAACGTCAAACTTACATTTAAATATGTTTGACTATTGAAATACATTTCGGTTAACACGTGAAATTTATATTTTGCAAGTGATATGCGTAACCTACACGTAAGTTTAAACAAGATGTCGTGTTATATCGTTCATTTGTTACATTCATCCATGGAGACATATGGAGTGAGCTAAGCTCCGAGAATGGATATAATAATGACACTTTTTTAATGTAAAGACTTTGAAATTGACAAAAAAAGGTTAAAAACTCATCCCTAATATTGTAACTCAAACTTTTAATTTCCCTTTTTGTTCGTTTATTTATTTACTTTAATAAAGTTTGGTTCCTAAATTGATATACCTTTTGGGAGACCCCATTTTTAATCATATCTTAAAAATATTGTAGGGGTAGAAATTAGAAAACTAAAAAAAAATGTAGTGTTATTTATCCAAAATTTTGCAGGGCCAAAAGTCAAAATACTTGAAGATGTTTATTGACTAAAAGGATGGTAGTTTTTGGGGGTGAAAGTATCAATTTGGTGTTGTATCAATTAATAATTATTTAAACTTTGAACTCTCGAGAATATTTCAATTTTATATCATTCATCACGTTCAGTTTAGATCAACATTGTGTGAGATTAATAATTTTATCAATTAAATCTATTATCGATTAGGTTATTTTTGTTCTTTTCTTGAAATTCGTGGATTTTATTTGTTCATTTTTTTTATTCATTTGAAGATGTCTAACACATTGTGGGTAAGAATTGATGGTGGGACGATTTGAAAAAATAATCTTAATAAAAGGGTCTAAACTGATTCACTTTCGACAATTTAGAAGTATTTTTGCCTTTTTATTATAATTTTGTCCTATTGCTTCGATGAATATTAAGTCAAATTTTTTAATGAAGATTTTGATGGACAAAAAGAAGAGAATATATATATATGTTAATCTAAGCATAAACATAACTCAATCCGTTGAGATATAAACAATTTTATAACAGGTAAGAAGTCAACCTATGTTTACATTTTATCATTCATCTAAAAATAATTTTATTTAAAAAATCGAACATCCATCGATTCTGATTTGTCATTTTTTTCATTCATGATTTTTGTAATAAAAAAAATTTCAAAAGGAGTTATTGAAATTTAATGTGTAAAAATGACTATTATATACAAACTGAATAACGAGAGAGAGAGAGAAAAAAAGATTCGAAGAATGAAAAGATGAGAAAATTATTTGAAATGATAAAATTGTTAAAAATATTTTCAAATCAATCAAAATTTCAAAATATATCAATGACAGATATCGATAAATATTGATAGACTTCTACAGACGTCTATTAGTGTTACAGTTTAACATCGGTAGACGTCTATTAGTGTCCGACCATGAAAGTAACTAATAATATTTGATTAAAATAAATAAATAAATAAAATGAATGAGTTTGTTGTGTGTTTGTTTGGTAGAAATGTGTGATGGATCATGAAATGGCATTGGAGTTGGAGACACCAATCTCAAAGGCCTATCTTATTGTAATAAATATAATAATGAATACTCACTCTATTCCCAAAAACTATGCACATTTCATAGTGTTGTGGGTCCCACCTTCTACACCATCTCATTTTTTCAATTTAGTCCTTTACATTTTTTTCATTTTCTAATTATGCCCTTCTTTTTTATTAGTAATAATCAAAGATTAAAATATCCATGTTGCAATTTCAATTTTATGTATACAAGTATTAATGAAATGTCGATAGATGTTTCTATAAATAATTAAGTTCTTTTCACTCTTTAGATAAGTTGTATATCACTTATTATTAGGGTTGAGGGTTGCTTCAAGCAAGATTCAAAGCTCATCGATGAATCCAAACCTAAGGGAATTATGTAGAAACATGTGTCCTATTCTCATAAATGAAAAGTTAAAAATAAAAAAGAAAAAAAAGCCTCAAATTATGGGTTGACTAGCTTAGGGGAGAAAAATATCCTAATTAAAAAATAATCGAGTTGAGCTTAGACCAACGCCTTACAACCTCGAGGGTTGTAATCTTCTTGACATCATCGATGGTACATGTCTGAGGAAGGGTACTATAAATAGTTTCATGTTGTGATAAATTGTATGTGACCATTCGTGTAAAGTTACATTGTTTTATAAATGAACATGTCTTTTTGAAAATAATCAACTTGAAGAAAAAACACAACTATTCGGGTGATTCGAATGGGGTGGGCTAAATCAACTGTGTGGTTCGTGACTCCTCTGGCTCTCTCATCTTGGCTGACTGCAAAAAAGTGGACCTCAACTAGTTCATTGAGGTCCTTGAGGTTTTGGCTATGGTTAGAGGTCTGAAGTCTTGGTTGATTTTTTTGTGTGTTGGTCTCCCTCGTGTTTTTGTGGAGTCGGATTGTGCTAACCTTATTAATGTTAAACGTAAGGCTATGGTTCTATCGGAGTTGACAGGGTTTGTTGCTGAGATTGTGAGGTTAGAAAACTCAAGAAAAAAAAATCTATATGCAGTGTTATTTATTCATAATTTTGTAGGACCAAAAGTCAAAATACTTGAAGATATTTATTGACGAAAAGAGAGTGTTTTTTGGGGTAAAAGTATCAATTTGGAGTTGTCTCAATTAAAATTATGAATTAATAATTATAATAATTTAAAATTTGAACTTTTGAAAACATTTCAATTTATATCATTCATCGCATTCAGTTAGGTTGCGTGAGATTAATACTTTTATCCATTAAATCTTTAAATCTTCGTAGATGGACTCTCAATTAGGTTGTTTTTTTTTTCTTATTTTTTTGAAAAATTGTGCTTTTTATTCGTCCATTTTTTTATTTGTCATTTGAAGATGTCTAACACTTGTGTGCAAGAACTGATGGTTGAAATAAAAATCTTATATGAAAAAACTATTAAAAATATTTTAACAAAATTTCAAAATCTATCAAATAGATATCGATAGACATCTAATGTCTATCAAGTTCACTGACTGATACCGATATAAGTCTATCAATGTTTTACGAAAATTCGTAATACTTTATAAAAAAAGGCCTATCTTATTGTAATATATATAGTAATGAATACTCATTCTATCCCAAAAACCATGCACATTTCATAATCATTCTTCAATTTAGTCCCTTCCAATTTTTATTCCAACTTTAAAATATTTGTGATGTGGTTTCCATTTTATGTATACAACCATTAATAAAATATCGATACATGTTTTTGTAAATCAAACGAGTTATAAAAGTTAATATTTAACTTCTTTTCACTCTCTACGTAAGTTAGTTATGTACTTCTTATTATTAGTGTTGAGGGTTGCGAAAAAAATTAGTAGTCTATAAACGTGTCTTCTTCAAATTGTTTTTTACAACTTTTTGGACCAGGTGTTGGTTCCATAAAAATATATTATGTTCTATCTTGAGAGACAATTATGCATGAAACTCAGACACTATAGTGAGTAAAATTGTCTTAAGAAAATAACGTTAATTTGTTGAACTCATATTCTCCTAGTCTCATGGAGCAAGTTTGTTATAGACTAGATTTAACAATTATTTATAAAAATAATATAATGGATTTTATTTATTTATTTTTTACTTTAAGGGCTAAATTTGAAACTTTTAAACAAGATAAGCCAAATTTAAAAAAAAAAAAAAAAAAAAAAAAAAACACACACACACTTAACTAATAAAGGATTAAAAATATATATTTAGTTTTTTTTCTTAAACATTTAATCATTCTATATATATATGTGTGGGTAAAAATTAAGTTTTTTTTATTAAATTAAATTATACAAAAATATGATGAAAATGACAAATAGTTCTATATATACATATAAACTTTTTAAGAACTATAAAAATTTGATATAAATTTCTATTTTATTTAACTATCCAAATTTCTTCATGTTGACTTTTTAACAAGTCAATGCCTTTTCTCCTTTGGGAGCCTTTTGAATTATAGAAATTATTTATTTAAAAAAAAATCAAGTGCATAGAAGTTTGATCAAAAGTTAGTTTTTTGTTTCACAATTTTCATTTTTGTAATTTTAATTTTTTTTAAAAAAAGAAAATATATAAAGTTCAATGGAATCACAGATCATACAATTTCTTTAATTAAAAAAAAAACCACTTTGATTCACATTTTGATTCACATTGAATCAATTGGATCTAATGAGACAATTATATTGTAATTCATTTATTATTCTTATTTCTTTCTCTTAAAAAATTGGTCACAACAAAAATTCTTCAAAATATCATACTACCTTCAAAAATAGTTTAAGAGAAAAATCATTGTTGGACTAAATTTACAATGTTGTTCTTTGTTTTACAATCTAAATCTTATGCAAGACTCTGAGTTTAGGAGGAAAACATGAATAAACCGATATCTCAACTGAATGACAAGGATCCTGAAGACATGAAAGTAAGGTTAAAAAATGTTTTAAAGTATTTGAAGTTACTAAGTATATCAATAAGGTGCACCTTCCTTTTATGTGGCTCAATGGGTGACTTCAATGATGTATGTGAGTGATGACAAAACATGCTAAAAGGACCCGTTTCAGGACTGTGTTGGTTTGTGGGGACAACTATCACTCTAATGAGCCTTTAACACAAGTAAGAATGATGTTGTCAGGACACAGAGATTATCGGGGACATCAGTTGTCAAATCCTGGACCTAAGACATTACATCTTAATTGTAATTTATTAATTTTATATATAATTAATAATTAAAAAGAAAAAAACCCACGTATTCATGGGCTATTGAAAAGAAATGTATTAACCATACAATATTTAGAATTGATTTATGATGTATTATCATTTATTTAATATAAAAAATAAAATTAACATTAACAATTTGTCATCTTTTCTAATTCTCACCTCCATATTATTTAAGAGATAGAAAGAGTTAGAATGGGTCTAGTTTATTTCAAACAATTTAATTTCTAAATTTTATATATTCATATTTAACAATGAGATTCTAAAAGACTAGGTGAAATTGAAATAATATTGAAAATGATACGAGAGTTCGAACATAAAATTCGAATTATTAAATTAAGATAATTAATTTAAAATTTACTTTGACAACATTTTAAATCTTAACCAATCCAACACTAAAAAGAAAGAGAATTTATTTTCCCCTAAAGCAAATATGATGAAATTATTTGAAAATACAGATAAAAAGTAATTAAAAAGAAAATCCAAACAAAATCAAATTTTAAGATTTTGTGTAGAAAAAGTAGATTTTGCTTTTTTACTTTTTTATTTTACTTTTATTTTTTTTTGAAAAAAAAAAAAAAGAACGATCAAAATGCACTAACAATAGTTAACTCAACTAGAATATTCACATCCACTCAAACCAAAAAAAAAAAATATATATTGAAAAAAAGTTATTTTAAACAATAAAATGGTAAAAAAATATTTAAAAATATAACAAAATTTTATTTTCCTTTAATAAAAAATTTCCATATGAGTCTTGAAAAATAAATAAATTTAATGTAACAAAATTTATTAAAATATAATTTAAAAAATTAATATTAATAATCAAATTGTAGAACTATTCAAATTCATTGAACTTCAAAAATGAGGTATAATTCATTTAACATATTTATTAATTTTAATATTCAAAATGTTCCCCATCATCCTACCATCAATGCTTTTATTTATTTATTGGGGTTTTAAAGCTATTTTTATTTTTATTTTTATTTTTATTTAAATCTTGCATTGATTCTATTAAAACTTCCAACTTTTTGTAAACTATATATATAAAATAAAATAAAAATATTAATAGAATATGCTTTATTTTTCCTTGTCAACTCTAGTTGGGTTTTCAAAGTTTTGTTCTAAAGTTTCTATTTTTCTTTTTCTTTTAATTAATTAATAGTTTAATATCGCTCTCTAACATGTTGATGTGATTTTAATATTTTTCTTAATAAATACATGTATGTTCTCTTTATGAACTATATAATATAATTAATATAATCTTTTTTCTCTCTCTCCTCACATCTTTCAATAGTGGAGTTCCATTATTTTTCTAGAGAGAGAAAGGATACATTAATAATTTAATTTGGACAATAATGTTTGGATACTTCTAATTAATATTTTAAACTTAACATTCATATTTTCATGTGTGAGAAGTAAACTTATAAAATATAAAGATTTAAAGGAATTTACAAATCATTTATATGTGGTAAAGTTGTATTCTAATAAATAATAATAATAATAATAATAAATAAACCCTTCATGATTGTTATTAATCATCCACTAATCATTTTCAAGTGAAAATCTCAAATACAATATTATCGTAAAAATTGTTGAAAATATTTAAAAATATAGTACAATGTCACAGTCTATCAACGATAAACATCGACAGACCAGGATAGAAATTCAAATAGTAGTTTGTCGTTGATAGACAGTAAAATTTTGTTATATTTGTAAATATTTCACAACACAGAAACTATTATAGTCCAACCATAATAACCTAAAACTATAATAATCAACTCTTTGCTCCAAATGTCTCCTTAAATTTTTCAACACGGTGTTCGTAGGGAACTGACAACAAAAATTATGAAAGAAGATAAAACATGATTCTACTGAAAATATTTACAAATATAGCAGCATGTCACAGACTATCAACGATAAACCTCGACAGATCATGATAGAAATTTAGATAGTAGTCTATCATGGTATGTCATTGATAGATAGTAAAATTTTGTTATATTTATAAATACTTCGTAACACAAAAACTATTATAGTCCAATCATAATAACCTAGAACTATAATAATTGACTCTTTACTTCAAACGTCGCCTTAAATGTTTTCAACACGGAGTTCGTAGGGGACTAACAACAAAAATGATGAGAGAAGAGAAAACATGATCCTATCTTAGAAAAGTTTAAATAATAATAACTTAAAAAAGTGGAATATTAAAAAAAAAAAGTCAAAAAGTTTGTTTTTTTTTTTTTTCACTTTGGAGAGCTGCCTAATTGGTATTTGAATAATATGTGATGGGCTAAGGTCCATTAAAGCTTTGACAGCAAACTTAATAATGATTTTGTTTAATTGATGATTCATAGCTCTATTATTTTAGGGTTTGACCTAAAAATCATTATTATTCTTTTTTTTTTTTGTAGATTTTAGACCGTCAATTTGAGCATGATTTAGTAGATAAAATAGTAATTATTGTATTTTAAAAGTTGATAATTTAATTTTTTATCCTCGCAATTTTGGACTACAAAAAGCTAACGTAAAAATGATAAAAAAGGTAAACGAAAGAATTTAAATATGCTAGTTACTCGTTGATTTATGGTTTTAGCTATAAGTTCATTAGAATAATGTTTTCACAATTATTCATCTATTAGCTTATATGTTGTTAGGGACAATGAATTGATCAAGGTGTATTCGAATTTTTGTAGTATTTACAAAGTTATCATAAATGAACACACAATTATGGCTTGTTCGAGAGTAACTCTCGATTGTGACATTTTAAAATTCAACTTAAAAACATGTATTTAATCATTCAAAACTAATTTTGATGATAAGAAAATTGCATATAAATATAAAATAAAGTTTGAGTGATTAAGAATATGTTTCATGGTAATTTTGAACATGACAAAAGTGATTTTAAATATTTCAAAATCACTCCCAAATATGCATAAATTCTATGATTTATAAAACCAAGAGGACTAAATTCTAATTATAAACCGTAGAGACTAAATTCTATCTTTTTAAAACTATAGAGATCCAATTTGTAATTTAACCTAAATATATATATAATATTATATTTTATTATTATATAATTTATAATACATTACATAATACATATTATATTAAAAAAATGAATTGAATTTATAACGTGATATATTGTATTTCTAAATGTTTTTATATGTATTTAATATAATTCTGTTTTTTAAAATGTAAAATTCAAATTCTGGATAAAATAAAAACATAAAAAATTGTTTTCAACACTTTGCATTGTTTGAATCACATAATCCGATAAACAGTTTTCAAAAATAAAATTCGGATTGTCTACCAAACGCATATCGGTTGAACTCAGTGAATATGGAAACCTAAAACAAAATCAAAATTCTTTACCAAACATACCCTACACTGTTGATCAAGTTAATATCTATTTAGTCCCTAAGGATTCAAGACCTAGTCCACAAGGTTTGAAAATTAGTTTTAAACGGTACCTAAATTAATTTAGCTATAAGAGTGTAAATTGACTCAAAATTTGACGTGAGATGTTGTGGTGGCAAAATTTAAATGAAATAAATAAATAAATAAAAAATCAAAATATAATGGAAGAAAATTGTTGTGGGCTTGGCCCAAAATTTTTTTATTAGCATTATATCGGGAATGAATATGAAGGCCCAATGTAGCGGTGAAGTAAAAGTTGGGCCCAAAGGTCGTGTTTATTGGGTCTACTTCATTGAAGGTCCATATAAATTTGATATTTACAATTTATATATATTATTATTGTAAAATAGTTCAAAGAAATTGGAAAGGTATAGGTTTAAAATGTGCTAAAATATTTAGATAAAAAATAATTTATAAAAAAAATATGAAAAATAAGTTTTGCTAGCCATTTTAGCATTTATGAGGTGGAAATCTATAATCAATATAATCTCTAGTCTATGGCATTAGAATATTAGTATAAATACGAGGTTGTAGAAAGACTCCTAATATGTATATCCAATATTTTACAACTATTGGATTTACGTACGTGTTTTGAGTTCAATATGCACTTTGTGGATGTAATCACTTTAGGCTGTGATGATTCAAAAGAGAATATAGTTTAATGATAATTAATGTTGGATCGGTATGGCAACCCTAGAGGGGGTGAATAGGGTTTTTACAAATTAATGAAACTTTTTAACTAAATGATCCTAATTAAACAAATTAATTACTTTTTGCTAATACGAGATTTAAACAATAAATTCATACAAATGCATTCATATCAAAATGACTTATAGAGTGACATACATAAATTCGAGCACAAATTTTCGCAATTAATTTTACGCAATAAACTATATCAACAAATTAATTGCAAAACTAAATAGGAGAGGGATAGAGAAATTAACACCGATAATTTTATAGTAGTTCGGCACAATCGACCTACATCCTCTTTCCAAGCTCCTCTTGGGTATGTCACTAAAGCTTCAAACCGACTCTTTCCAGGGATTAGAAACAACCGCTACACCGCTCTTTTTACGAGTTCAAGAGCAAACTCAATCGTTTCCTTGGATCACGATCAAACCGTTACAAACGACTCTTTTTATGAGTTAAGAACAACCCTTTTAGAAATAGGTTTTGAAATGAAGAACAAGACAATGGAAACTCTCTCAAATAGTAGATTTACAAATTTAAAGCACTCAACAAATCAATCCTCACAATACAAAATTTTCTCTCAAGAATAAGATGAAAAGAACAAATAATGAAGCTTGGAGAGAACACAAATGGAAGCTTTATGAGTTATGAAAGATATTTTAAATGTGTGTATTTAATTTGGAGGAAGGTGTCTTTAAATAGAGAAATGAGATGTTGAAATCTAAAATCAATTTGATCCATTAGATCTTGTAAAAGAAAATCAAATGGTAGATATTTAAATTCAACCAGCCGTTAGACACACAAAAAATAATAATATAATAATATATCTTTATAAAATCATTTATTTTAAAAAACTAGCCGTTAGACGCAAATATAAAATAATATATATATATATATATATTAAAGTAATTTCTCTTAAAACCAATCAAAAACTAACCGTTAGACACAAACATAAAATAATATTAAATTTATTTATTTTAAAATAATATTAAAATCATTTTCTTTGAAAAGTCAATACAAAT
>JBBPDJ010000008.1:3100118-3220522 GCA_037974625.1 Cucumis cinereus | reverse complement strand
ATTGCATTGGATTCATAATTTCGAGCTCTACACAATAGACTCACTAAAACACTAGAATTGTTAATAAATAAAATCATATTTGTTATCATCAAAACATTGATTAATTAATTAATTTGAGATTAAGTGCCAAAAAGCCAACAATTAGTGTGTGTTGATGTCAAATTTTGGTTAAGGAAAATTGTACTTAAACTTTACGTGACACCAACAGTTGAATTTATAATTTGGAGAAGAGAGAGGACTTGCAAAACAAAGAAAAATGGCTCTGATGCCTAAGTCATTATGAGAATGATAAATAGAGTCGTTGAAAGTTTAAGTTACCTCAGATGCAACCATAATTGTGTATTTATATGAGATTTGATATAGAATTTATGATGTTTATCCAACTAGGATTAGAAGATGAGTTTCATAATCCTAATAGGATCCCTACGATTAAACAATTAAGCACAACATTTAGTCCAACAATTGTGAGGGTAAGAATCGAGTCTATCTAAATATTACATCAATTATCATTAATAATTAATAATATTATTCTTCCATCATGTCCTTGTGAAATTGAAGGAATGAGAGATTTGGGCGAAAGTTGAAATAACCGTTGAAAAGTTTGACTTTCAGTTCCCAAAAGTCAACTAGGGCAACTTAAAAAAATCCGCTTCTTCTTCAAGTGAGCGCCGCCGACCCCCCTCCTCCACTCTCCGTTCACTGCCACCGTAGACTCGCCACCGTTCAATCAGTTTGCAGCCGTATTCAGTCGCCGGTCACCGCCTGCAGGTCCACTGCCCTACGCCGTCGAGGTTCACGCGAACCAGCATCCCAACAACGCCGATTTTCCTTGGGCATCCGTTGGAACGTTATACAGGAAGGTATTGAGTTTTCTTTGGTGATTTTTAAAAATTTTGTTTCATTGTTTATTTTGCTTGATTATCTTCACCAACAGTGAAGAAAATCAAACACAATTTCTTTTTTGTTGATTTTTTCTTCCATCTCTATTCAACTCGTCTAAATGAAAATGTAAAAGTAAGAATGTATACCTTGCAAATTAGGGGGAAAAACAGGTTGAATCAATGAAAAGACGGAATAAAAACTATATCATTCTTATCTGAATCAATAAGTAAAGAGGAAACAGGGTTTAAGAAGATGAATAAAGCAGAAAAAAAAAGGTTTTTTGGGGGTGAAAAAAAAGGATTGAAGGGTAATGGCCAATGAGTCTTTTGGTTGGTTGATTATCATCCCTTGTGCAACAGGTTTGGCTTGTGATTGATGAAATTTTATTTCTGAGGTTGAGGCTGACAATATGGATGAAATTGGTGCGGTGGTATCCATGGATAAGCTTAATAGCCTTCGTATCACCTCTTTAGATGATGATGATGACATTCATGACGATGAAGAATTGCAAGATGACTATGACACTGATGAGGATGAAGAAATGAATGAATCAGTGATTTTGGGTTTCGTTGCGAAGCCCAAAAATTCTTGGTCTCTTCTTCCCCAGCTATTTCCAAGCAAGGCTGGAGGAGTACCGGTGTGTAAGCATAATCCATATCCGTATCATTCAAATTTCTCTTTTATATTATACATGTTGATCAATTTTTTGTGTCAACTTGAATGTTGTTTGTGGTGATTGGAAATTTATGTTTTTTTGTTTTTCTTGTAATATCAAATCGTACTGAAGTTGGAGAACTATTATTTGTATAGAATTATCAATACTAATTTAGCGAATTAAGTACTTGATTGCATGAATAAATGGCACCTCAGGCTTGGTTGGATCCAGTGAATTTGCCTTCTGGAAGGTCTTGCGTTTGTGATATATGTGGAGAGCCTTTGCAGTTTTTAATCCAGGTATTTGTTCGGTCTCAAAATATTCAAGTGTTTTCTTTTGCTTTCTCCTTGCATCTTTTTCTGTCTGAATTCTCTAGACAATTAGGTTTTTGCCCAAGAAGTTAAAACATCTATTCTATGCCTTATTAACTCCTTACACTGTGGGCTTTATGACTAAACAACTTTTTAAACTTCACAACCCTCCTTGTCCCAAACACTCGTGTAGCAACTAAAATAGGATGAAATGCTTTGTAACTACTCTGAAGATTTCACAACTCCGTCTTTGGCCCAAATGCCCCCCTTAGTAACTAAAATAGGAAGGAGATTTTGTCAACTGATAGTCCAATGACTCTGTGGGAAAAACATAATAATATTAATTTATCAAATTTGCAACATGTTGAGGAGTTAGGAAATACCATTTGTATATTTTTTAAGATGCGAACTCTATTTTTGTTGATACCATATAGTTTCTTTTCATTGCAAACTATTATTGTTGTTTTCCATGGACTTATAGCTTATGATGGTTTGTTTCTGTTCATTAAATTGTTAGATTTATGCTCCTATTGTGGAGAAGGACTCAACATTTCATCGAACATTATTTGTGTTTATGTGCCCATCCATGACTTGTCTTCTACGAGATCAACACGAGCAGTGGAAAAGCAAGTCTGAGAAGTCATCTCGTAGGTATTACTAGCTGGCTTTCTGATGAATCATTTTACTTGAACATTGTCCTACATTTTAAAATTTTCCTTAGTAACTTTGTAATTGTTTTGAAAGTGTGAAGGTTTTCCGCTGTCAATTACCTCGTAATAATCCCTTTTACTCGAGTGAACCTCCAAAACATGATGGGAGCGACAAACCCTGTCAATCTGGAGGTAGTTTTGATTTATTCTTCCATCTATCAAAGACCTCAAATTACTTTAATACATTAATGTTCTTTAATGTTGCACTGAATTATAAAACATATCTTACGTATTTGATGTTGTTTTAGTTGCACGTTGTACCTGGTGCGGTACTTGGAAAGGAGACAAAGTTTGTAGCAAGTGTAGAACAGTACGCTATTGTTCTGAGAAACATCAGGTATTGTATTTGCAGCGCTGTAAAATTTGTTGCATTTCACTGCAAGTAAAATTCGTTGTATTTCGAATTCTCGCACACCATAACCAAATTAACTTCTTGATTCCAATCCTCAAATACTCTATTCTATATATATATCTTCAGGCAACTCATTGGCGTACTGGGCATAAAACTGATTGCCAACGAATGTGCACGTCTTCTCAGTTGTCAAGTTCTAGACTGACTAATAATCATCACGAAACAGATATTGAGAAAGGTTAGTGAAGAAAAAAACTCTCTGGACATTAATGAGATATTAGGAAGTTTCATTTATTTATTTATTTATTTTTTTATGTTTTGGATTTACTTGCCCAGGATTTCTGGTTTCTTTGCATTCTATACATGGCTTGGATTCATTTGTTCTTTTTGCAGAATATTTGAAGGGTTATCAATTCTTTAGATAAATGTAAATATGTACAATTGGATGAAATGTGATGTGTAGCTTAAATTTATATATAGTAGCACTTACCCAATAAAAGTACTTAAATCTAGTAGAAGCTCTAGGATCGATTGCTTGGCTTAGATGTATGAGAAGTGTTGTTTCTTATCTAAAAAAAAAAGGGTATGGGAAGTAGCCATTAAAATTTAACTGAGATTTATTTGCTTTTCGGACAGTTTCAAGCAAGCATCTTTGGCCTGAATTTGAGATTATACATGAATACGAGAGTGAGTTCGACGTTGAAATATCTCAAGACAATTCTTATGCAAATGCTTTGGTTTGTAAGGATAGGATGGATGACTCGATGAAGTCATTGTTGGCCAAATTTGAGGTATTGATCTTTATGGTATCATATCATTTTGAAAACTTTAGTCTTCTTTGGTAGTGGCCTTGGTGTCTTTTTTGTAACTCTATTTCATAGAAGTTGTTCAACTATTTTGAAGAATTGAAGTTCCCTTTGTAATATTGAGTTGGGTTTTTTTGTATATGTGTCTCCTTTTGTAGTCTGTTTTGCTTCTTTTTTATATTGCTTGTTTGTATTCTTTCATTTACATAACAAAGTGCGCTATTACATAAAAAATGTAAATCGTTTCCTTGCTGAATTTTATGAAATCTTTGGTATACAGGGAGATGATGATAGAAAGTCTTGGGCTTCTTTCCAAGCTCACTTGTCAAAGGCACCTGAACAAGTGTTGAGGTAATATCAATATTTGATGTTTTCTACTGAAATGTTACAAATTTGGTTGAACTTGGTTCATGTCCAAAGATCCCTGGCCAAAAGGGAACTACAAATCACAAAAGTTGATCATTGCTTAATATTTTCTAAATTATCAATGAAGTAAAATGTTATCTTGCTCTAGACGCTGTTCAAATTAAGAGGCTAAATACAATTAAAATCATATCATCCAATAAACATTTTAGCCTTTTCGTTTATTTGCTAGTGATGCTACGACACTCTGCAGTTACATTTTTACTGACTAGGTTTTTCATCTCAATGTCAATATGTCATTAATTTCATTCATAAAAAATGGAAACAGATATTGTAGAGATGTGGGATCTAAACCTTTATGGCCAACTTCAAGTGGTTTGCCTTCCAAAGAAGATATCCCAAAATGCAATTACTGCAGCGGTCCCATGCGTTATGAATTTCAGGTAAGCCCTGCACTCATCTTTTTTCTGGATTCACATTTGGATTCTTTAGTTTTGAAAGTTCTAGATACTTTGCATTGGATGACAACAGGTCTTGCCTCAATTGCTTTATTATTTCGGGGTAACGAATGACGTGGACTCACTCGATTGGGCTACAATTGTTGTGTATACATGTGAAGCCTCCTGCCAGTCGAGCGTAGCTTATCAAGAGGAGTATGCTTGGGTTCAACTCCCTGTCCCATCTGCCGGTCACCAGTAATACTTTTGCCAGTTTTGCTCTTCAGCAATTCTTATTGCCAAATGATGAGTATGTTTTTTGTTTACTTTTCCAATATTTCTCAGAATGTTAAATTATAGAAATCAATTATTTTCTGCCTCATCTTCTTTTCTGTATTCTATAAATGTTGCTCTTATCATAATTATTACATCTTTTCTGAATTTTCTTTTAAGAAAAAATGGATATGGTACATTAGGAGTGCTTGAGAAAACTGAAAAACTGAAAAAAGCCACTTAAACAAATTGAACCCGTCTTTTGGCGGCTCAGTTTGATAATATATAAAAAAAACCAAATATTATCGAAGGGTTTCAGGTTAGGTCAAAAACAAAATGAAAAATCGAGCTGTCCGATGAAGTATATATAATAAGCTTAGAAGTATTTTTAAAAGGTTCCTTGGTTAGGTTGCTCTCTAAGCATGCAAGATACACTAGGTCGTCGGTTCGAATTCATGGGAGCTCACATGATTTTGTTTTACATCAGGAGAAAAGGCACTGCGCTTTCCCTAGCCATACCCATAGGTGCACACATGTATTTGGCAAAATGAGAGCAGAGCTTACCAAACCACTGGTCTAAGTGGTTTAGTCAGCCCTGTTTTCCTATAATCGAGCTGCACCGAGCTGCTTAAACACCCCTACTTTGGTTCTTGCAAGAAACTTGTTGAATTGGTTGAAAGTTTGTTTATGCTGTGTAGGAAGAAAGAGTTGTTTTACATAGGTGAAGGTAGAAGTCTTCATTATATAGAGTATATTGAAGGGAACCATGTTTAGGAAGTCCTTAACAACAAATTGAATTTTTAAGTACAAATTAGTTGGATCTAAAAACCAAGTCAGGTTTTTAGATTCATGTACAAATTAGTCCTTATATCTTGGTTCTTTCTGTTCTATATTCACGTAGATTCATGGAGTGCAAGCAAAACCCCGGAAACGAGACTTAGAGTGCCTATCGATTCGAGTTACAAGCAGTTGAGGTTGTCTTTGGGGTTTAGCTAAACCAAATTGCATATACTCAAAATCGACTGATTTACGAGAAAGACAAATTACCGATCTAAATATAACTCAATTAATTAGGATATAATCTCTCACTCATTTGACCTTTTAAGAATTTTTAGTTTCTTATTTCAAAGCCTAAACAATAAACTCAAAGTTGAATATGCCAATTCCACTATATGGTTCGGGTTTTGCTATGCAACAATGTGGCTAACAGTTTTATTGTATTTACGTCTTCTTCGTCTACTTTTACGGTGAGTCTACAATTTTACAAGCCCTTTTATCAAAGCTTTGAGAATCGAGTCTTCAGTCCTACTTTTGAGTGTTTGGCTGTTTGCTTATTTGTTTTCAATCGTTTGTGTTTTGTACTTTGTTTAAAGTCAAAAAGCTATCTTTTCCTAATAGTTATACGTGATATCGTGACAACAATTTTTGACAACTCAACGACGTATGAAGGTGAAGTTGATTTAGACAATGACGATTTAGATGAATACGCACTTATATTCCATCGTTACTATGTCTACTGTCGAAGGAAAGAACTAAAAAATAATTGATAATTATTTTAAATGACAAAACTGTTGAAAATGTTTACAAATATAGCAAAATCTCAAATGGATGTATATCAATATTTATTGATGTCTATTTATCTTTGATATCACGAGTTCTTTCGAAGCCCTTTTCTGCTAGCATAAATTACTAAAATATCCTTTGCAATCGTTGTTTATTTTCAATCTCTACATTAAAATTGTGTACTTTGGTGATATATTTATCATATTTTTTTGTGATTTTTGGGCATGGACGTATTAACGTAACTATCAATACACAATCTAGTCTCATGTATTGTATCACAATAGTTATATTTGGCCTATAGTTAATCTTCGTTACGATTGAATGAGTTGGCGAAGTAATCGCATATATATCATGATATTTTTTTTACAGTTTTTCAAAAGGGTGGTATATTTTTTTTTCTCCTTTTTTGGACTAGAAATGTTCCTTTTTAACTCTTTTCACCGTTGGTTGACTAACAGTAAAACGAGGAGAGCGACAAAGTTCCGGCAACCAAACTAATATTATTTAATTATTTTAAACCATTTTTCAAATCTTATGAGCTAAAAGTTTCATGTTTAAAGCCTCATGAACTAAATAGACACTAACTTTAAACTTTACCGACTAAAAGTATATTGTTTTTATTTTAATAATATATTTTTTAATACGGAAAAATCAAGCCAATTAAACTCTTCTTTTTTAAAAAAAAAATTATTAAACAAAATAGGGAACAACAATGATATTTAATATAGTAAGCAAAGAAAACACTAATTGTTAATACTCAACTCTCAAGAAGAATAAGGGTTTGAATGGATTCAAAATCAATTCAATCCCTTTAGATATATTTGGGTTGACTTTTTCGATGCTTAAAAATATTTTAAAGCTTAAAAAACCATGGTTTTCATATGCAGTTTGGTTCCGTTCAACCAAATTCAAAACCGACTAATTTTGCATTCGGTTGGTTTAACTGTCGTATCGACTTTATTTTCTTCGATTTTTACGTGTACCCCTAATTTGGAGTGTCATTCCTAGCATCTTTTGAATGCTTTATAATTGGATAGGTGAATATAACTAATTGGAAGAACAAACAGCTCTTTGTAATATTAAACAACATTAAGGTTTAGTTTGGTAACTATTTGATTTTAAACATTACAAAACGTTATCGCTAACCTACGGATTATACATATAAAAGATGAAAACTCATAATAAAAAAGTAGTAAAAAAACAAAATTTAAAATAAAAATCAAATTTCATGGACTATGGTTAGAAGTTTGAATCTTCATACCTCAAATTATCGTACAAAATAAAAGGAAAAAAAAAAGGCCTTTTAGAGGCTAGTTTACCTTAGTCTGTACTATAGGTTTTAAAATGTTATACGTTTAGTTCTGAAATTTTGAGTTTGGTTTTAATTTAGTCCAATTTTACTATTAATATTTGAGTTTTATTTCTAGTCCTTAGGTTTCAAGATTTACATTAACTCAAAATTTCATTAGATACTCATTTTCAATCCTTAATATTAATGTCTATTAATTAATTTAAAATAATTACAAAGTGAAATTTTAAGTTTGTTTAGTGATGAAAAATAGTACAACTTAATTAATTATAACTCATTTAAATCTTTCAAATGAGTTGATAGACATTAACACTTAACGTGAAAAACCAACATTTAGTAAAAAAATCAAGATTAAGAGTGTCAAAATCTAAAAATCTAAGTACCCAATCGAAACAAAAACTCAAATTTAACATAATTAAATCGAACTATTATATAATTATTAAAATTAGGGTTTAGGGTTTAATCAAAATGTGATGATTAGATTGAAGATATAATGATTGAAGCAATATTAATTATATCATTAAAGTATCATAAATGTTATCAAAACTTACAACTATTTGTTGCCTTTGTTGTTTACAAACTCACCTTTTGGGCAAACCATTTACAAAAGCCTTTAATTTTATTCTTTATGCACAACCTTTTTCATTCAATTATTTTACAATTATTGGGTTTTAAATTTAAAGAATATTGATAATGAGATGTAGCGAAAATTTAAGATATTTATAAATATAGTAAAATATCACAATCTATCTACGGTAGATTACGATAGATCAAAATAAACTATTATTTGTATCTATTATGATACAGATATACACATATAATAGCCTATCTTGGTCTATCATGATCGATTGTAGATAAATTGTGATATTTTGCTATATTTTTGTAAATATTTTAGGATATTTTTTAATGGCAGCCACTTTATGAATGAATTTTTAATATTTTTTTTTTGTTTGAAAGTGAAACTTTTGAAAAGTTAATTCATAAAATTAAAAAATGTCATTAGGGACATTTATAGTTAAAATATCATTTAATCTTAATATTAGGATCTAATGGGTAATTTATTGTTTTTTTAAAAAATAAAATAGAAAATAGTCTCTATTAACATTGAAAATAAATTCCCATTGTAAAAACCAACTTTCTTATAGGATTAAATTTAAGTTTAATAGCTTTTTTACTCGGTCTAGTTTTCCATTTAGTTTCTAGGTTTAAGTCTAATTTTCATTGGAAACATGGATTCCTATTTTAGAAAAGAAGAAATTTTAAATTAATTTTAATAGTGATGAAAAATTATTGAAAACGGATTAATTATAATTATTATACTTCTTTTAAATTAAGTAATAGACTTTAATACGAAACACTGAAATTAAGTATTCATTAAGAAAATAAGGTTAAAAATGGAACATTTTGAAACCTAAGGACAAAATGAAAACTAAACTCTAAACTCACAGGCAAAAATGTTACATTTTGAAACATATGGATCAAATAGAAATTAGATCTAAAACAACCCAGATTAAACTAAAATGAAATTTATAGTAAAAGTGATTAAAATTAAAAATTAAACAATATTTTATTAAAAAAGAAAGGATGAATTTGGAAAAAGTAATCTCTCCTTTTGGCACAACATACAAAATGGAAATATAATAAATAAGAAAATGAAAATGTTAATAGAAAGAACATAGTGAAGGAATCTTAAAAGGTTAGAGAAAGACAAATAAAATTTGAGTGAAAATAAAAATAAAAAATTTAAATTTTTTTTTTAAAAAAATTAATTGATTTTTTTATTTAAAATAATAATATATAAAAAAAAAAACCCCACTTTAATCCAAAATTGTAAGGCATTGTTTTTTGTCTCATTAAAAGGATGGTTGTGTGTGTCACTTTCTTTAGGCATCTTTGCATTAAAAGTATAGCAATTGCATTCAATTCTATTACACTCTATATCTTTTGTGTCTAACCTAACCCTAAAGGGTATTTTCGTCATTCTCTTCCCTTCGTTCTTTTCATTCGACTAAATTGTTACGTCTCGTTTACGTACTTTCACATTTGTGACAACTTTTCTTCCTATATGCTTTTAGATTATGTTATTTAATGTTTGTTTTTCTGTCGTTGACGACGTTAATATTAATTAGTATGTTTTGTAATAGATGAATAGCAAGAGTCGTGGATATTAATAAATTAAATGCTAGACATGAATTAGGTGGAATTTTTAAAAGTTATATAGAGAAAATTGACGTAAAAGTTGAAAGTTTAGAGAAAAAAGATGAAGTCAAAACGAGTATATCTCAACTCATATGTGTTATGAATTATGTGTTACTGACCAAAAGATTTGTGGTTCGAATCTTTCACCTTCTTTTGTACTAAAAAAAGATAATTGAGTATAAAATATTTTGCTTTCTTGTCTATCAGTAATAGACAATGATATTTTACTATATTTTCAATAATTTTATCATTTAAAATAATTGTTTTTTTTATAAACTTAAATGTCGATATAGTTGAGGATTTAGGGATTAAATAAATTTAAAAAAAATTATAAGTAGAATGGATGGTTAAATATAAAAATGAGACTTAGAGGAAATAGTTTTTAATTATCAAATGAGTTAAAAACAATTTGAGATTAAAATAATAATTATGGAATAATTACTAGATCTCAAATTTTTATTATTATTTAGTTGTTTCCTTAAATAATTAAAAATAATTTTTATTATGCAAACATAAATCCTAATTATTATTAAATCGAAACTCAATTGATTTTATTTTATTGTAGTTTATTTCTTTGGAGGCACACACTTCAAGTATTGAAAGCTTTCCTTAATTGAAGTCTAACTTGGTCATTTTTTATTGAGATTGCTCAATTTTTTTTTAATAATATTTTCAGGATTATCGCACAAATTTGATGTTAGTTGAATTATGTTTATTTTTATTATTAACATATTAAATTAATATAAAAAAATTTAATATTAACTCTAGGGATCGAAGTAAATTTGTCCAACACGTTTGTAAAGTTCAATCAATCAAGAGTCGAGATATTTTGATATTGGAAAGAAAAATTACAAATTAGATTTTTTATCATTACGTATTGTTGAACTAAAAAACAAAGTACATCGATTTAGAATAATTTAAACATAAAAAATTGAGAATCAAAATGAGGTTTAAAATTAAAATATTAACCCAAGAAACGTAGTTTTCTTTTTAACCAAAAAGAAATATTAATTACATATTCAACGAAAGAGCCACATGATAAAGTTGAGATGAATCAACGATCATCTAGTTACTATTGAAGGTTCATACAGTCTTGCCACTGAATTAACCTCACAAATAGGGGCAAAAAAGTTATTTTGAAAAGTAGCGATACCAAACCACTGAGTAAACACTCCAGGATAAACTACTAACTCATTATTCAACATTCGAATAAGATAAAAGTAGTCTAAATGGACCGCCAAGACTGTCATAACCTAAGTAACATAACGACAACAAAGAATATTCTTTCAACCCATATTTGCAAGCCAATATGGAATTATAGCTCTAAACCTCGCACAATTCGGCCCGCTACCTTTAACACATCCTCTTCGGATACAAGAAGAAACACACTAGGCACGCAATGACACCTTTAGGTACCGGTACCACATAACATAGATTTTTAAGTGAAGATTTAATTGCAATAACTTTATAACCTAACAAGCCACCCAGTTATCATTTCAAATGTTCTTTTGTATATGTAGAAAACAAATATTTTAGTCGCATTTACCCTCGAGCTCAACACGTGTTTTTTTTTTCTTTTTTTGGAAATACAACATTTGTCAAGATAAAAGATCGAATCTTTGAACTTTAGACATAGAATACATGTCATTTACTATGAAACTAAGCTCAATGTACTTATCATACGTTGAAATATCATTTTTGTTCTTGTGCTTTAGAATTTGTTCGATTTTACTCTGTCAATAAATCTTAAATCTAATCTTAAAAAGTTATTTTTTTCTTATCAAATTGATTAGATAATAATATTAATAAGTTTCATGCAAGAAAATATACTGTGTAAATATCTTTCCAAAATTTTAATGGAAAGGCTCGTCAATTGATTTTTTTTTTTAAAAAAAAAATCAACAATAAACTAATAGTGCGAACTAAATTTAATATACATTAAAAAGTTTAAATTATAAAATTGGTTCCTATGGTCCGGAGAAACTTAGAATTTAGCTCTCAATGTTTAAGAAAATTAGAATCTAGTATATATGGGTTAATAAAAACTCTTAAATAATCCATATGAGTAGATAAAAGAACATCAAATAGCAAAATAAACCAAAATATTTAGATCTATAGTCTAACGGTGTCTGAAACCGTAGGACTCTATGTTTCGTCAGAAAATGGCATGATAGCAACTTTTTTATGTATAATAGAATTATGAGTTACTCGTTGGATTTATTTGAGGCATTTACTATTAAGTGGTTTATATGAATCATTACTATTTTTTTGATGGGGTTTTGCTACTATTCATCTATTTACCTATTTTAAAAAATATAAAAATCATTTAAGTGTAAGTCCAATAATCGCACCAAGTACTATTTTTGCACAAGAATTTGCTACATGTTTTTTTATCAGTGTTTATCATTGATAGAATCTGAAATTTTGCTATATTTTGTAAATACTTTCAACAGTTTTGTCATTTACAATAATTTCCTTAAATCTTTCGAACCTTCGAAACTAAAACTAGATATTTTAAAATACAAAGACTAAAATTGAACGAAATAAAAAGAGAATCTTATTAATCTATATCTATATATATATAATTTGGATTTAAAGAGCATTAATGTTATTTATTTGAGGCAGTTGAAAAAAATTCCTTAATCCATAACTATTATGTCATCTTTATGTCCAACTGCAATTCCTTGACATTAACACCATATTATAAACCCTCAATTAATAATTAATCAAATTAAAGCACTCTAAACTTTAATTATAACATTATCTCTCCTCATAAAATGAACAAAAATATTTACAAAATAGAGCAAAATTTTAAATTTTGTTATATTTTGTAAATATTTTCACTATTTACAATTATTTTTCTATATATTTTTATAGTTTTATTTAATGATGAAAGAGTAATACCGATAAAACGAGTACACTCTCATTATTAATCTCAAATTCTGAATACTTGGGTAAAATAGATGCAATTCAAAATACGCTCAAATTTTTTTAAATAAAAATATCAATTCATCTCTAGTATAATAGAAAAAAAAAACTTGGGTTCATTCTGCACTCATCTAGGTAATTTTTTATCTCTCTATCACTTAAAAATGAAATTAAAAATTACTTTTCTAAAAATAATAATTTTAATTGTATTTTTGTACTGTGGAGAGATGAAAATCATATAGCTAAGATGCACATATAAGTGTGACTAAAAATTTGCTTTTTTCAGAAAAGTAATGGAGGGAATGAAGGGAGAAAGGTGAAAGGCATCACCTTGAACCTTTGTATGGGTGAATTGCATTGAGATCTGATGGGTTTGTAGTACTAATGAAGAGAGACCTAACAAATTTAGAAAATTAACTCTCAAGTCAAAGTCAATGAATCAAAACCCTCATCTCATTCATTCCCATTCATCATCATCATCATCATCATCATCATCTTCTTCTTCTTCTATTTTTTCACTACTCACCCACTTCTCTCTCACTTTCTTTCATTGTTTATTCTTCTTAAAGCTGATTAGTTGGCAGCACTACCTACCAGCTTCATTCCCACTCCCACTACTCAACCTCTGATTTCCATTTTTCCCTTCAATTTCTCTTCTTTTTTCCCACCCCAAATCCTTCAATTTCACTTTTCCACTCCTTTTGTAATGTGGGTTCTTCTGTTTTTCTCCTTTTCTTTGATTTTCTTTCACTTCTTGGGATCTGAGTACCCCTGATTTTGGTAACTCATTTTACTCTTACCCTTTTCTGCAATTTCCCTCTTGTGTAAATTCTTGGTCTGTTTTCTGCTTAATTCTTGTGTTTTTGTCAGCTGGGGTTGAATGGTGTAACTAGTTTTATGTACTTTTGTTTCTGGTCTGTTCATTTGAATTGTGTGTTGGGTTTTTTTTTTTCCCACAGAGATTTTGAGCTGCTTTGTGGGTTTTGAAGCAATGCAGGTTATCTGTTTGATAATATTACTCTTTTTGTTAGTAAATGTGTTGGGACAGTCTGATTTTGCTGCGCTTTTGGAGCTGAAGAAAGGCATTGTTAAAGACCCTTCTGGGAAACTTGATTCTTGGGACTCAATGTCCTTGGATTCTGACGGTTGCCCCAGTAATTGGTTTGGGATTGTTTGTGTTAATGGCCGTGTTACATCTCTTACTTTTGATAATGCTGGTTTAGTTGGTGACTTTAACTTTTCAGCCATTGCTGATCTTTCTTTGCTTCGTAATTTATCACTTTCCAACAACCAGTTCACTGGGACTATTGCGAAAGTTGGTTTGTTTAAGTCACTTGAATTCTTGGATCTATCCCGCAATAGGTTTCGTGGTACGGTACCTAGTTTGTTGATTGGTTTGGTTAACTTGGTATCGCTCAATTTTTCTTCAAACCAATTTGAAGGGGCTTTCCCTACTGGTTTTGGTAAACTTAAGGACTTGAAGTATTTAGATGTGCGTGGTAATGGCTTCTCGGGGGATATCACTGGTTTTTTGTCTCAATTGGGCAGTGTTGTATATGTTGACTTGAGTGGCAATCGGTTTACTGGTTCGATGGATGCTGGAGTTGGGAATCCGTCTTTCATTTCCTCGATTCGGTATCTCAATATTAGTCATAACCTGTTGACAGGAGTGCTTTTTCCTCATGATGGGATGCCCTATTTTGATAGCTTAGAGGTTTTTGATGCTAGTAACAATCAGTTTGTTGGCATCATACCTGACTTCAATTTTGTGGTCTCTCTACAAACGCTAATACTTGGAAGAAACAAGTTATCGGGGTCTCTACCAGAAGCTCTCTTACGAGATAGGTCGATGCTCTTGACCGAATTAGATCTTAGCCTTAACGAGCTTCAAGGTATTCACATAATATGTTGTCTATATGCTCTTTCTGAATTATTTAAATTGTAATTGACACATGATTGTTAATACTGAACTATTTCAAGTTTGAACTTCTTAAGCAATTGCACGTTGTTTTTCATAAATATTTGTGTTGCCATAGTAAAACTAGAGATGCCTTCAAGGAACAAAATGGTAATACCATAAAAATTCTGTATATCCTGTGTTAATTAAGTTCAAATTCACGGTGTTCGTGTATCGAGCGACACTTACTCAGACAATGAGTTAAAGATGATTTCATCTTCTTCTTACATTTCGGAATTAAGAAGGAAAAATGATAAATTAAAAAACAACTGTTTTCTAATCCAACAATTGAGTTATGGGTTACAAATTCTCAATGGCCCTGTTTCTTTTGCTTTCTAATTTGATTATTTGGCCATTTAGAATTATTCTATCAAATGAAACTCTTAGCTGTTCCCTGTTCTCTTTTTCAAACAAATCATACTGTTTGATAATAGCAAATGCCTATGATTTGAGTGAACATTTTCCATGGAAGCATCTCGATTCTTGGTTTCTCTATCTCTCATTATCGACCATCTTTTAACTTCTAATGACTTAATTCCATGGCAGGTCCAGTTGGGAGTATTACATCAACAACTCTGAAGAAGCTTAATATATCTTCCAATAAATTGACAGGTTCCTTGCCAACCACGGTTGGGCGATGTGCTGTTATAGATCTTAGTAATAATATGCTTTCAGGTGATCTATCTCAGATTCAAAGTTGGGGAAATCATGTGGAAGTTATTCAGTTAAGTTCAAATTCTTTGACAGGAACGTTATCAAATAAATCTTCTCAATTCTTAAGGCTTACTTTGTTGAATATCTCCAATAACTCATTGGAGGGTGTTCTTCCAACTGTGTTGGGTACATATCCTGAACTCGAGGTTATTGATTTAAGCCATAACCGGCTTAATGGTCCCGTCCCTTCTACCCTTTTTCACTCATTGAAGTTGACTGATCTTAACCTCTCGGGCAACAATTTTACTGGTCCTATACCACTCTATGAGAGTATAGATTCTACGTCAAGTTCTTCTTTGCAGAGTTCAACCCTGAAATCTCTTGATCTGTCACGTAACTCATTGACCGGTCGCTTACCGGTGGAATTGAGTAAGTTGCACAGCTTGGTATATCTCAATCTGTCCAAAAATTATTTTGACGGCATCATCCCGGATAACCTTCCAAGTAGTTTGAAGGGCTTGGATGTGTCGTTTAATAATCTATCTGGTGAAGTTCCTGGAAACTTGATGAGGTTTTCTGATTCAGCATTTCATCCAGGAAACTCCTTGCTAATTTTTCCTTCTTCCCCATCAACTCCAGGATATTTCCCTGGTCTACCGTCAACAATGCACCGGGCTCGTATGAAACCAGTAATTAAAATCGTTCTCATTGCTGGCTTGATCGTGGTTGCTGCATTTGTAGTTCTTTTTTGTGTTATATTGTATTACAGAGCCCAAAGGCTCGACCGTAGGAGCACTTCGACCAACAATGGTAAGGAAGGTGCAGTGGAAGAAGCTTCTTCTGTCACTAGTCAATCTGAAATTGATAAAAAGAAGAATGCATCAATACCTCCATCTGGTTTTCGTCAAGATTTTCTGCCACCATCACACCGAGGGGAGGGTCGTGTCGGTGGCGACATTTGGTCAGTTTCAGACAAGGCTAGAGATTTTGGCTACCATGAATCATTAGGAAAAGGAGAAGGGATATCCTCACCCATGTCTCTCATGTCATCTTCAAATCCATCGCCTTCAAAGATGCAACAACATCCCGATCATCCCCGGTCACAAAAAGTTCGCTCTCCTGATAAATTGGCTGGGGATCTACATCTTTTTGATGGCTCCTTGATGTTCACAGCGGAAGAACTTTCTCGTGCTCCAGCCGAAATTGTAGGAAAAAGTTGTCATGGGACATTGTACAAGGCGACACTCGACTCTGGACATGTGTTGGCTGTCAAATGGCTGAGGGAGGGAATGGCAAAAGGAAAAAAGGAATTTGCAAGAGAAGTGAAGAAACTGGGGAGCATCAAACACCCAAATTTAGTTTCCATCAATGGATACTATTGGGGGCCTCGGGATCACGAGAAGCTTGTTATATCGACTTTTATAAATGCACAGTCTTTGGCTTTCTATCTTCAAGGTAAGATAAAATCCATCGGCTTCTATATCGATGGAATCTCGAGTAAATGTTATAAAGTTAGAATCCTTATATCAACATTGAGGCATAGTGTAGTATCTGATGTAGAACCATGTCCAATATGATTGATTGAATAATGTTTTCTGTTTTCTTGCAGAGATGGAGAGAGGAGGAGTAGTTTTGCCTTTATCTCTACCAGCCCGTCTTAAAGTTGCTTCGGACATTGCTCATTGTTTAAACTACTTTCACAACGAGAAGGCTATCCCACATGGCAACTTGAAATCCTCAAATGTTTTGTTAGAAACTTCGACTATGAATGCACGACTTACAGATTACAGTCTACACCGTATATTAACTCCAGCTGGCACAGCAGAGCAAGTTTTGAATGCAGGTGCTTTAGGTTATCGGCCACCCGAATTTGCAAGCTCAAGCAAGCCGTGTCCATCATTGAAGAGTGATGTCTATGCCTTTGGAGTTATCTTGTTAGAACTCCTAACAGGGAGAAGTTCAGGGGAAATAGTTTGTGGGATCCCAGGAGTTGTTGATCTAACAGATTGGGTAAGGTACTTGGCCCAAGAAAACCGGTTCGACGAGTGCATCGACAGGGCAATTCTGGACTTCGACAGCGACGAAAAGCCACCAAAACAACTTGAAGATATGCTTCAGTTGGCTCTAAGATGCACTTTATCAGCAGCTGAGAGGCCTGACATGAAAACTGTCTATGAAGAACTTTTAGTGATTGTGCAGTAGGAGGAAAATCATGGTACAGAAGCTCTAACTCAAGTTTTTTATATTTTTAAATTTCTAACACCATTGTTTTTTATTAGCAATAGGCAATCAGTTTCTCGATTTTGCGCCATTTTTCCGAGTCGATCTAAGAAGTAATTTGTTCTATAAACTGAAGTTAATTGCAAGTACATAGTTCATAAGTCATTAGCAGGAGTTTGTGTATACAGTTCATGAAAGAGTTGGAATTTCATTTAGGACATGGCCCCATTTGGTTGATCTTAAACCTCTCAGCTCATAATGATTAATTAGCTTTATTTGTAATGGCGTTGAATACATATTTTGAAAGTAAATAAGTATGACTCTCTATCATTTGTAGAACGCATTAAGAGCATGTTAGATATTCATATCGTCCCGTGTGCACCATTCACGAGGATTCACAACATCAAGAGTGAACGTGCGGAGGAAAATAAGTGCGAGGGAGAGAGGGAGACAGAGCCCTACCGTGTGAATGCTCTATTGTATGAATGAACTTAATTTCACACCCACTAAATTACGAGGGACAATATGGACAATCTAACTAATTAACCACCTAAGGAGAAGGTAAGTAGCCCATGAACACAAAGATTATTTTCTCTCAAAGATGATAAATAATAGCACATCATGCACTCTTCGAACCTTATGTCACAATTTGCACTCATAAATGGTAATTACAATAGTAACGATACGGCGTAAGACTCAAACGCAATTGGACTGGACACCCTCAATTCAACAATCAGATTGCATTATTTCATTACAGATTTGGATTTGGGTCTCATGTGTCACTGTAGATGCAAAATACAAAGTAATTAAATAGAGTTTGTTTTTTATTTCAGTTGATTTATATTATGTTTTCACCGAGTAAACGTGACGTGGCCTATGTGTTAAGAATAAAAGAAGAATGGATGATTAGAAGGAAATTAGATTATCATAAACTTTCTTTTTTTAGTAAAGAAAGGAAATTATTTAATGTAAATAAAATAAAATTGAATTAAATACAAACCTTGAATTCTACACCCCACAATCAAATCAAATTAAATTCTCAATCTCAGACTTTCTTTTTCATTTATTACACTCCAAATTAATTACAACTGAAATTAAATAAATGAGTAATTAAATTAATATTTCCACTTAAAGTATTATTTTTTATGTGTATATATGTCTTAGCGTAGTTCTTATTTTTTCAAATATTCAACCTTTACAACGAGATTGGATCTCCGACCTCTAAGACACGTTCACATCGTAAATTTTAAAATTATATTTTCATGTTAAATATAAATCATTATTTTCATTTTACCAAGTTTGATATAAATTCACTTCAAATTAATAATAAGATTAACGATAAAAAGATAAAGTAATTAAATATGGATATTTAGGGTATGTTTGGTGGTCCGTGATAAGATGAAGTTTTTTTTTTTTCTTTTCTAAACAGTAACAGGATGAGGTTGTAATGTAATGTAATAATTAAAAAAAGTCATGTTTGGATTGAACGTTTTTTGTCCGATTTGTAATATAAAACTCATTTTGTTTCGACAGTTTTCAATCTAATTCTATTTTTTATTGTTTTCACTTTTTGCAATCGATTACTCAACATTTTTCAACACTTATCCAATTTTCAGTAATTCTAATTACACTTCAGTTCTCCAAACACTCTATTAAAAATTGCTATCTCATATTATATTTACTTTGACAAGCATATTAATAAATAAAATACGACATCGATGTTATCGATTTATATCTCGATTTGATAGATATCTAGATTGTCATAAATAAAGAATAGAAAAAGAAAAGTCAAAAAAGGAAATATTAAACCCAAAATTAATTATAAATTAAAGTTGAAAGCAAGAAATACAAAGAAATTGTGTTGACAAGAAGGAAGATGAACAAAAGACAAATGAAGGCAATATATATTAATTAAACAAGTTGAGGCCTTTAATTCTCCAAAAACAAACCTTCAAATCGCTTTTCATACAAATGGAAGCACTTTGAAAAAATGTCTAAAGCATGTGGGAGGAGGAAATTAATAGTTTTAGACCATTTATTCTTTTTTTTTTTAAAACATTTTAAAATTAGTTTATATCGCAAATCCGGATGTGATAATATTGTATATGAATCGTTACTTATAATCGATATAAATTTAACTGTCGAAATTAAACATTTTTTTTAGTTTACCATTAGCGCTTTGCATGTTTGAAATTCAATTTTACGGTATCTTGATTGAAAATTGAAATCTTTGTACAATTAAGTTTTTTTTTTTTTCTTTTTTGAATAAATAAAATAAGACCAACTTTTCCAAAATTAAACATGGTTTTCTAACTTTTTGTTCGTATCCTCAAACCCTAATTTCTAACTTCTATTCTCGTTCTAGTTCTAGTCTGGTTGATCACTTTCTAGCTCTCTCTCCCTCTCTAGCTTTAGGGCTCGTTGCTTTGGTGTGTCTCACCCTTTCTTCCTATACTTGGTTGGTTTGGTCTAGACAAATTTTGTTAATTAATTTTTGCCACCGACCATTGTGTTGTTAGAGAAAAAGAAAAAACAGAACTCGTTTCTTCATCATTACCTTCATCAAAGACAAAATACAAGGAAATGAGTGTCATCGTTGTCAGACATGAAATACAAAGAAGTGGTCTAGAGAAAGAAAACAATACGAAAAAGAGAGATAAATGTAATGAGAGTTGAGTGAGAGAGATGAAGAAAAAGCCAGGTCAAATAATATTTTAGCTCGAGTTTTTAGGTCAACTAAGAATAAAAACACCGAAGATAAAACCGAAACTTTTAAAAAGTTTAAAAATGTAATTAAAAAATATATGGTGTGTATATAGCTTGGACTAAGTAAAATATATAGAGCCAAAGAAATTAAATTGACAAAAAGAAAGGTTAGGAGAAACAAATTAAAAGGAAAATGACATGAGAATGAATTGGAAAATAAATAAATAAAGGAAATTTAGGGTTTGATTTATTCAAATGAAAGCTAAAGTGAAAGGTGAGGAGGTGAAGTAAGCCTTGAAATATGGTTGGCACAAAGCTGGCTTTTTCCAATCTTATTGCCAACTCTATATATTTTCTTTTTAATATATATATATATATATATATATATATATATATATATATATATGTTCATAATTTATATATTATATTATTATTTTACTAAAATTATGAACTTACCTCTAAACTCTTAAAGTTTGTGTCTAAAATATGTTGAAAATTTTAGACGATTTTTAATAGTTCTTTAAATCTTTCGATTTCGAGTTTAGCAGGTACAATATTAAATTTTATGTTCAATAAAACTCTGGTCCATATTTAGTAATCATTTTGGTTCGTTTGGTAACCTTTTTTAAAAAATAATTAAGCTTATAGACACAATTGTCATTTTAAATTTCTTATTTTGTTATGATCTACTTTTGTTATTGGTTTAAAGAACCCGACCAAATTTTGAAAAAAAAAAAAAAAAAAAAAAAGAGAAGAAGAAGAGGTAGCTTTTTAAAACTTATTTTTATTTTTGAAATTTTAATAAAAATTTAATCATTAGTATATTGAAGAAAGATACAAATAAAGGTAAGAAATAGGGAGGAAAGCTTAATTTTAAAAAATGAAATGGTTATCAAATGGAGGGATTTGAACTGTGGATTTTTTTTTTTTTATCCCCCAACATAATATCAATTGAGCTAAGCTCTTTTCAAAGTTCGAAGATGTGATTTTAAAATTGATAAAATCACATTTGTCATATTTAAAATCATTTTATAACGCATCTTTAATCACTCATAATCAATTCAGTATTTAATTTTACACTTTTAATTGCATTTTTGTACCATTTAAATTTATTTTGAATAATAATAAAAAAATTGATGGACTTAAACAATAATTTTAATCATTTCATAATCACTCTTAGACATGTTCGAAGTAATTTGTTTGTAATCCCTTTTTTTTTTAACAAAAGGGTGTTATATGATTAAAATATTTTTTTTCTAATAAAATGGTGACTTTTGAAAATATTTAAAAAATATAGTAAAATTTCATAATCTGTCAATAGAAAATACTGATAGACGTTGATAGATTTCTATCGGTGTCCATCGATGTCATTGATATATATTATTCAAAATTTAGAAATTAAAAAGGTAATTTTTCAAAAATTCTAGCCTATGCTAATAGTTTAATTCTTATTGCAACATTTGAAATTCTTTAAGGTGCATTTGAGAGTATTTTTAGCAAATTGTAATTTAATAATAAAAACAATAATTTGAACTTAAAAAAAAAAATACCTACAAATTACTTTGATGTTTTACTCATAAAGTTAAATTACAAATTTTATTTTCAAATTTTAAATTTTAAAACTATCTAATAAATTCTTAACTTTCTTTATTATCAATTCTAATAGATACTTTCTATATTAAAAAATTTAAAAATTAAAGTGATATATTCAATATAAAATTTGAATTTTATTTTCAAATAGAACCTAAAACTAAACTTGGAATATGCTACCTTCAAGGTCCATGATTTTTATTTTTTAATTATTAATAAGTTAATCACTTATTAAACATTCAATAATCTATTCTTTAAAATTTTTAAATCTATTACATTGATTTTTTAAAATTATAGAACTTAATAATAAAAAATTATTTGAAAAAAATTCAGAAAAAACTAAAATTGTAAATTAACATGCTTACCATGGTTTACATAAAAAGATCTTTTCATGAATTATTGTAAACGGTAAAATTGTTAAAAATATTTACAAAATATAGCAAAATTCTATATCTATCATTGGTAGATACTGATAATCTATCATTGTCTAGATTATCTGTATCTATCAGTGATAATTTAAAATATAATTATAATTCGGAGCAAAAGTAGATTTTGGCAGTCAATAGTCCAAAACAAAGCTGTAGAAAATTTAAATTTTGGTCCGATCAAAATTGACCAAACCAAAACAATTAACACTTTACCTAGGTTAACCAATATTAAAATAATAATAATAATAAATAAATAAATAAACAATCAAATGATTATATAATTTTTTTAAATATAAAAAATTATTTAAAATATTTACAAAATATAACAAACTTTTGTAGTCATCTATCAATTATAGAAACAGATAGATTAATACTCTATCAATGTCTATCAGTATCTATCGATGATATTTTAATATATTTATAAATATTATAGTTTATTTTATTAGATAGTATAGAAAATATTATATGATATTATTATTTAAGGATGTAATAATAATAAAGAAATTAATAAGTTTAGGACATCACCCCCACACCTAGCGTTTTGGAATTGAAGGGGTAGGGGCACCCCTTCCCACGTGAGGAACCTTCTTTCTCTCTCTTTAACATTACAACAAAACATAGATATGAGAGAGAGAGAGAGAGACATAGGACCATCGTCCGTGTCTGCCAACTGCCCACCATAAAATAATAATAGATATTTGGGTCGAAAACTATCTAAAATTATAATAATTATATCGTGATATAATCAAAATTATTTTAAATGTCATAGTTTTTACTATTTTACATTTATTATTTTTTTTTTATTATGTGTTACAGTGTTTATAATTTTATTCTCAAGTTAAATAGTTTAATCTTCAAACATATAGTAATATAATTTAAACTAAAATAATCTATCAAATACAAATTAAGAAATTTTGTAATTTTAATCTCTAAATTTTGGTGACTTTGTGGGTCTGTTGCTCCTTGAGTTTTAAAAATGTACATTTTTAGTTTGTAGCTATTGAAAATAAGTTTAAAAAGTCTCTCAAAACATTTTAAATTAGAAAAACAATTTCTAAAAAATTATATAATTATTTTTTTAAAAAAATCAAACAAAAAATATTTCTATGATCTTTTTAAACCTAGTTTAAAAAGTTTAAAGACGAAAAAAAGATATATTTTGAAAATTTAAAATCTAAATGAGTCTATTTTTATAAATTAAGAAAATAAAAGAGACCAAACATATATATTGATTGAAATTTAAAAACTACAAACTATTATAATTCAACTATAATAATATTTTGATGGAGCGAAGTACATAAGAAACGAAGGCGCGTGAAATATTTGACCTATTCGGCGTCCGGCCATGGCAGCGCGTCCGTCTTAAAATCTATTGACACCCAATCCTTAACTGTACCCTCCCTTTTTTCTTAATATTTTTTTATTTTTTAAATTATTTTTATATTTATATAAATCCCCCTCGTCTCCCTTCATCTCCTTCTTCCTCAATCTTCATCTCACAAATCTCTCTCTCTCCGCCTCCATGGCCGACCGAGTCCATCCCACCGCCGATTCCCCCCGTCCGAGCACCTCCTCCACCGTCTCCGACACCACCAAACCTCCCTCTCCACCTCCCGGCACCTACGTTATCCAGCTCCCCAAAGAACAAATCTACCGCGTTCCTCCTCCCGAAAACGCTCACCGCTTCCAACTTTACACTCGTAAAAACCACCGCCACAACCGCTGCCGCTCCTGCCTCTTCTGGCTCCTCGGCATCCTCACCGTCTTCATCATCCTTCTAGGCACCGCCGTCGCCGTTTTCTACTTAATAGTTCGCCCTAAATCACCTAACTACTCGATCGACGCCATTTCCATTTCCGGACTCAACTTAACATCGTCCGCGATCTCGCCTGAGTTCAATCTGACTGTTCGAGCGGATAATCCGAATAAGAAGATCGGAATCTATTACTTAACAGGTAGCTCTGTTGGAATCTATTCCTCTGTCGAGAAACTTTCGGACGGTGTTTTGCCTGATTTCTTTCAGCCTTCGAAGAACGTTAGTGTGTTTAGAACTTCAGTAAAAGGATCTGGTGTTAATTTGTCGAGTAGAGCGAAGAATGAATTGATCGATTCGGTGAAACGGAGGGCGGTGGTGTTGAAGGTGGAGATTGGAGTTCCGATTAAGTTAAAAATTGGCGCGGTGAAGAGCTGGAAGATGAAAGTGAAGGTGAATTGTGATGTGACGGTGGATCAGTTGACGGCGGCGGCGAAGATCGTTGCGAAGAATTGCGATTATAGTGTGAAGATTTGGTAGGGTTATCAATTATTATTATGAGTCATTTTATTATTTATTTTTAATTTTGTGTTATACTGTAAAACTTTTTGTAATGAAAACACACGATTTTTTTATTTTTATTTTTTGTTTACATGTGATTTTGTGGTGACGAAATAAAATTATTTCCCTAAATTACTTTTGAAAGATAATAATTATTTTTTAATTAAAAAAAACATACATTTACCCTCTATATTAATAATTTAAACCATAAATTAATAATTATATCAATTTTAAATCGAGCTTGCATTCTTACATCAATATAAGGAGTAATTTAAACTCTTTATTTGGATACATTGATATATTTTTTAAGTTTAGAATTTAATTTAACATAATTTCGAAGTTTATAATTTAAATTGTTAAAATTATTAGGTCTAAATTAATACAATTTCATAATTAAGTTGATATTTGTTCTTTTTTATTAACCTTTCACCTTATTATTTCATTTTCATTCTTTTTTTAATTCATATTTTGTTTGTACTTTTCTTGATTTTTGTGGAGGTTAGTTTCATTTTCAACGGATTTATATTTATAATTAAGTAGGTTTTGCAAAAAAAAAAAAAAAGATTGATTTTATTTTCGCTCATTTAATTGACCAATTTAAACGAAAATATTGAGGTATTAATTTTATTATTTTGATAAAAATATCAATATTCTTTTTTGCAAAAATTAAAAAATCAAATGGTTTTAAAAATAAACTTAATTAGTAAACAAACTTTTTTTATTAAACAATTGAACATGTTCTTATTATATAAGAGAATTATATTGTCTCACTCTTTTATATCGATATCAAATATATAACAATAATATAAAATTAAACTGAAATTAAATTGAGTCAGTTAATAACAAATCTCTTGAAATTCATAAACTTTCTACAAATTTTAGCTATGTTTTCATTTCTTACGATAATACGGATCGAATGAAATTTTCTAAACTTCTAATCTCGAAACTAATGCAAGTTTTATGTTTGAGTTAGATTCATTTTCACTCTAATATTTATAATTTAGTGTATACACGTAAGATAATCAAATTTCTTATTTTCTTTTTTAGAATTTTAAGATGGATAGATATTAGACTTAGATGTTCAAATTTTGAAATTTTGATGTTATGTTTGAAAAATTTATGGGGAATTTTCTTTTTCTCAATATTTGAATAATATAATTTTAGTAAAAAAGAATTATATAATTAGTTTTTTTTTTAAATTTTATTTTTTGAGAAAGAATTAATTAAAAAGTGGGAAAATGGTAGGTCGGGAAATTAGGATGAAAACGTGGAAGCATGTTTCCGACATGTGTGCCAAATCCAATTTCATTCCGCGTACACGTGTCCTTCGCTATTTCTCTTTTTTCTTTTTAATTCAAATATTATTTTTATTCTTTATTTTTCTCTTTTTATCTCCTTTCATTATTTCAGTTTTAGTTTATATATTTTTAATAAAATTTCAAATCCAAAATTATTATAACAAATCTTTAATATTTAATTTTAATTTTAGATTCTAAATGACACAAGATAGGGCTTATTATTGTTTAAAATTAAAAGAAGTCAGTATTTATTATTTATAGAATTTAAATTTTATTATGTTTTATAAATATTTTGATTCATTTCACTATATTTTTTTTAAAAAAAATCTTTTAAAATTAGTTTATAAGGTTATTTATCGTTGATCTTATCCAACAACAATGGTCTTTAATTTATTCAAATATATTTACATAAATTTTAGCTATTAAATTTTATATTTTATTTAAGTATACAAAAATAATATTTTAACTTTTTTCTTTTTTTACTTTAGGTTAGTTTTTTATACTAATGTGGATGACACCGACTAAACTCCTCTTTATTCCTGACTGATCACGATCGGCTCGATTTTTTAATCTATTTCTTGCTCACACCTAATTACGTATGTAATTCTGTTTAATTTTTATTCCTTTATTTATTTTTAAGAAGTGGGGAAAAACATTACAATTAGGGTATAAGATTAGTGCAATTAATTTCAATCAATATTACACTAGAAAAATATTTATACAAATGATTTGTTAGAATTTAATTGCAAGAATTTTGTAACTTTAAAAGGATATAATTACTCAATTGAATAATTAGATGCAATAGTTTGCTTTTTCTTTTTTTTTTCTTTTTTTACAAAATAATTATTATCTTCATCATTTGATCTAATTACTTTAGTATATGTATGTATGGCACTCAAACAAGATTAAGTCTTTAGAGTCATTTTTTTAATTTCAATCATAATAATGCTTTAAATTCCTTCCCATATATATATTTTTTTCAAATCAATATTTAAACGACCGTCTATAAACTAATAGTTGGTTGTGATTAGCTGAATTATTGAATGAGTTACTTTTAATCTAAGTTTTTCAATAAAGTTGAAGAGTTGCATTTTTCATGCATCAAAAGGCAACTTTTTTTCTAGAAATTCGTATTAGTTCACATTTTTAATGGATTACGTACTCGTTTAATTTTATGTATTTACATTTATGAGGATAGTTGAAGGGTTTTTATGAACGTAAACAAATTATTAGGTGAAAGGTTGTGTCCACTGACGGATTTAGTATAGGCTCGGGGGGCTCGAGCCCCCCTCTACCTTATGCTCTTTATATCATATATATACAAAAAACTGAAATAATATTAATATTAGAAGATAGTCTAGTGGTAAAATTGTCTCTCAATCCCACTTTGTACATTTTTTTCTAGATTATTTTTAGCCCCTCATCAACAAAATTTTTGGATCTGTCACTGCTTGTGTCCTTTCATGGTGACATTTTAATTAGTTTAAATAGATTTGTAATTCCACGTTTTTGGAAGAATACTTGAATTTGAATGAAAGTTTTTGTAGAGTTTTATCTCTCAAGCTTTATGCTTTTCTTTGTATTCTTGTGTTTGAATGCATGTTTAGAACGTTCAATCTAGTTTGATCATTTAGATTGTGGAAAGTTCGAAATCTCTAAGTTAGGAACAAGTTCTCATTCCTTCTTGATCTTTGATCAATTTTCCAAGCCAAATCTGTTTTAGATTTCCTAGGGTTGTAATCATTTTGTTAATCGGGGGTTACTCTTATTATTTTCTGTGGAGATTCACCTTGAATAAGAGAGAGTTCTCAAACGTGATCGAGGTAGTTCCCTTTATCAATTACCCTATCATTTTTTTTAATATACAGACGTAAGAGAGAATTTAAATCTCCAATTTACAAACAAAAGTATATGTTTTAATTAACCAATTAAACTGTGTTTAGACTACGTCACTCATTCGAACTCATTCTATTCTTGATATCTTCTTTAATTGCTTGCTTTTCTTTTATTATGGATTTAAAAATAAAAAGAACAAATGGAATATTCCATAAATGGGTAGAAAAAAAGACCTTTGAACTTGTAGGGCTTTGCCAATTTGCATGCAACTCAAATTCAACAATTCTTTTTTTTAGTTCAAATAGAATCAAATAGTTTACCAATTTGGAGTTAATAAATGCCCATATTTTAGGTCATTCAATAATTTCAAACCATAAAGTCCTGGACTTATTCAAATTTTGTGACAATAAATAATCTTACTTTTCTAGATTTATTTTATATATATATATATATATATATATATATATATATATATATATTCCAAGTATAGTTGGAATGTCTTCATCCTAACCCTAAACTCATCTTACATTGGTTTGAAAACTTCATCAAAGTTATTTTTGTGGTTTGTAAAGATTTTGTTGCATAAATATAATAAAAAAATATATATATGAATAAATATGTTATTTTAATTAATGAACTAAAAACTAGGAGGATGAAAATGAAATGAATCTACGATTCTTTAATTTTGATTCATTATATCTATTTAGTCACTAAACCTTAACGAGTCTCGAGTTTTTAAAAATTAAGGTAACTTTTATTTAAAGATTATGTTTGTACAATAAGAATAGAGAGATTTAAAATCACGGACCTTCTTAGTCACTCATATATACTGTATGCTAGCTAGTTGAGATATGTTTGTTTTGTCGACTTACAACTTTTAAGAATTACATCTTTCTATAATTCGATATATCCCTTAGGTTTTTGAACTTTGAACTATGTATTAAATAAATACATTAAAAAAATAATGTCTAATTCGTCCTTAAACTTTCAAATAAATAGATTTTTAAATTTTTTATTTTACGTCTAATAGGACGACCTTGTCCTATTCAATATATTGTAAAACTCATGGATTCATGAGATACAAAATATATATATATATATACATATCAAATAGATCAATTAATATTTAAAAGTTTTGAATGTCTCACGAACTTATTAAACACAAAAATTGAAAGTTCATGAACATTATTAAAGTTAAAAAACAAATAAGACACAAACCATCTCAAAGTTGAGTTCATAGTACGGCTAATATACATACGTATACCCCGTCATATGTGAATCAAATCGTAAATAAGGTAATTGTTTAAATGGTTAAATGTTTAAATGGTTAAATTACTAAACATATTTTCAAATATAGCAAATAGGCAGTAACATTTTTGTTATTTTCGAATAATCTTAAATCAATATAAGAATACAAAGTTAATTTATAATTTGGTCAATAATAATAAACAAATAAATAAAAATAATATTAGCCACTTGGGATTATATTAATCTGATAAAAAATAATTGAATTTTTTCATTACAATTAGGAGTCAGCATAGAAGAAGTCCAACCCTCTGTTGTAAATGAAATCACAAAAGAAGAAATTATTGAGTTTTTAGGTTAAATTAGTTTTTCATGTTTACATCATTTTTCATGCTTTGTTTAAGTAGTGGTTAGAGAAGTGTCAAACTTTTAACATATGTTTGGTATTTAACTTCTTTTTCTTTTTTTTTTTTTTTAAGAAATACGGTTTTTTGACTTTTGGTTCGAAGTTTCAAAATGTTATAATTTGAATTTTTTAAGTATTAGATATGATTTCAATTTAGTCAATAGATTTCAAAATGAGAAATTATTAAGATTTAATAGATTTTGCTATCTTTTGTAAATAGTTTTAATTTTTTTTTGTTATATTTGGAAATGCCTCTTTCAAAATATTGCAATTTTATTTTGAAAATTTGAATTTTGCTCTGATTTGATATCTAAATTTCAAAATTTACACTTTATTGTTGACATTTATTAATTAATTTAATAAGATTATAATTGAATTAAATTTCACAATGTTTCATCACTACTAAAATTATCACTTCATAATTATTTTTATGAATCGACATGGATGCTAATGACTAAAGCACGTATTTGGTGAAAAAAAATGAAAGTTAAAATCTAAAATCCAAATTGATGGAAAATAAAACTTAAATCTTAACAGTAAAATTTTAAACCGTAGAGATTAAATTGAAATTAAACTCAAAACTTAAACGACTAAAAATGTAACGCCATAAAAACCAAACCCAAAATCTAAATCTACCTATGTCTCGTAAGTCAAAATCAAATTTTGAATTAACAAACCAACGTCTCCTATTATCATTCTAAACAACTTTTAATTAAATACTTGAAAAATCATTTCAAACACCCTCTATGAGTTAGGATGGAGAAGTCGAAAGTACCAAATTAGGCACTTGCAAAAGAAACAAAGGGCTACCTACATAGATAATCCTAACATTGGGCCTATTGGGCCTACGTTTCAAAAACACAAAAAATGAAACAAAGTGCTATCCTTCTATTGATCATACATGAAACAAAAGAAAGGGAAAAAAAAAATCTTAGATTTGACAAAATGGCAACAAAGGAATACAAGAAACTGAGCTTTAAACCCACTTGATGGTGATATAATACAGGGTTCAAACTCAGTCTTGAAATTTCCCAGAAGATCAAAAATATAACAGCGGGATAAGATAATATAAAATCTTAAAGTACGATAATTTTCCTATGCAAATCGTCTCCTACGAGACCTCCATGTCCGTGGTGGTCATGGTCGTGAAAGATGAGTGTCAGAATACCTACCACACACAACACCGAACCTACAAGAAGTTTGTCATATCGTTCGACCCAGTGAAACTTGAGCTGGCTCGCGCCGTAGAACGACAATGCCACCAACGAAGTCATCACAGTTATTGTGCTGCAAATTCAACAACATAGAGCAAAGTTGTAATGAATCAATGAAATGAATCTTAGATTTAAAAATGCATGCTTAATATGAATGGAATGCATATTTTGATTATTGGTTCTTTTGTTCGTTGTATAATCCTCTTGTACTTTGAGTTTTTGTCTCCTTATTAATATATTAATAAAAGAGATTGTTTCTTTAAACAAAAAAAAATGAATGGAATGCATAACACAATCAACTAGATGGCCTCTCACTTTCACTAAATGTGAATCGGCCTTAATGACAAATTATAATAGCAACTCTCAGCTGAAAGTAGATATACGACCGCTTTTAGTTATAATTATTCCATGGTAAATCTACTAATAGTGAGAACGACTTTCGGGAGGGGGGAGACTATATTCATTCTAGTTTTAGGGATATGTAAGATATGATATCAGCCTTCGGTGTCGGCTTCAAAAGCTAACTTTAATACATGCCAATGTGCAACACCAACAATTTGTCATAGTACTTGCCAACTTTCTTCGAGGCTCTCAACGGTGGCATAATGTACAAAGAATTGTGCCATTGTACTTCAAAATCTCCACAAACTTCGACATCAAATTATTGTAAGGACTAACTATGGGCTCCACACTAATAGTTGGGATGCCGGTGTGGTTTCCACTAATACCTTTGAAATCCTAAGCTATCTTACACTTGTCTTTAAAACTTTTCTCCATCACATTCGCTTCCAGGAGGATATTTGATTGGGCATGCATGTGTGATTTCTCAAGCAAAAAGATGTTTCTATAGCGGTGGACTTTTTCATTTCTCTTTGCTCCTAGCCAGAGGAACCGAGATTGGATTGAGGAAGTTTATTTGTGTCCACCTTCTTGCAACAAAGAAAAGCTTCGTGGAAATTTGGTTTTTCACCAATTCTCTAGAATATTTGATGGAAGGATTAAGGAATAGATATTGATGTTGGGTAGAAGCTTGCAAAATGTAGGAGTTTTTTTTGTACGAATGACTCTCTCATAGATTCCTTTATGATTTTTGAGCCGCCCCACATATGTATGAAATCTAACATTCTACTTAAGTCAATGCACACTACCACTTTTTCTCCACGAGAACCCAATATTCAGGGTGAAAGCACAACAAAGTGTGAGAAAAAAATAGATCGCAATACACATGGTCATCACGCTAATGTGCTGGTGTATAAAAAACGACAGTGTGTTTTGACGTAAGTAGAAGATTGGATTTCATATGTTTTTTAGTGACGGATCATTAATCATGCAAGGAACTTAGAATAGGTCATCCATACAAAATTCTTCAAGATGTAGTGTGAACTTCGAATTTTTTTAATAGCTTTTTATAGGCCAACCCCAATATAACCAATCTCCATTGAAATTCTCCCCCTTTTCTTTCCACGTAGCACCCTCTGGTTGACCTAGGATAATTCCTTCCCTCCATTTTTCTTTCAAAAAATTGGTTTCTTTCTCCCAAAAAATTGGTTTCTTTCAAAAAATTGGTTTCTTTCCCTGTGCACAATGTACAACAGACAAGAAAGCTGTATACCTATAGAATTGATACCTGAATAGCAGCACAATGATAGCAAGCACCATCATGGAGGATGAATTTCCAACAGCAAGAAACACTGGAAGAGTGGTTGCACAGGGAGACAAAGCAGGTACAAGAACAAGACCAGCAACAGCCATTTTCTCCATTGGTTGGTTGTGGGAGTGGCTATGACTGCCTCTTCCAGTCATAAACAATAAAACATAACAAGCTCCAAGAATTATAAGCAAAAGAGAAGCCAGCTGGTGCACAGTTTCTTCACCGGCAATTGTATTAGCCATTGTGATTGCGGTTATTCCAAGAAGTGAAGTAGATATGACATGTAAAATTGCTCCAAAAGCAGCTGCAAAATAATAATATGCATCCAAAACATAAGATTTCCAATTGCAAGCATTGTGAAACTAATATTACACTAAACATCACTTCCTTGCATTTTGTAAGATAACAAAATATATGTTGAGCGTAGGATTCTTAAATTTAAAAAAAAAATTAATCAACTTCACTTTCATTGTGAAATAGTCTATAATCCCATTCTAATCTGCGACCCTAAGATTAATCAATTCACTTACAAAAAAATGACCAAATACCGGAATCGTTCAATATTTGGCTAAACCAGGCAACTTCCATTACATTCATATCTAGAGCCCAGTTGAGTATCATTGTTAAACCATCAATTGACCCAAAAGTTTAAGTGATGAATGAGAGACAATTAATATTACATCAACACTCTCAAATTCCACCTTTCTTTCATTAACTAAGCAACCTACTCCTATAGCCTCCCCTTTGGTGCGGAATATTTGGAAGTTTAAAATTCCAAAGAAAGTGAAGGTGTTTCTTTGGTCTTTAGCCTACAGAAGCTTGAATACTCATGAAAAGCTCCCAAGGAAGTTGAAGAACTATCCTCTCAGCCCCTCTATATGTTGTTTATGTTTCAAAGACGAGGAATCTTTAGACCATCTCTTTCTCCACTGTGATTTTGCTAGAAAAGGATGGTATTTGATTTCTAATCTCTTTAATCTGGATTTGTGTTTTCCGGAGAAGGTGGATGATTGGCTCATGGAAGGGGTGATGCTCAAAGCTTTTGCTCCTAAAGGGAGAATCATTTGGAATTGCGCCTTTCGCTCTTTTTTATGGGGTATATGGAAGGAGAGAAATAGTAGAATTTTTGAAAATAAGTATAATTCTTTTGATTCTTTTTGGACTGTGGTTCAACACACAGCCTCGTGGTGGTGTACAAACTACACTAAAGCCTTTTGTAATTATAGTCTTTCCATGATTTTTAACAACTGGAAAGCGTTCTTGTATTAGTGTTGGTTATGGGGGGGAGTCCATGTCCCTCGCCTTTAGGTTGTCTCTCTGGTTTTTTCTGTAGTTGAATATATTTTTTTCTGCTTCTTATCAGAAAGAATATTACATCAACACTCTAACGAACACACACTCCTCACTTGTAGACTTGAAATATATAGATGTCCAACTCTAAAATCATTTTAAATCATTGATGGACCCAAATGTTTGTTTGCTTATGTATTTTAAACAAATACGTCGTAAAAAACCCCAAGTACAAAAGGAGACAAAGATCAATGTTAAATACATCCAAAAACCAACTGGGTAAACAAGATTCCCAAGCCCTCCTTCAATCTTCCGCATTGGAAGAGATAAAATAACCAAAATGTGATGTATTTTTTCACCTTAGTGAAGTCAAACGAGCAGTTAATCAAGTAAATTTTATATTACATCAACATTCTAACAAACATCAAAACTAGCAATATAAAATGAAAGTGAAGTTAATTTATATGGACTCATGACATATGATAGAAAATTGCTGATAAAGACCTAATACGCTAATTAAGAGATATGGTTCATCAGATCTCACAGTTAGATTATGAGTTTTGTATGATAAAACCTTCCACTGCAGCCACTAATACTCAAAAGAACCCTAAGAACTATCGTATGAACGAAACTACCGAGAAAGTAAGTCAACAATGTCACAGTAACACCGGACAAGAATCAACTAAACAAAACAATTGAACTGCATTTTGATAATCAAAATCAGCATTGGAAAATCTTTCTCTAAGATAACATCTAAACAAATAATCCGTAATTCGCAGAACAATAAAACAAATACAAAAGCGAAAATAAGAGATTTAAGAAGTACGATGGGTTGCAGAAAACATACTGACGAGGAGAGTCCTGGAGAGAGTCCATTTCTGGACACGGCCGACGACGGAGAAAGGAAGCCAGTGAGTGGGAATGAAGGAATGAAGAAGCGAAACGGTCGCAATTCCTCCGATCGTGGACAGATCTTCTGCAGTAAAACCTTCCATTTGGAGCCGGAATGAAACAAATCAGTTGCCGAAGCAAAAGAAAATCGGGAATATGGCTAATCCGGTAGGATTTCAACTCGCCGGAACGGAATCGGAGACAGATCTAACACTGAAAATGAAATATTTCACCATCGGAAACAATTCGAAGTGACGTTTGATACCTAAGCCTTCATCGATTTTGCTTTGCAGTATAGTTTTTAATATAAATATATATATATATAAATAGCTGACAATTTCGATATTTCTTTTTTTATATTCATGAGTCTTCGAACCGGTCTATTTCACTAATCTCATAAAAATGGTAGGACATTAATTTTTAGAACCTCTTAATTATTTATAATTGTCGATTTTGTTATTAATTTAATTTGTGGTTTTTACATACAAAATTATTTCGATCAATTTCAAAAATTAAAATATAGATTTGATTGCCTAACATAATAATTTTCAACCAAATTTTTTAAAATAAAAAACAGATTTTTTTAAACCAATTTTCTAGACTCAGATTGTTTTTGTTTATTAATTTATAAATTTAATCTATTTTCTCTATTTTCTATTGAAGTAAAAAAATTATTGTTTTCAAATATAACAAAAACTTAAGTATATATCAATGATAGACATATCAATTTTGTCATTTATAATAATTTTTTGTAATTGTGTTTTTAGATAAATTCAAAAAAAGGTTTGGTTACGAGTTATGAGCTTGTCCTATAAATTCATAATCATAGACCAATTACTATAAGTTTGCGGGTTCAATTACAACGGTAGAAGTTTGAGGGTCAATTCGCACTTTGCCCAATTACCAACTTCAAAGTTGGGTTGAGTATGACAATTATCTTCCTTTTATACTTGCATTTGCAAATAATACTGCATAAAAAGACTTCCAAATTTAATAGTTTGTCCGAACATAAGAACATACTAAATTATCACTAATGTAACAACAATTGAACAATAAATATATGGAGGCAACATGGTTGTAGTGTTGAATGGCTAAAAGAACACCGAGAAAATGATACGAAAGTTGTTTGGAATAAGATGATCTTGAACATAACGAAAAAAGGGTTTATAATGAAACCATTCGTTCAATAATATTATGCCTCACAAGCAAAACACATCACTACGTTCAACCCAAAATCAAGAAGAAACTCTGAAACAAAATTCTATGATCTTAAAACGATGTTGCAACCTAACTTTCGGGCATGCTCTTGATAATATCCGAATCACCTGAAAGACGTTAGAATACCATAATTAGAACATTATGTCTGGTAGTAATTCAAAAGTAGAAGACGGGAGAAATTTACCAGGATCGATAATGCTGAGGCAGCATACTCTGTAGTATTTGCCACAAGCGGTTCCAAGGTCGACATTGCCTGAGAACATAAAAAGGAGATATTTATTCACAAAGTGTATAATTTAAGCGAATCTATTCCACCATAATCAACTACTAATCCAGATCAACAAGAGGCACTACCTTCTCCTAATCCTAAACAATTAATATGTTATTATTCCATAGATTTCTACTCGCCATTTATTGTTTAAACAAGGGGCAAAGAGTGGAGGTATGAACATATTCATGACATGAAGCAATTGCTTCGGTTACATAGGAAAAAACCATTAAGATATCCAACAAGTCCAGCAACCAAGAAGGCAAACCAATGAGAAATTTCACTCAGTTGACAAAATGATGGCTGATAAATACATGTTCTAATTCTAAAGGGCAATGAAATGACAATGTAGTGCCAAAGAAAAAAAAAGGACAATGCTTTGTTAAAAGGGTTAGAAACATACTTCCATTGTAATGGTGAACTCCAACCTTGGCCAACATTGCATAGTATTCGATCTCGGACTTTCGGAGTGGAGGGCAGTTGTTGGCAATGATGATCAGCTTACCTGAAGTCCAAACAAAAAATCAGAAATACCCACAAAAACAGAAACTAAGGGCACACCAAATCATGAACAACAAATCAGAAACTACAGATCCCCACGAACAGAGTTATTTCAATGAATACAATACATAAATTAGGCACCTAAATCGACTATATGATTGATGGAAAAGACCAGAATAAATAAATAATCTATATGCTGTAGGAAACAGAGTCTCGGATCGACAGCGTCCAACACTTTCATTCTCTGAATGATTGTGACTGGAAACTTTCAGTAATTTCAGCTAAAACCCTAACTGAAATACAACAAATCAACTCAAAAAAAAAAAGATACCCAAACATCCATCGATGCAAAATCTAGAGATCAGATCAGTAACAATAGATAACCTTTAGAGTTCCTCAAGGTCTTGAGGACGGTTTTGTATCCCAAGGTGTATTTCCCACTCTTCATGACGAGAGCGAGTCTGTTGTTGATGCTCTCATGGGTCTTCTTCTGCTCAAGGTTTCACAACGAGAAAGAAAAATGTCATACTACTCCTACGGTAGCAAATATCAAAATGATATCGAAATGAAAACCCTAAGAACGAATGAACGGAGATGGTGGAATGAAGAAAGAACTTACCGTCTTCTTTGCGGCCACCATGGTTGAAGATACGAAGCTGTGCTCGCCAACTGAACAGCCAAAAACCCTAATTTAGAAAATATATATAGACCGCCCAAGGTTACCCTAAAACTTGGGCCTCATGCTGACCGGCCCAATTTTTAAAGTTGTGTTTTTCAAGATTTAAAAATCAAAATATGAAATACATGTTTGGTTAGTCGTCCTTGTTTCGCATGTTTTTTTTATGGGATTTGAGATAAATACTTAATATTTTTATTTATTTCAAGTATTTTCACTTTTTAAAAATTAAGATATTATTATCTAAAAAACTCCAAAACCTACCAACATAGTTTAATTAGTTAATAAATTAATATAAATTATTTATTACTATTGATTTTAATTAATTATTAAATATAAATATATTATTTATGTTTATTGAATTGAACACATATATTACAATAATTATTTTGCACATCCAGACACACATTGTGTATAATCCCAAATTTTAAGATAATTTGTAAATTTTATTTATCAATTATCTTATTGGTAAATTGTAGTTTTGGGATGTTTAATTTTGGGAATAATTTGAATTGTTGTGGTTTGTTTGTTTGTGGTTGGTGAAAAAAAAAAGAAAATTTAATAAGGAGAGAGGAAAAGAAATTTAATGAGAAAAGAGGAAAGTGAGGAAATTTGGAAAAGAAAAAGGGGAAAAAACAATAATAATAATAATAATAATAATAATAATATTATTATTATTATTATTTTGTTTAAAGCACATGGGAAGTGTGCGTCCCATCCATCTTTCCCGATCCTCTCATTGAAAGAAACCCTAGTTGCCACCCCCCTCTCATCTCGCCACCGTGTACCACGGTCGCACCGGTCATCGCTCAGCCACGTCGGGAAGTCCACGTCAAAGCCGAACAAACGACGCCCGCACTGCGAGAAGCCAGCGCAAGTCTCCGTTAGACGTCGTCGTCGAGCTCGTCGCCAGCCGTGAAGCGACGCCTAGTCGGAAAGCCCGAGCAGCCGCCCCTCCTAGATATACGGACGCCGACGTCCCACCGAGTCGCGTCAAGCTGCCGACGACGTAGCCGTGAGTCGTCGCGTGTGGATCCGCTCCCCAAGTCGCGCCCCCACGCTTCTTCGCTCAGCCACGCATCGTCGTGAGCCGCTTGCCCAGATCTGCTAGTGTCGCCCAGCCACGCGCAGGTTCGCGTTTTAGTCGCGCCTTCCTCTGACCGTGTGCCGCTGCTTCCCGAGCCACGAGCCGCAAAGCCACGTTCAGATATTCAAGCGAGCCGAGTCGTGAGCCGTGGGCCGAGCCGAGCCATTTTCTTGAGCCTTCTGTCACTGTTGTCGCTACTGTCTATTGGTGTGTTTGGTAAGGTTTATGAAGATTTTTGTTTGGGTTTTAGGTTACCCAATGAAGTTTTATTCGAAGATTTTTCTTGGATTAATTCGGTATTTCTTTATTGTTTGAAGGTTCAAATTGAAGTTTCGATCGGGGGTATTTGTGGTGTGACCGTTTCGGCTTTCGACTTTTTGGTGAGTTTGGAAGTAGCTATTAAAGGGTTAGGATTAATATTCCTTTTTGGGAAGAAAGTATTGATTAAAGTTCTTGTATGTTTAGGGTCTATTGGAGGCTATTTCGTCTAGGAGAATTTCTGTGAATTAAGGTAAGGAATACTTCTACCGAATCCACGCATTTGACGTATAAAGGTGTGAAGATGGTTAGTGTGCATGCATTGTGGTGTTAACTTCGGGTTTTTGAATATATTTTGTATGGATTATGCATGACCCGTCTTACTACTTATTTGTGTTATCTGCTGCATGAGAATTGTCTGGTTATTGTGACCACAATGTTTTGGACTTGATTTATTGGTTATGGTTTCTGTTAACTTTACCTAATGAATTTTGTACTCGGTGGGAGAACGATGAGTCAGTTAGCAAGCCTTTGTGGCGATGTGCTCTGACAAGGCCAGTTACAAGCTTGTGTGGCGAATTTGTTTCTGAAGTTCGGTTAACAAGCCTGTGTGGCAAATTGTTCCGACGTATCCATTATGAGGACAAGCCTGTGCGGCGATCTGTTCCGACATGTCTGTCTTTACTCAACCACTCGACTGTGTGTCGTAAAGTACAAGTCACTAGGGGGAGTTAACAGTCACTTAGTGGGATCAGTAGTGGGTTCCTTACTAGGTATATTTTATACTCATCCCTTCTATGTTTTATTTCAGGCAAAGGTAAGAAGGTACCAACGAAGGACAAGTAGAACTGGTGACCATATTGGTAAGGACCAGAAGACCTTTTTGTTTCCGCTTACGACATTTTGGCATTGTTTTCTTTACGGTTAAATTGTTTATTTCAAATCCCAAACATTTCTTACCTATACCCATTAAATAATATTTGCGATGTAAACGAGCCCTAAACGTTTAAAATTGTTTTTGCCATGTTTTAAATCATTTCAAAATAGTTAAGGTTGAAGTTTTCCAATAAATGTGTAATATAAAGAAAAATGGAAGCTAACCAACAAAAGTTTGTTTAACACTAATTTATAAAATTGGTGGAGCAAACATCCCTTAAATTTTAATTTAGGTTATTAGATTTCAAAATGTTAGAATTTTATCTTTCAATATTTGAGTTTTGTTTTATTTTTGTCCGAAAAGTGGGTATTTAGACTAGAAAATTAGGGGCTAAAAGTTTAAAATATTTAAATTTAAGAAATAAAATGAAACAAAAAAAAATTGTTTACAAGCCAATAATGATTGATTTTTTTAAACAAAAAATATACCTGCATCAAAATAATTAAAATAATAAAATTAATCTAATTTAAAGGGTATACATATATATGACTGCGTTGGTTCCATTTTGATTGATTTTTTCTAATAAAACCTCAATTTGAACCGATACTTATAAGTTTTTTCCAAATATAAACCAGTGTATCGAGTTTCATACTAAAAAGCCAAACCGTTGGTTCAGTTTGAATTAGTTTGATTTTTCATATTTTTTAAAATTTTTGTTGCACTCCTAATCCCAAGAGCTACAAATGGACGAGCTACCATGTCCATCGAAAGAGAAAATGAGAAGAATAGAAACAATATGTTCTCGAAGGAAAATGGGCCTAGTGAATATCGCCATATCGGTCTAACCGAGACTAAGCATTCAAAAAGTGGGCATCCTACTAATGTATCGAACCTATCCAATCCTTAACGATCTAGCAAATACAATCTAAAACTGGTTAAGGCCACTCAACCTCACACAAGGTTGGATCTATTCACTCCACCCAAGATAAAAATTTAAATGAATATAAAATTCAAGAAGATTTAATGAATAAATCCTAAATCGAAGGGGAGCACGATCACATCCTATAAATACGAGGGGGGAAGGAAAAGAACATGGTAAGCAAACCATTAGTCTCGAACTTAATGAACTGGAGATCTTCAAACCTCCTCACTTGCATCAGAGTGTGTGTGGCACACAATACACCTGTTTGCATACTTTTGTAGTTATTTTCGTTAAAACACAAATCGTTGAAACGATCTTATGATTAGTCCAATTTTTACGATCAAAATTTGGTAACATTGTATTTACACTTACAAAATACGCCAATCTAATTGAGTATATTAGTATACATTGGCCTTAAAGAAAATTTATTGATATGCATGTGTATGTTTATATAACTACTTAAGTTAAAATATGAAGATCCATATTTGGTAACATTGGTATACATATATTTAATACCCATATTTAACCTAAGATCAACAACTTTAAATTGAATAAAATGATTATTAAATATATTGTTTCAATTTTATTGGTAACTACATCTATAACTACGTAAAAGATTAGGTAAAACATGAGTTATCTAAAATGAAACCAAGATTGTAATTATAATTTGAGTGTGTGCGATTAACATTAAACTCTAAACTCTAAATTAATGTTTTGAAAAAACGCAACCAAGTCGTCTATTACATTTAGTTGGATGAGAGTTAAGCCAGTTGAATCATTACTTACCATCTTTCCGAAAGAACTGTTTGGTTTGAATTCCTACGATTTTAAAAATCGAAAGTGAATGAAAACTAAATTAACAACTCTAATCGAAAGTCATACCTAAATTTTATTTGGTTCATGATCCAAAAGATGTTTAAAAAAAAACAAAGAATCTAGTAGAAAACAAAAATAATTTTCTTTTCATTATATTCTAAATACGTTTGGTTCATACTAACACATTGAAATTTGAATTTAAAAATCAAAATTTAAGTTTGATTGTGAATTTGAAAAATGTAACAATATATATATATCATGATCATAATTTTTTAAAATAAAATTAAAAAAATAAACGATAATTTATTATTTTTAAAATAAAGGATTTCAAACAATTGTTTTTAAAATGATTTTTCAAAATAAGTATACCAGCAGGTTATAATTGTTTTTATTGTATTTTCTATTTTTTAAAAATATAAAGATTTGAAAATAAATCTCGAACCAAATCCATCCTAAATATCTAAAATCACAATCTTTTTAAGTAGAGCTCAATTGACAATAGGGGTAATTTGGTAAAAGAACATATATTTCCCTTGGTACATTCCACACAAGGGCAAGGATGCGATATAGAAAAGTGAGGTAAAGGTACAGGAAAAACCCGAAATAACCCTGTCCGACGGATGCGACAACGGTACTTACGTGGCACCTTATTCCAATCATAACACGCCGCGTCATTAAAATTGTGAAAAGCACCATAAATAAACGTACGAGCTACCGTATTGGATTAATCTCACACGTTTGTCAGATCAGTGAATGAAACTCCGGACTTTCTCGACCTCACTTGTCCGACGCTTTGGTTTCGTTTTAGGGTTTCGTTTCTTCTTCTTCTTCTTCAATTGCTTTGTAAAATCATGGCCGAGGTTATGAACATGGCCGCCGCCGACGAGTCCTTGGACCGCCGTCGTGATCGCCAAGAGAAATCGTCTGACGAGCAACCTCATTCTTCGCCGCCGTCGCACCCACCTGCTGCTCCTCCCCCTCCCTCGAGAAGAAGGGATAGAGATGAGAGAGATAGGAGAGACGACCGGGATTTTGATCGTCCTCCGAATCGACGTGGTGATAATTACGATCGTAATCGTTCTCCGCCTTCGCTGCCTCCGAGGGACAGGGATAGAGATAGAGATAGGGATTATAAACGTCGGAGCAGTCTTAGTCCTCCACCGCCTTACAGGGATCGTAGACACTCGCCTCCTAGACGGTCTCCTCCTCCACCTTACAAGCGTTCAAGAAGAGATGATGGTGGGTATGATGGAAGAAAGGGAAGCCCTAGAGGTGGTTTCGGGCCTGGCGATAGAAGGTGAGTGGGTAGGAAATTGTTTTGATTTTTCGAGCTTAATTGCTGGTCTGAGGATTTGAAGCTGAATTCCTTGCATTTGAAATTGAAATGGCATTCGCAGATTTTTAAACGATAAGAATGTTCTTGTTAATTTTGGGTTTAGGGATTCTAATTCTTTCCCTCAAACTTGGCATTGTCACTAAAAACTTCTAAGGTCCTATGTTTGAACAATTAACTGACGCTGGAAGCCATTTTGAACAAAAAATTTGAACTCAACAAGCTCCTTACGCATGCGACAAACAATGATCCACGCATAGCCTTTAAGATATATGGTTCCTCCCATTTCGTTTGAGACAAAGTGGTTCATCCCATTTTGAGTTTTAATGGTTCAACTTCAACCCATCTAATGTACAATAGATATATAGGGAACGAACCATTTCTTAGAGGAATATCGTTCATCCCATATTTTTTGCTCTGTTTGTTGGACAAAGTTATTGATCTTCTATGTTTTTCTTTATGGTCTCAAAAATCGGAGATGCTACTTCACGTGTCTTGTATTTTCTCAATCCCCGTTCTCTCTTTTCCCTCTAATCCCTCCCCTAGTGTAAGAGTGTGACGTTTAACTTAATGAGCTCAGTTGTAGTTTCTATTACAATAGAAACCTATGCTCACTTTTTGGATGCTCCCTAGTCAATGTTCATCTTCTATTTGTGTTCCCGGTACTTTTTACATAACTAATGTGTTTTGTGGATTTATTCTGATTTTTTTTCCTTTTCTCGAATATTTGGCTTTAGTTCTTGCTTTGAGTTTTTTCCCCTTAAAACAGCTGTCTCGTATTATGATTGTGGGCATAGCATTTTTGTTGACTAATATGCTTAGAGGCTGTCATTTAAATATTAATATGTTTTATTTATTTATTTATTTATCTATCTACTTTATCTTATCCCAAGGTTTGGTTATGATTATGGTGGGGGATATGAGCGGGAAATGCGAGGCCGGCCTGGATTTGTTGATGAAAGACCTTTAGGTCGCTACATGGGTCGTTCATCTGGTGGCTATCAAGGTGGTGTTTCTATTAACTGATACTACAAACTAAGCCTTTTCATTACTTCGGTGTATACTGATACAAACTTAGTCTATTTCACTTTTTGAGATGTTGTTAGTTTCAATTTGGCCAATGGGTAATATTTGAGATTTTACCTTATTCTTTGTTGTGAATGCAAAGGTAGTCATTGGTTTGGAAAACGAGATATATATAGTGTTTGTACCCATGTCTTCGGGCCAATGTCATTCCTTTTAGCCAATTTATGGAGAAGACTTTTCCTCATTTTCTTTTCTGGTGCAGGTTTATGCCATACTATTTTTTGAATGACTTATCTTTTTCCCTCTTGTCAAAATGTGATATCATCCTTACGTCGCCTTTGGCACATAAAGTTAAGAGCAATTAGTAATGCTGTACTGGCAGAATAACATGTTATTTGCTAATACATTTTTGTGCAATGGTTTTCAGAGTCCTTAAGCTCCCTATTTTTGTGAGCCAAACTGTATAGAGTATACATAAGGGATCTGTAATTTATTTAGATCTGAAGTTCATTATAAATCTCAAAATTCACATATTGAGACCTTTTGATATCGGGCATTAGAACTGCAACATCTTCTTGCTTTCTATCTCTCAATTTTGCATTTTATATATGAATAATATTACCAGTTTCTCTTTTTCAGTGTTTAATCGTTCTATACTTGTTTACAGAAAATTTGTATGTCTAGAAATGGTAGCAGTGATCATTTTGTTTAAATGACCAATGTTATGGATGAGATACTCCCAAACGATTTTCTTATTTTCTTTAAGCTGGGTTCTTCAGATTGGGATTCTAATCGTGGTGGGCATGGTGATGCACTCAATGCAGGAGGTGGCCAAAGGTTAGCATTCAGTCACAACTTCTTCGTTGTCTCGATCACATAATTGATATAGTCCTGTGGTATCTTTCTGAATATACTTACTTTGGGTTATTGTGTGAGTTTCTTTATGAACATGTGATTTATTTTCTATGCTGCATGAGATATCATGGGCTAATCATGAACAAGCTAGCAGGGTAGATCTGAAATAGAACTCCAATAACAATGCGATGAACAAACAATGCTTATTGTAAGCTGCAAAGTGCAAAGGCTGGATTGTGTTAGGAACAAAGGTAGTATGAGCTGTCTTTGTTCCACATTGGTTAGAATGGGATGACCAATGTGGTACATTAGTGGCTTGGCTCTTCCACCCCAATAGCTGACTTTTGGGGTGTGGTTTTCCAAGGTGCTCAAGTACCTAACAGATTGTTAATGGCACGAAAAAAAGGTGGCTAAGTACCTAGATTGTTAATGGCATGAAAAATATAGTGTAAAAATTCTGAATTGCTATTGAAAGTGAATTTGCCCTTGGAGAGGGAAAATGATGGGCGTTTCCTTTCTGTAGCTTTATGGTAGGAAATATACATTTTCCCCTGCCCTTTCTAATTATGTTGTTTCCGAGTTAAATTACTGACTTTTGGAAGAAACCCAACTTGGCAAAATCTAGATGCTGTATTACAAGCCTTCTTTTCTCCCTTTTTCTAAAATGCAACCACGTTTTGGGTTATTTCTTCTCTTCAGTGATGGATGGTTATGCTCGACTATTTTGGCCTTTGGGTGGTTTTTTTCTCAGCATATGAAGCACTCTGTCCTCCAATGTTTGTGGTTCCTTTCAATTTTGAAGTGCTGATTTTGCGACTAATGTTATTGAGACCACTTTATGGATATTTAATTAAAGAGGAATGGAAGGATCTTTAACTGATTTTGCGACTTAATTATTTTTGTACTCCTGATAGGAGCTCCCAAAACAGCAACTCAAATTGTATTTTGCATAAGTTGAGAACATAATTGCAATGAGAAAAAATAGATAATGCCCTCCAAGAAGATGCTTGATTTTGTGCTACATCGAACTTTTGTTCTTATTCAATCTGCTTCCCTATGAATACTCGTTTGTTTATTTGAGGACTTGTGTATGATTGCCTCTTTAAAGTGCTGAGTTGAGGGTTCATGGTTTCTATTTTTGTTTCTGAATTTTTTATTAAAATATTGATCGGATGATTTGTATAGGACAATAACTTTATGCACATTGTTCTTAGAAGTTGTTTTGGGTTGATTTCTCATTTCCTTTATTTTGTTGTGGTCTATCTAATTAAAGTGTATGCTTTCCTATACAGAGATTTGTACACTGAAATGAAATTACTATTCATATGGAAGTAAAGTTCATTTATTAGAAAATATAGTTATCTTATTAATTCCATGGAGAGAATGTTCGGTAATCTCCTTAAAAAAAAATGAAAATTTGGGGGATGTCTGATTGTCTCTGCTTCGTTATTGCTCTTATTGAAAAATGCTCACCAGAAAGCATCAGATTCAACTACACTTATCCTTTAATTTGAAGGTTGAACTTCAAATTTGTGGAGTAGGACTAGTAGTCATTGGAACCATACAAGTTGCATTGAAATTGAACTCAATAATATCACTGAATAAAGCATCAAACTTTCAATTTTGATAATTATCTAACAAATCGAAAATAAGTTGTGAAACTTGTGGCTTTAACTAGGCCTCTTTTCCAGCACTGTATTGCTTTGTCTCATAATTTTGTTGAATTGTGTTATCTAACTTCATTCTTTTAACTTTATTTTCAATGCAATGTTGATAATTTGTGATTTCAGAGAAGGATTGATGACATACAAGCAATTTATTCAAGAACTTGAAGATGATATACTGCCTGCTGAAGCTGAGCGCAGGTATGTTCTAAATGTACTGATTTTTATGATCTAATTGTATGGGTTTTTTTCTTTTTAGTTTTGTGGAACTTCATTTTTTATTTCAGATATCAAGAATACAAGTCAGAGTATATTACAACCCAGAAGCAAGCCTTTTTTGATTCTCATAAGGATGAAGAATGGTACTTCTTGTCTTTTACTTCTGAATTCTTTTCTTTTTGCTATTTCCCCTAATTCATCTCTTTTGTCTATTTAGGTTGAGAGACAAATATCATCCAACCAACCTAGTTACTGTGATTGAAAGGTGTTTTTCTCATAGTCTTCCCCAAAAAATGGACTTCTTATAGCTTTGGTCAATTTCTTTACATTTTATCAATTTTAATTAGTGGACATGAAATTAGCTCTTTTTTCCTCCCTTTTGTATTTTTTCAATTTTCTTTCTTTCTTTATTTTTTCTTTTGTGTTTTATTCTAATATTTTGATGGTGTGTTAAGGAGGAATGAACTTGCACAAAGAACTGCCAAGGATTTTTTGCTTGACCTGCAAAGTGGAACACTGGACTTGTAAGATTGAATTTTCTACCATTATGTTTGGATTCAGAAAATTTCAATTGTGATGGTAGACCAACGCTATTCTATTCTATGATGCAGAGGTCCAGGGATAAGTGCAGCAGCTACAAATAAATCAGGGCAGGCTAGTGAACCAAATTCAGATGATGAAGCAGACAATGATGGCAAACGGAGGCGTCATGGTAGAGGACCAGCAAAAGAAATGGATCTTCTTTCTGCTGCTCCTAAGGCCCATCCTGTTAGTTCTGAACCAAGACGAATCCAGATTGACATTGAACAAGCTCAAGCTCTTGTCCGTAAACTTGATTCTGAGAAAGGAATAGAAGAAAATATTTTAAGTGGTTCTGATAGTGACAAACTAGGTCGGGATAAAGCACATGGTAGCTCTTCTGGCCCAGTCATAATCATACGGGGGCTGACAACTGTCAAAGGCTTGGAGGGTGTTGAGCTATTGGACACACTTCTTACGTATCTGTGGCGCATCCATGGTCTAGATTACTATGGGATGGTCGAGACAAGAGATGCTAAGGGTCTTCGTCATGTAAGAGAAGAGGGGAAGAACTCTAACATGGCTGGTGGTGCAGATGAGTGGGAGAAGAAACTTGACTTACGTTGGCAAGAGAGACTGAGAGGTCAGGATCTGTTGGAAGTGATGACTGCCAAGGATAAAATAGAGGCTGCTGCTCTTGAAGCTTTTGATCCATATGTTCGTAAGATAAGAGATGAAAAATATGGATGGAAATATGGCTGTGGAGCCAAGGGTTGCACTAAGCTGTTTCACGCCCCTGAGTTTGTACATAAGCATCTTAACTTGAAACATCCAGAGCTTGTGATGGAACTGACTTCAAAAGTGCGTGAAGAGTTGTATTTCCAAAATTACATGAAGTAAGTGAAATTTCTGACAACAATTCTCCCTCATTATTGATGGAAGATGTCATGTCATTGACTATACCTTACTTCTTCACAGTGACGCAGATGCTCCTGGAGGGACGCCTGTTATGCAACAATCACTACCGGTATGCTTATAATTTATGCATTTTCCGTGACAACATACTAGATGCCAACAGATAGTAAATTTTCCTTTGTTGGATAAGTAGTTTTCATGCAAGAATAACAAGAAAAAAAAAGCCTATTACACACAGACTGATGGACAGAAGAATAGTAGTTTTCATGCAAGTTTTTCCCCCAAGTTTGGCGTGTGTAAATTGTAATCCCCTCTTCTATTGAATATTGTAATAAAAACTAATATACAAACAAACATACATAAAGGTTAGTTAGATTGGCTGGTCAGTGTTAATGTTAATATGTTATCCCCAACTATTAACAATAACATGGTATAAGAACACATTTTTCATTTCAATTGTTGGGTGATTGTTGTCATTCTCATCATACCGTTCTAATGGGCGATTTTTCATTTATGAGGATCCGAGGTGTATTCTCCCTATAAGTTTTTGGTATGCCTAGTTTGTAGTGTGTGAACTGTCTCATTTTCTGGACTGACAATGTAAATATGTGCAGTTTAGCAATATATTAGGTATAGAATCAAATTTTATTTTTGGCATTCCTTTCCTTTTCTTTTTAATTCATCAAGAGACAATTTTCTTATGCAGAAGGATAAGCCACAGAGACGTAGGATGAATTTAGATGGTCGGCTGAAGGATGACAGAGGCAATCGCAGGGACCGCGATAATTGGGCTAATGGGGGTGACAGATTTGATAGACCTGAGAACCCACAATCAAGTGATTTCCCATCTGCAAATGATGGTACGGATGGTGGAAATATTGATGATCCTATGTTTGATACTTTTGGTGGACAAGGAAGACACGTTGCTCCTTTTGCCTCTGAAATACCGCCCCCAGTGCTTATGCCTGTTCCTGGTGCTGGGTATGTTGGCTTAACTTAACTACTCAGCATTTTTGTGCCCGTTGCGGTTCTGGTGATCTGACATGTTTCATTCTATCACAGTCCATTAGGACCTTTTGTCCCTGCTCCGCCTGAAGTGGCGATGAGAATGTTGCGGGAACAAGGAGGTCCACCTCCTTTTGAGGGCGGTGGTAGAAATGGAAGGCCAGGACCTCAATTAGGTGGATCAGCTCCAATCCTTGCCCTATCTTCAGGTTTTCGACAAGATCCTCGTCGAATACGGAGGTATAACTGCTGTAGATTTTAACTCCTGATATGTTTCCTTTTACCCATTTTGTAATGTTGCTTTCATTGGCCTGCCTTCTTATATTCTGGTATAGAATGTGTAGGCAGATTAATCTAAATTTCTATATGCAGCTCATAAAAGTCAACTTAAAAATAATACCCATACACTTGTGGATAAAAAAGTGTGAAGGTATATTGTGGGATCTATTTTTTTAGTTGTGAGGGATTAGTAAACAGTTTCGGTTCTCTTGCTGTAAGCCATCTTCTTTGTCCTAATATGGAATTGCTGAAACTTTAGAGGGTGCGTAATATGGAATTGCTGAAACTTTAGAGGGTGTTTGGACCGAAGGGTTGGGGAATAGGAGTTGGGAAGTGTGGACTTGTGAACTCCTCTCCTTGTTTGGTCCAAGGAGTTTGTGGTCTCACTACTAAAAATCATCATCTTATACTTTATTAACTCCTTACCCGGTGGGCTCTAGAAATACACAACTCCCTAGATTTCACAACTACCTTATTAACTCCTTGGAGTTTAGCCAAGAATTTTATAACTAGATATAGAAATCAAGCAATTACGTGACCTGACACATTTTTCCAACAAATGCTTCAATGCTTCTTGGTATAGATTGATTTGTAGAGTCACCCTGCAGCCAGAGAAAATTTTCTTTATGATGTATATCTAACAGCAAATATCATGCAGTTATCAAGATCTAGACGCACCCGATGACGAAGTCACTGTAATAGATTATAGAAGCTTGTAGATATTTGGCATCAGCAAAGTTTAGAGGCCCGCTTGTGTTTCTAAGAAGGGGGGATGCAACTCCAAAACGGGTATGAATTCGGCATGGTCGCTGTTTGATATTTCTTCTTGTTGCTGAAGAGGTTTGCTTTGTTTCACCTGATAGTGAGAACTGAACTTTGAGTTGGATGTGGGCAAGTACAAATACCTTCATGAGAATTGTGCATTCATTTAACTTCAATTTTTCTTTTTTCTTTTTGTCCACTCTGTATTTTTAGTGAAAAAGGAATTCAACCAGAAAGCAAGAGATTTAACGGTCGAAAAATTTCCCAGTCTTTCAAATTGTAGAACTTAAATTCTTCTGAAGTTAGGAGTGTGCATTCCCTTATTTAGTTTTTTATATTTTTCTTTTACTATAGTCGATTTTGGTGAAAGCAAGAACTAGTAATAAAAATTGTGGATATTAAATCTTGTTTCATGGACCTTCTAACAGTGAAGATTGTAATGTTAGGATGCTCTATTGTTATATTTTTAGAGTGTATGCAGTTCCCATTTGACATGTTTCTATGTTCTATTATTAAGTTTTTTCAGATTGTGCTTAAATTTTCTTTTCAGAGGTTGTCTAGAGAGTGGTGTAAACTTATGTAAATTTGTCGTCATCTTCTTCGTCGTATCATCATTCTTTATTATATTTTTATTGACGGGTTAAAATATCATTTTGATCCTAGTACTTTTAAATTTGTTCAATCTTGGTCTCTCCGACTCGAATTATAGTTCATCTCATATTCAATAAATTTTAAATTTAGTTTTTTTTTTCTTTTAAATTTCAATTTATTCTTTCGGCATTTTCTTACAACAAAATTATTATTGTTTGACCAATTTTGGTAAAAGTTAAATTAACATTGGACATTTATTGAACAAGTTCTAAAGTATAGGGATCAAATGAGTTTGATTGCAAATATAATTTAATGTAAATAGATGGGTAAATTTAGGTTTTAATTCTAATAAATTAAAGACAAATTTCTAAAATTAATTTTTTTAGGAACTAAGCCATAATACAATATCTGTCAAATATTAATGTTTTATTAATCTTTGTGGTGTTGATATTTGAATTGAGAATTGAAAGGAATGGGTTCCAATTCTATGAAATCTTTTAGAATAAAAATAAAAATAAAAAGGGCTAGTAGCTCAAGTTCTTGATTTTTGAGGTACTTAAACAAAAGTTATAATGATATTGATTTTACACTTCTTGTATGAAGAAAAAATGTGGTACTTGTATTTATAGGGAAGAAAAAACTTAACACGGTAAATGAAACCGTCTAAGTCTTCTATCTTAGAAGGGAAAGGTTCTATATCTCATTATTGTGATGGTTGTATTAAAAGGAAAAATAAAGAAAGGGGATGAAGATCAAGTCTTAGCACAAACTTAGGTGTGATTGCATAATAAATCAACCTGTGTGTAACGAAAAATTAACCGTTCGAATGTTTGAGTAGTTTGCTAACTAAACAAGAAAGTTGTCGACTGAACCGTTCGAATCGAAAATGGAGAAGGGTCAAGAAAGTTATAATGATTATGCATCTACAGTTTACTTGTATCAACATCAAAATATGGCTTGATGATAGAGGAAAAAAATCAGTCTGAACAAATAGACATTACTCCAACAAAGAAATGAAAAAAAAAAACACATTAATAAACACAGCAATTAATGTCTTATTATCACATTTGAGCAGACATATCAATGACCCTTATGTACATGGTGGACCCTCTTTGCAAACGTGAAAAACAGGGGGGAACCTTTGTTAGCGACTCAAGTGAGTATCAGATTCTTCGGATTCAGATTGCGACAATCTCCATTTTTATCAGAAGCAAGGAAGCCGAAAGCTCGGACTCAGTTGCACCGAGAGCAGGGAGCAAGAAGTTGAGCAGCTTCAACAAGAATGGAAAAATGACAGTTCATTCAGCAGCAACCGATACTGGAGGTAGCCAGCAATCTCCAAGAATTATCAGGAATTGAGAAGAAAACAAGCATAATTTAATGGAGCTAGCTATTCTATTGGATGGAGGCATCATAAAATATGGTCCCTTACAGCCCCTAACAAGATGACACTTAGGACCATTGGATGCTTGAATCTAGTGTTACATGTACATCTTACAGAGGGAAATGCGGATAGCCTAGACTAAAAATGAAAGGGGGTGGGGGTAAATTATTCTTGAATCTTCAGAGATTTAGCAAGCATTTTAGCCATCACCATTGGGATGTTTCAGAAATATAGGATGTGTAGGATGCGCAGTTGTTTCAACGAGGTCCTTACTTTCTTTGCTTTTTTGGAAGAGGTTCTGACTCAGCCTGTCAAATAAAAGTTGATACAAGTAAGAACAGAAAAAAGCACAATTCAGACATTCAAAAGTTTTAACAGCATTCTAGAAACCCATTCTAGACTTTTTGGAACTGGTTCTACTCAAATTGCAATTTCTTTCCTCTCTTTGAAGAGAAAAGAGAGAGAATCAATATATATGAAAATGGATGGCTGTTAATGTGAAGATATATATAACTATATAAGCAATAAGAGAATAAACCATACTGTATTCATCTGGTCATTTCATGGATGAAAAAATGGTTGAAGAAAACAATAAAGGGACTAGGAGGGACTGGTTTAATCTTGATGGCAGCCACTTACTTAAGATATTAAAACTTCACGAGTTTTCTAACAACCAAATATTGTAGGATCAAGTGATTGCGTTATGAGATTAGTCAATGTTGTGTAAGTTGCTCAAACACTCTTGGAGGGTATACGATTTAGGGACTATTGTATATAATTTTATTACTTGATATTTGCAAAACACTTCCCACAACTTGAGTCCAAGAAACACCAGTCGACTTTTAAGACACTTGGAAAGGTAGATACTCGTTTAGCTACTATATGTTCACAAACAAAATCCTATCAGCCTTGTTTATGTAATCCTAGCAAGTAGCAACCTAATAATTTTCTCCTTTTTTATTGTAAAAATTGTGGTTCTGGTTCTGAGGATGGATGTGCACAATCCCTACTAAGTCTTAAGTAACCATTCTTTAATTGAAACCTGCCAATGTCATAACATTTCAAAATGGTGCTTGTAAAATGTCCCAAAGATTCAGAACATTTTCATGCCACCACATAAAGCAGGAAACAATATTAGGACCATATCAAACCAACAAAATAAGTTCACTATGTGGACCAATAATTTCCAATTCCCTTCCTGAACTTCCATAGAATCAAGTGATCTCAAAATGTTGCATTGTCAATTCCTTAGGGGATATCAACAAAATATCGCATTGTACATGAAAATGTATAGATACTCCAAATAGGCAACCGACAGTTCATTGATGAAGTTATCTACTTATATATGTTGACAAATAGATTAACATTAAAACGGTTGTCATGATCCTCTGAACACTAGAAACAAAAAGGAAAAGAAAATAAGAAAGACAAGATCTTGGCAAAAAAATACTCACAGCATTTGAAAGCTGCTCACGAATGTAGGCCATTGACCTTAACATTGCACCCAATGTATCTCTAGAGACCTGAAACTTAACCTCGGACTCTCCAGAAGTTGTCTCAGTATCTTGAAGCTGACATGGAATTGATTTCAGAACATGCATTTATAAGTAAAGTATAGCACGTATAGCTTACAGAAAGAGTAACCACAACGGATTTATAAGGAGAAATGCAATGCATATAGCATACATAAAGAGTCACCAGAACTCATAAGAGTCATGTAAAACACCCTCCCCAACCATGAAAAGAAGAACACTACATATCCTTCGTGCTTCTAAAATAGGATCATTGCTACTATTTAGCAAGAGACCATCGAATGTTCCATTACAAGAACCTAGCACTTATATGAGACATACAAATCAGGTAACTTTAAAAAAATTAGATGTATATGGTATTTTACCTTCAAGTTGATGACAGCAACTTTGTTAGCTGGTGTCGATAGCTGTTCACTGATGTATGCCATAGACCTCAACATTGGCTCCAGTGAAACCCTTGAGAGTTGAAACTTAACTTCCGATTCTGCAGACAGACTCCTACTGTAGTCTTGCAGCTACAATGGGCAATCGTAACCAAGAAGCTTACAATTAATAGGCGGGACAGTGAATTTCAAATATGTACTGAATTATAATAGTGACAACCCGGATCAGTGCTAAGTTAAACAAATTAGATCAGAACAGCCAACCTAAAGATATCACAACTTCTTGAAAGTTCTTTGAAATCACAGTCCAGGAAAAGAAAATCATGTCTGTTAGTACCTTCAGGTTGATAACAGCGACTCTATTTCCTGTGGTTGAATTTTTATTCTCCATCACCCAAGTCATTGATTTCAGATAAGGAAGAACAGCCTAACCAAATAGACAATATTAGAAACTAAACTCATGCTCACAATTCTAGACCAATAAATAAGCAAAATTAAATGAACAAACCATGTGGTCGGGAGGATTATCATCTCGGTGAAGGGACACAGGAGCTATATGTGGGTAATTCAAATCAGCAATAGATTGGACAGGAGCACCAGCATCATTAAGATTAAATCGTCTCATAACTTCATCTTGACGAGGCCACAACAGTGGAGTTGTATCTGACGCTGAAGCTGAGGTCTTCCTCTCATCATAGCCAGCCCCACTAGCCTGAGAGCTAGGAGGTGTAACTTTTGCTACATTCTTCTTGACAATGGCTACTTTTTTCCCAGCTTCTTTAAGTGCAGTCATGGCAACATTATAAGTTTCTGGAGCAGTTGCCCCTTCCTCTGCATATCTGATTGCTTCTCGGCATAAATTATTGAACCTTGATGATAAAGACTCCTGGCCATGTAACTCAATAGCACGCTCATCTGATCCAAGTCCACTCCTTGCATTCCTTGTCCATCTTTTCAAGATGTAATGAGATGGTAATGTAAGCACATTAGTTACCGTAAAGACGGTCAATACATGTCTGCAAAGAATCCCTGAATACTCGAACATTTGACAACTACAATTAGCTCTCATATCTGGATAATTCAATGTGACAACATATGCCTTCTGATCATCTTCAAATTTAGCAACCCTAAAAGTGCTAAGAGCTGCATCACCTTCAATTCGATTTGCAGTATAGACAAAAGTTTCAACAAGCTCCTCTTGAAATTTTGCAAAAATTTTCCTTGTATAAAGATTTGCTGCCTGTTTCTCCATAGGAGATGGTGTCCTCAATACAGGTGTAGTGCAGATTGTATCAAAGTCTGCTTCTATTTCCTTTTCAAACCAATTTTCTAGAGCTCGTTCATACTGTCTAAAGAACAATGGTAATGTGGTTTGCTGATTCACGTATCCATCAAAAAAGGAATTATCATATCCTTGATTAGGAGATATAACAGCAAAAAATGAATCACGAACATATACAGGAACCCACTGAGCGCGTGCATTATATAATGATAGGAGCCAATCATTTCTCCCTAAATTATATTTTTCAATGATACAATTCCAAGCTGACTCAAATTCCTCAATAGTTTCAGTCAAGTTGATACAATTGTAAAGTTCAACTTGAAAATTTGGATGTGTGAGACATACATGAGCTAACTTTTGCTGGCCTTCCCTTAAGACATGCCATCTACTAATGCAGTGTCGAGCTTCTGGAAACACTTGACCAACAGCTACATGTATGGCTCTGTCTTGATCAGTGGTAATTGAAACAGGCTGACGATCATTCATTGCTGTTAGAAATGTTTTGAACAACCAAACAAAAGAAGCCTCAGATTCATCAAGAAGTAAAGCACATCCAAACAAAATTGTCTGACCATGATGGTTCACTCCAGTGAATGGAGCAAATGGAACTCTGAATTGGTTAACTCTGTACATTGTATCCAATGTAACTGCATCACCAAAATGACTGTACGCTGCTCGAGACCTTGCATCCGCCCAAAATACATTAGCCATTCGATTATCTTCATCAAGTTGTATTGCATAAAAAAATCCAGGATTCTCAGACTGCATTTTCTTAAAATATTCCAGCATATTCTGAGCATCCCTCCCCAGTGTCCTCTTTCGACCAGCATTCCTGACGACATAATTCATAGTTGACGCATTATTAAGCGACCGATTAGCTTCTGCTTGAGATGTAGTTCTACCTCCACGATTTTTCTCTGCAGGTACACGGTTGTCATCCACTAATACAGACATGACACCACTGGGAACACCTGCTGAACCAGTGTAAGCTTCAGTCATGGTCTTTGCAGCACCAGCAAAATGTCTGCGTGGCCGTAGATACTGCACCTTACTAGAATTGACTGTAGAATGACTATGCTCCTTCACAAACTTTGTGATAACCCATTTATCCTGATCTTTCAACTCTATCCTAAGCATTGCATCACAACTATCGGCCGATTTTCTTTTTGAACACTCTCTACCACATACAAATTCTCTAGCAACTATAGTTCCATCAGATTTAGAACGACTATGTTGGCCGAGTTTTGAACTAAAACCAAAGCGTCTAGCATACTCATCGTAGAAGGTCTTGGCATCGCCTTCAGATTCAAATTCCATGCCTACAAAAGGTTCAATGATTCCATCTTCATCATGAAGACCAGAATCTTCAACGGTATTAATTTCACCTTCATGAGGGTCAACATCACTATCATCTACAACTGCAGGATGAGCTAACCCATCAACCTCGACCATTTCATCCATTTAATCCAATGTGAATCCAAGTTACGTATTCAAAAAAGGGAAAAGGCCATTCATTTTTGCTTCTCTGTGCAATTTAAATGCAATCTGCAACAAATTTCCAAACCAAAAAATATCATTAAGTTGCAGTCCGTAAGAGCTCACAAGTGATAAAAAAGTCAATTATAAATTACTGATGCAGCCAACTTTTCGCCACACAGTAACAAAAGCCTTCGCAAAACCTCATTTTGTCCCAAAACCCAAGACACTCCATATATATTTAGTAACAAAAGGCCACGATAAGTTTATATTAGAAAGAAGTTCTATTCCAAAACTCATTAACATCTGCCAAATTTCCAAATTTTCACATCAGTGTCTAGATTTCCTGAAAGATGGAGAGGTAGCAACATTCCAAAAAGTCACCATTGTCTTTAATCTAACATAACTGCAAAAGGCTCCAACAAGATACCACCAGAAGTTATCAGTGAAGCCACCTAAAAGCATTTGGAAACAGAATATTACACAAGAGAGAGAAATTGGGGAGAAGAGAGAAGAGAGAAGAGCTAAGAAATGAGTGTTAGAAGAAGGTGATCAAAATCCTTGCTCAATTTTTTTCCAAATATCACATCATTGAGGTCGCGAATCATAGACACGTAAACAGGTGTCTCCTTTAAAAGAAAGTAATTGGAATTGACCATTCTAGGTTCAGCCGCCAACAAACTGAACCTCAAAAACTCTATTATTTAGTGATTAATTGCCTTTGAAAGAAAAAGGCCAACACCAAAATCAGCAGAAGCCGGAATGGGAGTTCAACCCACAAACTGTTGAAATCTCCATAAAGCAATAAACATCTTGGAAGATGCTTATATCTAACAAGTGCAGTCCATCGTACAAGTTATTATTGCTAACAGTACAATACATATAAAATCACTTATTCGAGCATCTAAATACGATAAGCACCTCACTTTATCTTGTGATCACACTGTCAATTCCCACACATTTAACACCAAAATTCCTTGGTAGTAAACATAGAAGGAAACAAAACCTGTAATTTAGAAACAAAATAAAGTAATTGAATTAAAAACGTTGCAAATGACAATAAGGAAAAAAAAAATGTCACATTTTAAACAGAAAGCATAAAACTTTTCAGAGTTAAGAAACTCAATACACCAAGAGCTACCAAACCCAAATCCCATTTTAAACGCATATCTCATAAAGCAACAAAAAACACCGCAATTACAAACTGCAATCGAATAAAACCAGAGCCCTATGGCATCATAGAGAAAGAAAAACAGAATTAAACCCTAGAAACTGAAAGAGAAGAGAATTAACAAGAGGGAAATCATGGAAGTAAGCATACCTAATTGGTTCGCAGTCTTGACCGGCCGGTGACTGGCGAAGCCTGAAGTGACGGAGGGTGGTGGCCGTGAAGAGGAAGAGAAAAAAAAACGATGAGAGAGAGAGAGAGGCGCGATCGAGGTCGTTTAGAGAGTAATCGGATGTGCCATCATGTATTCTAATCTGCTCAGAGACGAATCAAAAGAAGCCACGTGGAGGTCTCTTTGGAAGATTTTGTGGGTTCCAACTATGTTCATCCTTTTTTGTGAATGCTAAAGTGGTATAATCGTCTATGACACTCCATAGGATCAATTTTTTTTTTCTTTTTTTTAAAAAAAGAGAGACTATTTTTCAAAATTGGTTTTTTTTTAAATAACTAATTTCAGAATTTCAGAATTTTATAATTTATTGTATTATTGTATTATTTTCTTTTTGTGCAAATATTGAAACTCCATTTTTGTTTATTAGTAATAAATCATGTTGAGTGCATTTGAATAGTTTATGATTCAAATAAATAATTTTAGCAGCAAATGTCCTGTCCTCATTCATAATGTAACATCGCCTACACCTGGACGATGATGTTCTGTTAATATAAATATCACATGATCCTTACATGAATGAATGCACTCATTTGAGATGTGTAACTACCTACGCACAAAACAATCAACATACAACTTAATTTGAAAAGTTGAGTCCCAACGATGAAAGGGTATCAATGGACTCATAAGCTCGAATAGTCACGTTTTATACATGATCGACGATAGCATCCATTTTATAGCCTCTGGATGCACAACTATGCATGATTGCAATTGCATCAAAATTAGAATTAAGGATTGAGATAATTTAGCATGCTCGCATGAATTTTTTCCCTTTTTAACATGCATCCAGTAATTAATTAATTTAAGAGTATATCAAAGCAATCTAATAATTTCGGTTTTTAGAGCCAAATAAGTCTCACAAAAGGATACTTGTGGACCATTGAACATGACATTGACGTTCCAATCCTTCCACCCTGGTGGTTGTACTCAAAAGAATGTAATAAATAAAGTTACGAGAGTCGATAGATTGACCTAAAAAATTGGATAAAAAAGTTACGTGATAAGGTTTTACAAAATAAGGTTTTATTATCATTTTCAAACTTTGTTTAATATAGCTATTCCTTTTTCCGTAAACTTCGGTTTGATTTCTCTCTTTAAATATCCCTTTCTTATTATCCTTCATCCTATCCCCTTTCTCTAGATTCCTTGTCGTGTATTTCATATGTGGTAACGAACAATGCTTCATTCCCTCTAAGTTGCCTCCAACAACAACAAACGATAGAAGTTTCATCTTCGTCCGACAACATGCAACGTCGATGGTAACTAAACAATTTTTGTCCACATCACAAACGAACCAAGTATAGAAGGCAAGAGCAAGAAAGTAAGCAAGAACTAAGGAATAGCAAGAAAAGCAAACTAAAATGCCAACAAAATGAAAGTAAGAGCGAGAGAAAATAAACAAATACGAGAGAGAAAAAATAATGAAAAAGTGATCTAGAACAACAAAAAAGTTAAAATTATAACGACTTACTAATACCCATTAAAATTATCACTTTCTATTTTGTATTGAATATTTATTATAAATGAAAAAACCGTTAAAAGTATTTACAAATATAACAAAATTTACTATTTATAAGTTCACTTGTGAAGCGTTTGAATTTAAATTGAATATATTGTTTTATAGATATAGATATTAAATATATATGATATATAAACAAAATGCAGGTATTAAAAAGGTCATGTATAACCTTTGAAGCTAAAGCGGCACTACTGATCACCACCAGCTTAGAGAAGGCAGAGCCAGAATTTGAAGCTCATCACAAAAAAATTCTCAAAAAATCGGAAGAAGTTAGGCATCCACTGACAAGAGAATGAAGACCATCCCTTTGATTCTGATGGGCTGCGGCGGTGTTGGCCGTCAGCTCCTCCACCACATCGTATCCTGCAGACCACTTCACGCAAAACAGGCATTTCTCCTCCTCTCCTTTCTGACCTGTTTCCCACATTCTTCCGAAATATACAACCAATAATTTTTCTGGTTTCAATATTGTTTAGAGCTATATCCATACCTTTTGATGTTATGTATATTTGGTGTTTGAGCTTTCGTTATCAACAGCATGATTCCTTGTGGATGCATTGCATTATTGATCTCCTAGGATTGTAAGCTGAAGATTATAATTGTTACGTGCACAATTGTTTTTCGATGTATGTTTGGAAAATGGAAATTGTTGTTGTGGGAATTTGGTTGGAGAATTGATTGGACTTATCATGTGAATGATAATCGAAAACTTGGTTGGAGATGGTAAGAATGGAGATATGATACTTGAGGAGTGTCCCTAGTTGGAGCTTACTTAGAAAGAGAAGAGGTGTTGGACACCGTTTGAACATCTTTGCAAGTTTGAAAGTTTAAGTTAGTTTGGTTTTGAGCTCGACAGAGTTTTACTTCTGTAGGGAGCCTAATATCCATCTAGTTTTTTTTTTTCCCTCTCTTTAAATTTTTTATAAATCGAGAGAAAAGATGCAATATTGCCATCGCTAGTTGTAGGTGGCTGGTCGTTGGATCTTGTTATATTGTCACCACTCACCAGTTTGTAACTTGACGGGTAGTTTGCATAGCTTAAACTGCGAAGGATGTTGTAGGTGATTCCTTGAGTTTTTCGTGTGTGTGTGCATTGGCTAGACAATTTGGGTCGAGCAAGAAAACAATTCATCTCACATATGTCAAGTTCTGAACTCTTGGTCTCACTTAGATCGAGCTACCATACAATCAGGTCGAGTTACAAGCCTGAACTCACTCTGGTTTATGTAATTTATTTATTTTATTTTATTTTACCCAATTGTAGGCCAAGTAGTCTTAAATCACCAATCGACCCAAAAGCTTAAGCTAGTGAGCGACGACAAATTTAATATAATATCTAACGCTCGCCCTCACTTGTGGGCTTGAAATATCAAGAACGACCAAACAAGTGGAAATCAATATAAAATTGAGAGGAAATAATGTTGTAGAGGCTTGAGCATAGGATCTTCCTGGACCACCTGCTCTGATACCATCTTAAATCACCAATTGACCCAAAAGTTTAAGCTAGTGGTGAGGGTAAATTTATATAATATCTAACACTCCCCCTCACCTGTGGGCTTGAATTATGAAGAAAGACCCAACAAGTGGAAATCAATATTAAATGGAGAGGAAACAACTATGCAGGAGCTTGAACACAGGACCTCCTTGGACCACCTGCTCTAATACCATCTTAAATCATCAATCGACCCAAAAGCTTAACCTAGTAGGTGTGGGTAAATTTAATATAATATATAACAAGTGACTTCCTGTCTCACTCAATGTGTTACTAGATACCTAAAATTCCTTAGAGGGCGTTTGGACCAAGGAGTTGGTGGAGTAGGAGTTGGAAAGTGTGGAGTAACCACTTCTTGTTTGGCCCAAGGAGTCCGTGGACCCATGACTAAAAACATTAATTTTATGCGTTCCTTACACCATGAGGCTCCAAATTTCACAACCCTTTGGAGTTTATAACTCCACTCTTTGCCCCAAACACCCCGTTAGGCTACACACTGCCACACCCACTTAGTCCGTAGTGTGGCCTACTTGGAGTATGCTCTAGGTTTCATGTGACTTTTTTATTATTTAAAATATCTCACCGCTGATGAATATAGTATGCCATAGGACAGAGTTCTACACCAATATTTAAATTACAAAGGTAGCATTTGTCTTTTAATTTTTGGGATTTTTGCATCACGTGCATCTGAAAAGGCTCACGTTGAAGGCATTGAGTGAAGTTTCCCTTTTCATTCATCCCTTTTCATATGCCTTGTTAAATGAGTGATTTTTATTTCATTAAGATTGTTATTAGGTCTGCCCTCTTTTACTTTTAACATGAATCCTTATGTTATATGATTCATGTTTTATGTGATTTTTTATTCACTACTTTACTATGATGTGAATCTCACTTCAACAAATAACTCGTAGAATCTTATCAAGAACAAATAGCTTGTAGAATCAACACAACCTTGCTTCAATCTTGAAGCTGAAGAATAAATAAATCTTCAATGATGCTCTTTGAAAGTTGATGGAGGCACCCTCTGAACATGTGAATCACCCTTCAACTAGAAGCTAGGTTTACGAGTTATTACATGATATGTTGTTTTGGATAAAAAGAAAAAAAGAAAAAAAATGGTATTTAGATTCGAAATGGGATACCTAGGAGTAAATGAGCCTGTTTTCATTGAGGCAAACTTGTTGGTACTTCTATTTAAGTTATGTTTCACCTTCAAGTTTGAGGTAAATAATTCATGGTTGCTTCATCCTTTATACTCGACCTCTAGAAAATTTTGACAAATTTGCTTGACAGGGGGTCCACTTGCGGGTTATAGGAGTTGGTGACAGTAGATCACTAGTTGTTGCATCCGATGTGCTCACAACCGAGTTAAATGACGAGATTTTATTGGAAACTTGCCGTGTCAAGTTGGGCGGTGGCTCTTTATCCGATCTTAGTAATTTTGGTAATCCTCACTTCTTAATGTAGTAGAGAAAGTGAAAAAAAAAAAACAACGTATAAGTTGCCAATGTTACTTCAAGTTATAATACATCTCTCTCTCTCTCACACACACACACATTGTGTGTGTATATATAAACTTCTAGTATTAATGAACTAAGATATGATCATGTATACTTTCTCATTACAGCTTTATATTGCCTACTCTCATTTACAAAAGAAAATAGATTTTAAATATCAAACACGCCGCCTAGCCATGCAATGATATGAACTAAACTTCAAAATTCAAACATCTCATAACTAAGATATGATAGTGTGATCTTGGGGTATACTTAATTTGATTTGGTGGTTGCATAGCATTTTTTTTTAGCTTGCTTATTTTTTTGGAGGCTGTCACTAGGCGATGCCCTCCTTTAAGTTTTCCCTTTTTTCCCTTCTCCTATATCAACTAATGAATATTTATAGCTTTGGAACAAAGATTATTTTAATAAACTGTGAAAAGTACAAAAAAGATAATCAACCAATATCGCCAAAAGAATTCTCCATTCAGGATATTTACAGAAACTGGAACTCCTTCATTTTTCCTATTTAGTGTTTACTGTTTGGACTAATTTTCTTGGTTATTTTCTTGTTTTTGTCCTTCATATCTTTCCTTTATGTTCTCTGTTAGTGGTTGTATTTTGTTTTGTTTTGTATTGTTACCTTGTGCTTCACTACTCCTTTTAGGGTTTTGTTTCCTCTAGCATTAGTCTCTTTATTTTCTTAATGAAAAGCGTCATATCTTGTTTTTCTAAAAAAATAAAACAAACTAATATAACCAAAAGAATTAAAATTCCTAACATTACCAATAATCACAAAAGAATTTAGTTTTACTTTAAATAGATACTAGTATGCAATTTTTGGTTAAAAAGTTTCCAAAGGGAAGCTGCATAATAAACATTCTCCCAAATCTATCCTTTCCTGGAAATGTGAAAAACTCTTCACTGCCTTTCAAGAAACTTCTGAAAGATGTCATCAAAGATCACATTCCCACAACATCTCTAGGTGTTGGAAAGAATGATCCATGAGCTGTTATTTATCTAGGCTTCGTAAAACTGAAAATGAGGCACACTGGGAAAGGTTTCGTATATTTTTTCATTCATCAACAATCTATGTTTTTCGAATGTGATATCTTTTGGCAGGTGAGAGAAAACTATTCTTGAACACAGAAGCAACTAAAAAAGTCATTGATATTGCGACTCTTCTCGGCAAATCAACAGGTTTGTGGTTTATGTGAACTTTGATCTGGTAAACATTTTAGTTGAGTACGATCTTGGTCCTTGAGCTTTCCTTCGTACTGTATCTCACACCATTTGAATGCTAGTTCCACTCTCATACACATGTTTCGATTTATTTTTACTTATTTCAACTTTGTTCTCCATCTATTGTTGTAGGTCTCGCCTGTGTTGATTGCTCTGCCAGTTCTGACACTGTTAATCTGTTAAAGCAAGTGGTTGACTTGGGTTGTTGCATTGTCTTGGCAAATAAGAAACCTTTAACTTCTCCAATTGTAATACACTCTCTTGTCTTCAATAAATAAAATGCAGCAATATTTTGATTTTGGTCAATTGAAATCCCTAGGCTACATGCATGCTTTTTCTTCATTTAAGTCTTTGGTATTGACCGATATCATTGCCATTCTCTTAAAATCATTTTCTTAAAATGCAAAAAGGTTCCTCGAGTTCCTTGACTACCAAATATCATACAGTTTAGTCTACTCTTTGGAAATTTGCCAACACTGAATTTCAAGATTTTAAGGGGTCAGGAAACTGTGCAAGGAACCAATGTGTCAGGTCACAAAGCCTTTTGCAAGGGATATGTGCGTACATTCACTATCATTATCAAAAGGATCTTGATGAATTTACGGAGAGACGCCTGGCAATTATTTTCTTGTATATTGTTTCTAGATATTGGGTGAAAAGCCTAAATAATAGAAATTTTAAAATATTTATTATTTTGTGGTTGCAGGAGGATTTTAACAAACTGATTACGCACCCACGTCGTATTCGACATGAATCAACTGTAAGTAACATCTTGGATTTATGTTGTTTAAGATTTTTTTTTTTCGGTGAAGAATTTGCAACTGAAAGAAAGCATGTCAAAGAGTCTTGACAGACAAGCAAGGTCCCTGAAGGGGAACGTAATTCGTTTTTCCAAAATTTGCATGACAACATGTTCTAGTCAGTTGAGGTTCTTAACAAGTGGAATATTTGTATGATTGGTAGCTAATTGGAAGATCAAAACAAACGCATGATATGATTCAACAAAGTTATTGTTTTATAACAAAGTTACTGTTTTATACGTGAACCTTTAGAACAACAATACGGAAAGCTGTTCTCTTTGGATATTAAAAAAGTTACTTTTATCATTGGGTGGTTTATCTATCAATCTCTCAAAAAGTGAGCTTCTCGGTATTCGTATCTTTGACCATGACTTGGATTGGATGGTGACTGCATTTTATTGTAAAAAAAGACATTGGCCAACCTCATATCTTGGTCTTCCCCTCGGTGGCAACTCTAAATCGATGACTTTGGCAACACGTAATTGAAAAGATACATCATAAGTTACATAACTAGAAATATGGATATATCTCAAAAGGTTGGCGACACACCCTAATACAGGCCACTCTTTCTAGTCTACTCACATACTATTTATCTCTCTTTTATGCTCCTACTGCTGTGGTTAAATATGTGGATAATTGATTCGAGACTTTCTTTGGGATGGTTCGTGTGGTGACCATGGTATGCATAATGTCAATTGGAATACTACTCAACGGCCTAAGCTTCTTGGTGGTCTTGGAATAGGTAATTTCCGACATCGGAATTCGGCTCTTTTGGCTAAATGGATCTGGAGGTTTCTTCATGAGCAAAATGCTCTTTGGCGTAATTTGATTGTGGCAAAGTATTATTATCCTTGTAAGTTCACGGATACAACGTTGTCTTGGTACGGGTGACACTATCTCTTTTTGGAAAGACCGATGGGATGATTGTGGTATTGTCCTTGAAAACTATTCTCTTTGTTTCGCCTTGCTTGTGCTCCAAATATTTCGGTAGCTGAAGCTTGGATTGTTGATTCAGAAACTTGGAATTTGAACTTTCGGCGTAACTTAACAAATTTTGAAATTCAGGAGTGGGCATTCCTATCTACCATTCTATCCTCTCTAAGAATTAATAGGTGCCCTAATTCGTGTGGATGGATTGTTGACCCCTCATCCTTTTTTAATGTGAAGTCACTCATTGATGACTTGACGGGTCCTATTGAGGCTTCTGAAAAGGATTTTTATTCATTTGTTTGGAGGGATCATTTCCCCAAGAACATTAAAATTTTTCTTTGGGAACTTAGTCATAAAGCCATCAACAGTGCTGATCGTCTTCGACGTCGTATGCCTCATATGTCTCTTTCTCCATCTTGGTGTATTATAAGTTGTGCTAATGATGAAACTGCAGCTCATCTTTTTATCCATTGTCCTTTTGCTCGACATTTTTGGGATCTCATTTTGGAGGCTTTTGGATGGTCTAATGCCCTATCCAACAAGGTTTATGACATTCTTAACTCTCTTATGGTGGGTCACTCATTCTAGGGATGCAAGAAAATTACTTGGTTGGCTATTATGAGGGCTTTCTTTTGGACATTATGGGGAGAGCGCAATCGGTGACTCTTTCAAGGGTCTAAGTCATTTTTTTTTTCAGAATTCTTTGATGTTGTTTTATCCACTACTTTTTATTGGCAAAACTACGCACCCTTTTAAGAACTTAAGTTTAGATATTTTAGTTGCAAATTGGCAAACTTTTTGTAATCACCTATAGGTGCTTGGGGGGTTTTCCCTATTTCATATTATCAATGAAATGTTTCTTAGTGAGAAAAAAAGTTACTTTTATATACTTTAACCATTTGAATTTAGTTTCACTCTTGTACACGTATCGACGAGAGAAAAAAATGGAGGAATAATTCTTGGGGTTCCTTTTTTCCTTAGAACATCATAAACATGTGAATAGTTGCGTAATAACCTACCATGAGTATTGCTTAACTGGTTAAGACATATACTATCAATTAAAAAGTTAGATGTCTGTATTGCCTCACACCACCCATTTGTTGTTGAACTACGGAAAACGTTTGCATGCTATCCTTAATATTTTCCAGCCACCAAATAAAGTTCTAATTAGTAATAGTTTTATTGTATAAAAGTTCTACAAAACAAGCCTCCAAAACAGAAAATTGTTTCTTTTTTCAAAATTATTTTTATGGCTTATCATTGGGTGGTTTATAAAGGTAAAGTTGGTAGTATTTTGCACTAAATAAGGGAAACTACTTTATAAAATAATTAGCAAAACATGTTTCCATTTATTTTTATTGTTCTAGAAACAGAAAGCTTGTATGCCACTTGTTGTTCCTCATTTTGTTTAGGGCTTTGAGTAAGAATGTAAGATTGGGGTGAAATTTATTTCCTTGAAGAAATACTAATTGCTTCTCACTTACGCCGGAATGATGTACCATGTTCCCTGATTGAGCAATGAATATATAAGTGGGAAGTAATTTATGCAATTTTATAATGCTTGATTTTCTTGTGGTAGGTTGGTGCTGGCCTTCCTGTTATAGCTTCCTTAACTCGTATCCTATCTTCTGGAGATCCTGTCCATCACATCATTGGAAGTTTGAGTGGTATCAAATTCTTGAATGCATAATTTCTTTTATACACCAATACTATGTTTCTCCAAGGATTTGTGGTATTTAGCATAATTCTTCGTTTATATTTTTCTTATTCAGGCAATATTAATGTTTTCATCCTGTATGTTTGTTATAGGTACACTTGGGTACATAATGAGCGAAGTTGAAGAAGGAAAGCCTTTGAGCCAAGTCGTTAAAGTTGCTAAAAGCCTAGGCTACACAGAACCAGGTTTATAGTAATATTTCAATTAGTTATCTTTCTTTAAAAAAGTAACATTGCAAGTAGTATCTTTACATATAATTAATTCATGACATGAAAGAAATAAATCATCCTTTCTGTTAGGAAAACTACAGAATCATTGTTTTCACAATTTTATGATCGCTTGTGTGGTCCATCTCTAAATATCTTTCCCTTTAGTTTTGTTCCTGGACCATGGTTGAGTGAGCAAGGCCATGATATTGCCAAGAAACCATCCTCTGGATGAATCACTCATAGTCACAAGAGAAACATTTAATCACTCCAGTGTTAAAATTTTGATTTTATGAATGCTTGAATTGCCAAGGACTGGGACGTTACTGCAGTTGACACCCTCCATATTGGGTGGGGTGCTTGTGATTTCCACTTACTCAACCTACCTTCCTTTTTCTAGCTTATTAGGTTTGCACTTTTAGATGGAGCTGATGTTCAAGTACAAAAAGATGTGCACTCGTGAGAACACTTGTTACAGTGTTGTACATTATATATCTATCATAAGAAAATTCAATATACTTAACGAGTTTTATATAATGTCACTGTTGCAGATCCACGTGATGACCTCAGTGGTATGGATGTTGCAAGAAAGGTCTGTTTTTAATGCATGATTTGTGATATTGAGGGCCTGTGCTTAGTGCATGAGTTCTGTTGCCAATTTTTTTGATCTTATAGTTCAAACTTCAAACAATCTCATACCGTACTTCTCTGGAATTATGTATTGGTCCACGATAATCCATCACAAGAGATGTGAATGGAAATGTGGCAGGCAGAGAAGAAAAGCCGTCTCAGTTGCGCAAGGAGCAGGGTGCACGAAGGAAAGTACATGAATGAGGGAGGAATAGTTATGTGTGCCAGGAGTTAATATTTTGTTGTAGGGAATAGGTGGTCTCTAGGAAAGGCAATCTGTTAGAAGCATATGTAGAGAAGTAGTATAACAAGAGTAAGGAGGTAGTCATCTGGCTTTTTGTGGAGGGCTCCAGATATCTTGAAAGTCTGGAACCTTCGTAGCTCCTTTTCTTTTATTCAGTTTGTGCAAAACAGGAGGCTATCTTCTCTATTGCCATATCAAAATGTTTGACAATATATTTTCCTTGTTACATACACAAAATCATTTTTATGCATCAAGTGTTAGATATAGCAATGTTTTTTTTATAGAAGAAACGATGCCATTGATTAATGAAATAAAGGAGGAAAATCTCCAATCACCCTATTATTGGTGAATTACAAAAAAGAAATCCAATTGGAAATGAAACAAGGTGGGCTATAAAGAGAAAAAGGGTGTTGATTCTTACACCAAAAGAAAGTAGTGTTTATAGCAATGTTGATATCTGATGGTGTCTAAACTTTTAAAACATCAAATTAAGCTATCATCATGTTCTACTTCCTTATGATCCCAATATTTGGAGATTGAACGTGGCTCTTCCATATTATCACTGTTTTTGTCCTTTGATTAGCAATGGGAGAAATCTGGTGCTCTGTTTGGTGTCATTTAGTCAAATTTTAGACCTTTGAGCAAATTATCTTGCAGTCTGGTTCTATAAATTTTATCTGCTAACTGTTATGATGTGAAATAAATTCTGCATAGTTTCTAGCATTTTATGTTGTGCTAACTTATTTATGTTTATATATAAACAGGCTCTGATCCTTGCTCGACTCCTTGGACAGCAGATCAACTTGAGTGATATTAAGGTCAGTTTTAGAAGTTCTATTCCTTCCTTTTAGAGAACTTTGATGCTTTTATGGTTAGAATTCTCATAAAGTAATATTCTGAATCAAATTATGAAATACGTACACAATGTGTATCTATCTTTGAGAAATTTATATGGGCGTATCCACGCACACAATATCACAGTTTGATAAAAATAAAAGTGGATAAGATATTGAAGTTTCTCGTAGATATAAATATATGTACATGATTGTCTTGTATACACATCCATTGTCCTGCTTTGTCTTGTATACACATCCATTGTCCTGCCCTAATCGTAGTTCTCCTTAGGTCGAAAGCTTGTTTCCAAAAGAAATGGGACCTGATGTTATGCCAATTAACGACTTTTTAGACAGTGGAGTTTTAGCACTAGACAATGACATTCAGGAGAGAGTTAGCAAGGCTTCCTCAAGAGGAAATGTGTTACGTTATGCCTGTGTGATTGAAAGCACGAGCTCGAGGTATTATTATTTGTAGATTTGATTTTGTCTTTTATGTTACAGGTATTTCATATGTTTTGTTTTGCCCTGAGTAGAAAAAAATGTTATTTAACTATGAAATATGATTGTTTTATCCGCGTCTAATCTGCTAGATTGTTTAGAAGGAAACAAAAAGCAATCAATAATGAAACACAGTTTAACTTATATGTGGTTGAAAGGACCAATTAATTTGTCTTACATGCTTAAAGATTATTAACTATTTCCCTCTTCATTTCTGAACAAACTGCAAGGAAGTAGATCTTGCTTTCTCACAAATTTATTTTCGTGGCTATTGTCACATAGTTTGGTCTATCCTTGGGAAAATGTTTCATTTGAATTGGTTCCTAGTTACTTCTATCTATCAGAAAGGAGGAAGGGCGTGCTGTTATTTCTTCAACAATTACTGTATTTTGTGAACTAAGCATTTCAAGGGGAATATTTTGATAATGGTAGAGTACACATGCATGCGGTCATGCTATCTTTTGGAAAAATATTTGTTAGGTGTGAAGTTGGACTTCAAGAGTTTCCCAGAGATTCTCCATTGGGAAGATTGAAAGGAAGTGACAATGTGGTAAGTACCGTCCTCCCCACCCCCACACGCACGCACGCACACACAAAGAAGATCACATCCCAACCCTAGAATTACCGTGAGTTGATTAATCTTTTTGTATACTATTTTAAGTAAATGAACATGATATAGACATGGGAAATTAGTAAGACACAAAATACGGCCTTATACTTCCTAATATACTATGAATATGGAAGGTTAGGATGTGCCTCACATTAGACTAGTTTTAACAAGAATCGGAAGCCTTTCAACGAAGTGAATGTCAAATAACTACAAAAAATCATGTAAGCATTACGCAAAAAGAAATGAGGAAAAGGAACAACTTTCCCTTTTTCTGTCATGGTCTTCATTGTAAACTCCATTATTGCATTTCCTTATATAAAATGTGCGTAGAAATTGATTCACTCATTCCGTGCAATTACAGCTGGTAGTATACAGCCGATGCTATAATGAACGACCTCTTGTCATTCAAGGCGCTGGGGCAGGTAATGACACGACAGCAGCTGGTGTCTTAGCTGATATTCTTGACCTTCAGGATTTATTTTGAAGGGATATCTGTGTCAGCTTGGATGAACCCTGAAGTTAAAAGCTCCATGTGAGATGCCACACCATCCTTGGAAGCAATTATTTTCGTTGTTACTTCAGTTTGCGGTTAGCTCAAGAGAGAGATTGGTAACTGAAATTTCAATTCTTGCAGTGCGAGTTAGATTCCCCAACAAATGGCCTGTGGTTCTCTTTCAATCCAAGAATGTTGGAGGAACTTAGAATTGCAAATTTTGGTAAGAAATATTGTTGGTGACAACTCTTGAAACTTTTGGTTTGGAACCTGCTGTTCCAGCGTTTTGGCACTGAGATTTTGATGAGTTTTAAAACTTTAAAAGTTACGTTGGAAAGAGTATTGGAAATTCTTGATTCAATGTGCAATGAAGCTTGTTTTAGTTCAAACAGGAGTATTGATGGTTTATTATTGTCTTGAATAAAAGTAATTGCAAGGTAACACTTTTAATAATTATCAAGTGTATATATGGTCGTTTTTAAATATAGCAAAATAAACCAAAATATTGTCAAATATAGCAAAATGTTTAATGATGGATATTATAGAAACTACTATTATCTATCTGTCTATCGGTGTAAATATTTTCAACAGTTTTGCTATTTGAAATAACTAAGCATACTTTTTAAATAATTATAAATATAACAAAATCTATCAATGATAAACTATTGCTGATAGACTTCTTTACTTTATTCGATATAGTTCATCATCGATAGATTTTAAGAGTTAAATTTAATTTTTTATATATATCTTAAATTTTTTTTGAATTGTATTATATTTGGTAATATTTAAAGCCTGATTGATATATTTGTCATTATTCTTTAAAATATGTTAGAAGCTCTCTAGGTTCATTACCTCTTTTCAATCCCCATTATACTGCCAACTTTCGTACATGACTGACTTTTTTCCAGTAAATTTTGGCCTTAACACACACTTTTCTGCTAAGTCATGCATGAAACTAATTTGGTTAAAAGATAGATCAAATTGTTAATTATCAAGTGGGATCTTGTGAACTCCATCTGAAAATATATATAAATATATATATATACATATTTTTAAAGAAAACCAACCTATCTCAAAATCAAAGTTATATTCCAAGGAAATATTTCATATTAATCTATAAAAACTCAAACAATAGACATTTCTTTTAATCAAAGAATAAACTTTATAGAACAAACAAAAAGTAAAGAAGGAATAATAAACAGTTGCATTGAGCTAAAACTTTGACCATTAAGATTCTCTTTTTGGAAAACTAAAAATAGCATATTATGGTGCCTCCACCTTAGGAAATATTAGAACCAATCATCAACTAACAGCAAAGTTAAGCTCTGTTCCAAACTTCCAACTGCAATAAGAGAATCATAGCATAACATCATAGTGGCAATGTCACAAAGGGCGAGATCTCCTTAATGCGATACTCCATTTTTTATGGTGGAGTATTCAATAACTAATCAAATACACATTAAGTTGCTAGGATTGACCCAATCCTTACAAAAATCTCTAAAAACCCTTCCATTCTTTGATAAAGCAAGCACAGATTGAAGAAAGGAAAGTGAAGTTTCATTTCAAACTGCAATGAGTTAATTAAAACTCTCCCAATTCAGTTTGGTCAAAATAGCAACCTGTGGGACCTCCATCTGGCCAAAGAGCTAACTTGAGAGAACCTTTAGCCCCTTCTTCTACACTCAATACTCCTGTATGCCAATTGATATCAGTATTAACATAGCCTGGATGAACACAATTTATATACATTTTTGGATACTTTCTTGCAAGAATTCTTGTATAAGCATTGACTGCAGCCTTGGAGATGCTGTAGGGTGGAAGCATCATTGCCCATCCATTCACTTCTAATCTATCTTCCTTCAAATCATGTAGAAATCTTTTCAACACTCCATCTATCATTTCTTCACTCAAATTTTCTACATCCCCCAGCTCTGTTCGTATGTGCTCACTTGGTATTCTCTGCCAAACAGTAATTTTATTGTCAAATCATCAAATGATATCATTTATAGTTCTCTTCTGACAAATAAGGTCATTTTCTCTCCCCCTTTTTACTTACTATCTACTAAGAATAGATGTATGACTCTTTTATCCTTTAACATGAATTTGTATACACCTCATCTATTCTTTCAGGACAAACGGCTATGTTAAGTTTTCAAAAAAGACTCTTAATTTTTTAAATTCTTTTTGTATGTGCTCACTTGGAATTCTCAACCAAAAGTAACTTTATAGTCAAACAATAATAGCTTGAAAATGACTTTGTTTTTAGTTCTTTTGTCATAGGTTTATTTATTTTTTTAATAAAAAAAAAAGAGAAGAATTTAACTTTATTATAATTAGTTATCAAAGAAACTCTTAAGAATTTAAATTCTAAATTAGTGTGGCTGCCATGGTTTGAACTTCTTTCACTAGTCTCAACGATCATTGGGTCAACCCATAAGGATTGAAAACACTTTTAGCTATTAAGTTTCAAAAATAAAATATGGAAAGTAACAATAGATCAAAGGTACAGGGGGTAATTGGCATCATCTGTCACAGGCACCAACACAAGTGCAAGAGTTTGAATGTGTAACAGCCCTTACTATAGAAATAGTAGATTTATTAATAGAGTATTACTATGGGTATTAGAGGGGGCAAATTAGTAAATAACCAGTTACCGAAAGTTTGAATAGTCCAGCCTTCATGAAAGGCTAGGGCTTACATTGTTACTTTCTTATGAGATTATAGCATATTTCAATACATTTTCATATATTTGCATATTTGATTGGTTCTTGAATTCATCCAATGTTCTTGAGGTAATTCTTGTTAGGTGGGATCCTAGGGTTAATTAGAAAATAGGGGTTGTTTTTTAAAAATAGTAAATAAAAGAGGTATTTTTGAAATTATTTAGGTAAAAAGGGGTTATTTCTTTGTCTTTATTAGAATATACGCATTCAGTGGGGGCCCACCCAAATTTTTTAATTCAAAAATTAATATAGAATAACGGAAGTTTAACTATGGTGATGTTGGTTAGGTTCAAAAAATTTTTATCCAATTTTAAAAGTTAATGGTAGTTAGCATAGTGATCAATGGTTGAACCTTGGACCTTGGAAATGGTGGAAGGCATCATCCTCCTCAACCGGTTAGCGAGAACCTTAGCCAATATCTTATAGACACTGGTGATTAGGCTAATAGGACGAAACTCCTCCACCCTATTGGCATTCTCCTTCTCAAGAATCAGACACACATAAGTTTTCACCAACGAGCTATTCAATATGCCTTTTCATACAATTCTTTCAAAAACCCCTTTAAATCTCCTTTAGTGAAATTCCAATTATCCTAAAAGAAAGTCATACAAAACCCATAAGAGTCTGGAGATTTATTCCTATCGCAACTGAAGGCAGCCTTTCTAATCTCATCCAGAGTAAACAGGACCACTAACCTCTCATCCTCCCTTATTGAGATGGGGCTTGATTCAATGTCTTCCACAAACGGCTTCCTCCTAACCTCTGGACTATAGAGGCTAGAGAAAGTCCTAAGGATCTTCTTTCCAATCTCCTTGTGATCACTCGTGCGAACCCAATTTTCCAAAAACAAGGATCCTATATGATTCTTGTTCCTCCTATCACTTGCCACCCCATGGAAAAAACCAGTGTTGCAATCTCCTTCCTTAGCCCATTTAATTTTAGACTTCTGATTCCAATTAATATTCTCCTTTCTGATTCCAACTATTTAACTTCGACAAATCATGGGTTCATCAAATTGTAAGGATAATTATACACGTTTTACCTTAAACTCAAATGAGACTAACAATTTTTACTTTTGAATAGATTTTTGTTTGAAGAATCATTAGAGGAAAAAGAAAATATTCTCATAATGTTTGTTTGTATGAAATTGAAAGATTTTAAAGAACGACAATAAAGTTTTCTTTTATTTTCATCTCTCTCTTTGGTTGAAATTTGTGGATTTTGGGAGAGATTCAATATTTAATTTTGTGCATAGATCAAAATTAATTTTATATATCACCTTGATTTTCATTGAAGTTAATGAACATTTTAATATTTTAACAAGGATTATTGTAAAATAAGTTGGTGAATTAGCAAAGATTGAAATACTTGTTTAAGCTTAGGATCCAATTTGACAAAATTATGAGAAAATTATATAGCTAGCGGTTCTAGAGCAAAACCTGATTTTGCTTTCCCTAAAAAGAACCAATGTAGACTAATTCGAGATGTGTTTATAAAGTTAAAGAATGGTGTGATACCTTCAATTCGCCTCTGAGAGAGGAGACATTCACAATCCTTGCTCCTCCCAAGGATTGCTGTAGCAGTGGAAGAAGTGCTTCTGTTACATTTTTAAGGCCATAATAATTTGTGTTGAGGCTTTCTTCTGCCTTCTCACAATTTGTCTTTATCACACTCTGAACCAAGTTCGTTGCCTTGCCGGAGAGCTGCATTTAAGTGTAATCATGGATGAGACAGATTCCTACAAACTCACAGATATGATATGCTGCTGAAAACAAGTCAGGTGGCTGTTTTATAAAGTTTGCTTCCGTTGATATTTGATTAAATAGTGTTTCAAAAACACATTTATCCTTTTTTAGTTCAACAACACATAGGGTTAGAGAATTCAAACCCTCAACCTAATACCTTAACCAGTTGAGCTAAGTTAAAGGTCGGTAGTACAAAATGATTTTGAGTTTAATAAAAATGTAGCTTTTAGAATTAGTGTCAAATATGAGCATAAATTTTTTAAAAAACAAAAAATGTGTTTGGAAACAGTCTTTTAAACAAATTATGAATGTACATGAATGAATTAAAAGAAAGGTAATATTACCCAAGAGGAGGGATCTATGTTCAAGGCCCTTAATCCTTCCTCATCAACCACGACACCACTAGCCCCAGCATTATTTACCTGCAACAGTCAATTCATTATGAACAAAAAGGAAAACAGCCATATAAAACCTTGTTCTTTCTTCATTTTTATTCAAGTTCGAACCACGAGAAATGTCCCTAGAGAAGCTCTCTTCTGTCTTTTTCACCAAACAGTTCCCGTGCAGATATGGAGGTGGGTGTTGTCTTTCTTTTTCTTTTTCAAGTTTTATTTTTATTTGAGCGTGTAAATGGCCATAAAGAATTTGGTAAATTAATAGCAATCCAAATGACAAAAATGAAATTGAATCATTTGAAACCTTACCAAGATATCAAGCCTGCCGAACTTGTCAGCTATGAACTTAGCCAGAGACTGGATACTGTCAGGGTCCAACACATCAAGTTGATGGAAGACAACATTTGGTAAACCTATTTCATGGAGCTTTGAAACAGCCTCCAATCCTCTTTGCTCACTTCTGGCTGTCAAAATCACAGTTATGCCTTGAGAAGCAAGTTGCTTAGCTGTTTCGAAACCAATCCCCTTGTTTGCTCCAGTGACTACACCAAACCTGCAAAGAATTAACTTTCAAACCCCTCTATTTCTTCTTCTTTTTTTTTTTAATATCCATGAGTTTCCGAGTCAACTTAATTGATAAACATTGATAAGATCTGCAATTAGCTATGTTTTGTATATATTTTCAGCAGTTTTGTCATTTATAATAATTTCTCTTTAAAGAAATCAGAAAACCAACACATCAACTAGTCAAGAAACTTTAATCCGAAGTCTTTTTTTTTCCCTTCAAGTTAGGCACTAAAAGTAAATTCGAATTAGCAAAGAATTGTCTCATTGGGAAAAGATCACAGACAAAATATCAAAGAATATTACATTGAATTGAAGTAACAACATACCTCTCAGTTACACGATTTCCATTAGTTTCCATTCTTGCTACAATTAGAAGTCCCGAACTGATGAATCTTTAATAGAAAGTACTTCGTACATTGAACCTGCCAAGTTCAAATACGTTCATGATTTATCAATGAATTCTTTACGTGGTGTTTGTTGATGAAAAGTTTGTAAACTTACTTGAAAAATATATATCAATAATTTATTCCAACTTGGTATTCCCACGTTGCTAAGAAAGCTCCCTTACATACCCGTACCTTATGTTGTGGGTTTGGGTTCCAAAGGTATCCATGTTTTAGAGGGGGTGAGGAGCTAGACAAATGTAGATTTGTTGATGTCTCCAGACGCGCGAGCCGCCACTGTCCGGTCGAACGGGCGTGGCATAGTGTAAAATAATAATATTTATTTTATTTTTATTTTTTAAGTGAGGCGTTAGATCATAATGCATTGAGACCTTGCAACGCGTTGAGGCGTTACGCTTTGACATGACCATTGAAGCGTTACGACCGTTGAGGCGTTACACTTTGACATGACCATTGAAGCGTTACGACCGTTGAGGCGTTACAGATCTCATTCATTAATGCTCTTATGACCGTTGAGCTATTACGAAACTCAACACTATATATAATGCCCATTCTCCTCTCATTTTGTATCATCCAAAATCATATCCTCTTACAAAACTCTATCAAAAACTTCTTCTTTCGTTTAGTTTCGGAGAAAAGTCATTCAAGAGTGTTGGTTTCTGATCAGTTCTGGTGCAGCTCCGATCGAGTCTTTTGGTTGTTTTATCCTAGGAACGACGTGGCAAATCAAGAACCGTTTGCACTCCGAGTAGAGCCGCGAAACGTCTTATACAAAGCGTGATCTGCAACTCAATCTTCATCTAACAAGTTTTTGTTTTGCAGTTAGGCGTTCAATCAGGCTTCCACCAGTCTTGGCGTTCTGCCTAAGCATCCACCATCCAGGCATCCACCAAGCTAGGCGTCCAACAACCAGGCATCCTCCAGTTTAGGCGTTCTAGGCGACCAAGTACTAGACGTTTCTGATCTAGGCGTTCAAACATTAAGACGTCTTTCTCATTGTTGCTTCTAGTACTTGCACCAAGAGTGTTCAGGCACAAATAATTTCATTGTGATAATAGCCTACATATTAGTTCCTCAAGAGGAAGAAATTTTCTACAACTATCCTAAGATCGTCTTCTTTAGTGGCTTTTAGCAACAAATTAAGAAGAAAAGGCACGATGGATATATATGTGGGTATGATGCACGTTTTAAATTTGTATTAACTTTAATATTCATTACAATTTACATTTTCACAGGCATCACATCATAAAAAGATTGAAATGTTCTAACCAAACATAAGAAATAAAGACATATCAAATAAAGGTCCCCAATACATGAAGGTCCTAATTCTTTACTCGATATCAAGGTTTACTAAGAAAAGATCCAAATATTCAAACAACTGAATGAAATAAAGGACCCCACAACATATATAAGATGAGAAGACAAGTATTATTAAGAAAGAGTTCTCACAGTAATTTCATCAAACACCTGGTGCCCATGACATAACAAAATGCTAGAGAAAGATATAGATTGAAGAAAAAGGGTATTGATGAAAAGAAAAAAGGGTTACCTCGGAGGCGAAAATGAGGGAACTGTGGATCGTCAAAAGGGTAAAAGGGAATGCAAATTCTTTTAGAAGATCTGTGAGTGTGGAGTGATATTATCGGATTTGTATAAGGAAGAGAGTGGCAGTGACGAATATGAAAGCTCTTGGTCAAGCCCATTTGCGCTGTCAAATCCACTTCAAATCTCCAAAGGTGCAATGCCCAATAGTTTTGTCATTAACTTTGATTTTGATGAACACTGAAAATGTTATTTTATTGAAAAGGTTGATAGTGGGATCTCTTAAACCATTTCCAAGAATACAATAGATATTTTAGATATATTGAATTCCATCTCTCAATATTTTTTATTGAAAGAAACCAGACCATTGTGGCATTAAAATAGAATGTAACTAAAAGAGATCCTCGTACCTGTAGCTAAGCATTAACAGAGGTAAGGTCGGCTTTCTTCTTTTGAGATTACTTACCCTTCTTTTAGGATGGTTGAATGAGACTATTTATGAGTTTATCATTTGACACACATATGTGGTTACTATGATGGTAGGAATCTTATGGACGTTGTGGGTAGATTGTCCTTTATCTGACACTTACATGTGGTTATGTGTAACGTTGACAGTGTTAGGAAGATGTGGGTTTTGAGGTTGCAAGACACGCCAGCTGAGCTCGTTCGATCGTTTTGGAGATTGAGTTCAACTTGATTATTCCATTAAACTCATCTAGTCCAATTATTCCATTTTGGGATGTGTGCTCCTCCATGCCTCCTTTGGTGGGCATATATTCGCCCTAAGCTTTAAGTCTTGCCTTGAGCAATCATCAACGAGGAATATATGTTGTAATTATTTTTGTTTTTTACTTCTCGAAACATAAAAAGCAGGAATAGAAATTTGTTTTAATTAATAACTATTTCTCGTTTCTCGTTTATATTTGTTCTTCGTACTTTTTCTACTCTTGTTGGATGGTTAAAATATAATATAATAAATATATAACATGCATTGACATAAATAAATGAAGAATTATCAAAAGTTTACATTATCTAATTATGACGTGGTTGTAAAATATTAAAGTAAGACTAATTATATGCATAAATGAAAGAAATTTATTTATCTTCAAAGTGTGTATATATCTATTTTTGAGAATTTCTAACTAGTTCTTAGTGTACTAAAAATTAAAATTCAAAGTTCAAAATTAATACTATATATAAATATTAATATTGTAATTTATAAATTTAAAATTAAGATAGGATACAAATATACACACTTTTTTAATTAAAAAAAGATAATAATAAAAAATATTTTTTTTTTGTTAAAAAAAGTAGTAAATAAAATAGGGTCGACCAGATAAATAGCAAATTTAAGGTTTATTTTGATAAATAGCAAAAGATAATTTAAATTGTAAAAATGGTAAAATGAATTAAATATTATTAATTATAAATTAACGACGGACCAAAATACCCTTAGCTAATTTAAATTCAAATCCTAACTAAGATTTTTTTACTATTAATTTATTGCAAAAATGCTTATTTTAAAATCACAACAATTTTGATGGATACAACTTCCTAACAAACTAAAAGATTTGATTTTCAAAATATGAATAAATTTAAAATAAAAATCAAAAGCAATAATAAAAAAATTTAATTATTAGAAACGTTGAATCTGAAAAAAAAATTGTATATGGAAGAAACTTTGTTTGAAATAACCTAACAAAATTAAAAAAAAAAAAACATAAAAGAACAATGTTATTCAAATAACCTAACAAAATAAAAAATAATCATAAAAAAATAAAAGTGTAATTCAAATAAAAAACAGAAGAAAGTATAAGATGAGTTGACATAAAAAAATGAATTAAATGACATAAACAATGAATAAAATGAATTACAATTCATTTTAGCCAGAGTAGAAAAGAAACTCACCGAACTATAGTAGTGGCAAGATGACAATGTCAATATAAGCAAATGAAATACAAAAAAAAAAAAAAACATTGTATACTATATTGATATACTATATTTTATTTACCTCATCTCCAATCTGCCAATTATCAAATTCAATACAAAAAAAATATTAGGGAAAAGAAAACTAACTATATTAAAAAATATATATTCAAAGAAATACTTTGTAAATATGTGCATATTGACTAAATAAAATACTTTGTATTTGTGGAGGCTTGTATTAGAATAATTATCTCATTTCTCCCTAATGCGGTGTTTTGAATCGTTGTAACATAGAACTTTAATCCAACCACTTTTTAAAATCTTTGCAATCCTTCGTAACAAAACAACTTCATTCAACCTCATCATATTCTTCGCAATCGACAATGGAGAAATAACCACTCCATCCAAAGCTAGAACGATTACTTGATTATTTCCAAAACAAAACACAGTAGAATCAATGTTTGACTTTCAATTTCATTATTGGCTTTCAGTTTCAAGTAAAAAGACTATTAATCTGATAGCAATATGTCATATCATAACTTTTCCACTACATGGCATAGTTTTTAAATTGGGTTTAGGGTGAAAGACTCTCATCTTTTCTCAGGTTAGTAGAAGCTTATCATAAATCCTCATACCACAGTCTCATTCACCCTCTGCACATTCTTTATTGTTTTTTATTATTCTCCCTTGACTGCTATAACTGTCAAATCCTTTGTATTTGATCCATCACTCTCTATTTCTTCTCATAATTCTTGGATGTTCCAACAATCTACAACAAAACCCACAATTCAATTTCTCCCAATTCTTCCATATTCATCACAAAAACCAGTACATAAACCCAAAAGAAAACAAAAAATAAGAGTCGAGTTCATCACGAATCAACCAACATTATGGTGAGTGTAGTCCATGGTCTTTTTTATTTCGAATTTCATCGAAATCGATTTCTTCATTACGGTGAGGCGGACTTATACAACAGGGAGTAGGGTGCAACAGTCTATGGGTTTTTACATGGGTTGAAACATTTTTTGCCACAAGTTCTCTTGCTCTGACGGTGAAGGCATTGTTTCCGCAGGTAGGCCAGAACTCGTGCGATTAGTCAGAGCCGATGACGAAGGCAGCGTATTCGTCGAGCTTGGTGTGGTGGTGCGGCAGAGACTGACGGCCGTCGACGGAGATCGATCGATAGAGATGAGAATGCGATCGGCCAAGAACACAGAGGCTATTGCGTGGAGAAAAGGAGTGGGTTGTGGCATGAGGAAGGTGAAGTGACCTGAGGAAGGGGAAAAGATGTTGCATGGGGAAGGAGAAAAATGAGTTAAAAAATAATTGATTTTTACGTAAAACTAGAATATAATATACTATTTTAAAATGTATAATATTTAATTTTTTAATTAATATAGATTTAATTGTCTTATATAAATTTGTAAAAGATATAAGGAGAAAATGTATTTTTAAAAATAAAATATTAGAGATTTAATAAGATAGTTATAATATACCTATATTCTCTCAAGTATTTTAGATTTATTCTTTGATTCCATTAAGGGCAAATCTGTAATATAAAAAATATCATGCACGTCATCATCAACGAATTTGCTATTTTTCTTATTTCTTAAAATTTTTGCCATCTTTCTAATCGCTCCCTCAAATTTTGACATTCCTCCTAATATTCCAATAAAATATTAAAGTTGTTTCAAGTAGGAATTGAATTGAAGAGGTCCAAGACAGATGCAATGCAAGCTCACATGACCAACAAGGCAAAACCAACTTTTTAATTAAAAGAAAAATAATACATTTTTCCAAATTTAGAAAAAAAAAAGTGCAAATTGTTATCAAACTAGTCGGTTTCTTAATAAAAATGAAAAACATAAGAAAAACTCGAAGATTATCGAACACTTGATTTTCAAAAATTAAATAGATAACCATAATAAACTAACAGTATATATTATTTAAAAATTTTACTAACCGATCAAGAAATCAAATTTGAATATTTTAGTTTCCTTTTGGAATGATATCGCTTTTGATTTGTAGTTTTTTAAATTTTAGCTTTTAAGCATCTCTTTCACCCCGAAATTTATTGTTTTCTGTTACCTATTTTTAAATTGACAAAAGGGACATTTTCAAATACAGCCAAAAATTGAAACGATCTACAAAATGTAGCAAAATCTATCAAATTCTTTATAGTCCATTTAAGTTTTTGTTATATTTTGTAAGTAGTTTCAATTTTTTGTCATATATAAAAATTCATCTTTTAAAAAACCAAGTCAAATTATATATACATATATATAGAAATAACTTGCTTTTGTTTTGGAAAATTAGGTCATAATTCAACTCTTGAATCTAAGAAAGATACAGGTCATCGTGAGAAAAATAATTTGAAATATACTTAAATTTCAAAACCCGAAAAAACTCAATAGAAAACGGTTGTCAAACATAACCTAATATATATATATGTATATATATAACTGAAAAAAAATATCAATATAAGATAGTAGTCTAGTGGTAAAAATGTCTCCTAGCCCCTTCTAGACCATTGCTTACAATTTTTTTGAAATTATTTTTATTAAACTATAAAGTTCTAGTCACCTAAATTTCTAGATCCGCCACTACGTAGGTATGTATATATATATGAAGAAAAAAATTCAAATAAGTATATTATAATCCAAAAAAGAGTAGGCAAAAACAAAAGGTTGTCATCAATATTGACATTTAAGAGTATGCAATTAGGAAGTTAGGTTGGTGATGAAGTAATAAATAAATAAATAAATAAAATAAGTGAATACCTTGTACTTGTATTTGCATACTACACCCCTTTTTGATGTTGAATAATAATAATAATAATTAATAAATGTGAAAAAAAATAATAATTATTTTTTGTTTTAATTCCATCCAACTCCCAACAATGAAAAATAAATTCTCTCACAAATGCCCTTAAAAAGACAAAACTTATTCACATGGGCCTTTCATTATACCAAAACCCTTTCTACCTTTTTGCCACAAGGAGAATTTGAATCCAACACCAACTACTTTCACATTATTATTATTATTCTCAATATTTTTTTAAAAAAAATATGATAATGATGAAAGGTTAATTAAGTAAAAATTTTAATTATATCATATAGGCTTTGAATGGCGTTTGGGACAAGAGGTTGGTTATTATAGTCTTAGGTTATCGTAGTTTAATTATAATAGTCTGTGTTTGAGGTGTAAATTATTTTAGTTTAAGAAGAAAATAGTAACTATTGTAGTAAATTGAGGATTTTGAAACAGTGTTGAGGGTAGCTAATTGAAGAGTACAAAATAGTATTTACTATAGTAAGAGGTGGTTATTCTAGTATTTGATAACTCTTGCCCCAAACATCCCCTTTAGTTAATAAAGATCTCAAATAGATTTTAAAATTTTAAATTTTAGCTCAATAGATAGCACATTTATTTATTTATTTTTAATATAAGGGATTTGAACCACCGAGGAAGCACATTCAATGTGTTGGTTGAATTATGCTTGATTTTGACTTCTTAGAAAAAACTGTTTGCACTCGTTTAATCTAGTTAACTTATGTTATGTTATTCGTGCTAAAAGGATCACTCGTTAATTTAACCGATATGTAAATCAAAATTTCATAAATATAATCGCAACTTTTTAATTTAATTCCAAACAAACCATATGTTTAAATTTAGGATTTAATTTACGTGAAAATCAAAATTTCATAAATATAATCTCAGCTTTTTAATTTAATTCCAAACAAACCATATGTTTAAATTTAGGATTTAATTTAATGAAGATGAAAATTTGAAAATTAAGATTATTCTCGCTACCCTCCTAAGCTACATAATAATTAAATAATTATAAAATCAAATTATAGGTTTAGTTTACTAATCTTTTAAGTTAAATCATTTGACGTTTAATAGATCCCATTCATGCACTTTCAATTGTATCACATAAATATTCGATTTAAAAAACATTTTGTAAATTATTAAATGACTAAAAAACACTTTACATCCGTAATCTTTCATGAAAGTAATAATTTAGTCATTGAACTTTAGTTTGCAACGATTTAATCTTCGTATTTTAAATTTTGTAACAATTTAGTGCATATACTTTTAAATTCGTGACAATTTTTAGTCCCTACTGAAAAAAAAAAAACATTAAACCTAGATATCAACTTTTATTATTTTATGATGTAATTATAATTAGTTTATCGATTTATTTATACAAGAAATTCATTAAATCTTAACTCTAATTTCTACAATACGGACTAAATCACAACAAATTTTAAAGTATGTGGACTAAAATTTTAGATATTAAAGTTCATGGATTAAATTGTTACAAAATTTAAAGCACATGAACTCAATTGTCACTAATCAGAGTTCAAGGACTAAATTGTTATTTTCATGAAAGATTACGGATCAAAAGTGATTTTTAAGCTTATTAAACTTTAAATTTAAATCAAATAGATTTTAAAAAGATGTGAAGTATGCCAATGACCAATTTAAACAATATGAAATGTAGAGACTAAACTTATACAAATTTGAAAGTTGAAGGACTAAACTTGCAAATAATTAACTTTGATTATAACATAATTGGGTAAAATAAATAAGGTTCATATACCATTTATTGGATTTTGACAAAATATTATTAGTTCAGTTGTAAAATATTTAAGAAAGTGACGAGATATCAGCACTATAAAAAAAACTCATGCCTTAAAACATTTTGCACTCAGTGTGTTAACTGTAGTTAAATTATTTGTGTTCTCTAGTTCGAGAGTGGAATTAAAGGGATGTGAGTATCATAAAAGCTTAAAACATTATTGTAACTCTAACTAGAACCGAAGAGAGAATTGTTTGTGTGATTGTAAAAAAAAAATCTATAATGGATTACTTTTGTGTGGGTCGTGATTTTTCTTCGGATTTGAAGTTTTTCACGTAAATTATTGTATCTCGAGTTTTGTTGTTGTTATTTTTATGATTATTTTTTATTTTTTATATATATAAAAAAAATTCATCCCTTGATCATTTTCATTATAAATTTTGAAATCATATTCACAGAATATATTTTACAATATTTTCATTTAACCAATTTCAATTTGAAAAAATTAAAGGACTAAATTTAAATTTTACTTAAATCACATGAATTAAAATATAAAATTAAAAAATACAAACCACTAAAATTGAGTACACTTCCAAAGTACCCAAAAGTGCAAAACACAAGAAATGGAATCAGTTTCTTTTTTCTAAAAAAAAAAAAAAAAGCAATAATTGTTCGCATCACAATTTGGTGGAAAAAAAAGGTTTTTCATCATTATGAAGTGGATAAAATAAATATAAGAAATAAATAGACATAATAAAAATAAAATAAAAAATTAATCAAATCAATTTCTTTTTTGAAAATATAATAATAATAATAATATTTTTAAATATAACAAAATAAACCTTAAATATTTATTAAATTTAATAAAATATTATCGTATATCTACAGTACTATTATTAATATCTATTATTATATATAGTAAATAATTTTAATATTTTTATATATTTATAAATATTTTTAGTAATAAGGTAATTAATAATGATAATAATAATAATGGTCCTATCATATTTTGGTGAAAGAAAAAGAAAAGATTTGTTATTTAATTATTAGGAGGTGGATAAATAACTAAGAATAATAAATGGACAAAAATAATAATAATAATAAAGAGGTAATAAAAGTCCTTCAATGGCGGTAGCTGGTGCCATTAATTTCCCTCACCTTCCTCCTCTTCCCAAACCATTTCCCTTTCCCATCTCTATTTCATCACTTCAATTCCACCGCCGCTCCTCCAGAAAAACAAAAGAAAAGCCCTAGATAGAAAGTAAGAAACAAACCAAAAGACTTGAGATCGCGAGCAATGGCGGGGGGAGCCTGGATCTTGAGTGTGGCAGTAGCGATAATGGCGATTGAGGGGATTTCAGGGCAGTCACCGGCGCCGGGACCGGCGGGAGAAGTGGATTGCTTTACGACGCTGCTGAACATGTCAGATTGTTTATCGTACGTGACGACGGGGAGTAATGATACGAAGCCGAACAAGCAATGTTGCTCGGAATTGGCAGGGCTGGTGGAGAGTAGCCCTAAATGTCTTTGTGAGCTGCTTAGTGATCCTGATAAAGTTGGATTAACCATTGATGTTGATAGAGCTATGAAGCTTCCTACTCAATGCCATGTCTCCACTCCTCCCGTTTCTCTCTGCTCTCGTAAGCTTTTTTTCTTTTCCCCTTTCCTCTTCGATTTCCTTTTTTTTTAATAAATTAATTGATTTTTGAATTTTTTTAAATACAAATAATAGTTTATTTTTATTTACATATTTTTTAATATTTCTAAATATTTATAGAATTTTTATTGATTTACTTAAAAAAGAATTCAGATTTTTTAGTATTATTAAACCCTAAATTAATTTACCATGCTTTAAAAAGCAAAGCAAAATTCGAAAACAAAAGAAAACAATTTTCACAAATTTTTTAGAAAAATAAACTAACAATTCAAGTATTTCTTAGATTTTTTTAAAAATAAAATAAATCTTTACCAAAATTAGAAATTAAATAACTTTTCTTAACCACACAAACCAAAAAGGAAAAAGGAAAAAAAGAATCGTACTGATTTAAATCCTGAATTTAAAAAGTTGTATTAATTTTAATCTCAAACTGGTAATTGTATCAATTTAAACTATGAACTTATATAAATATATCAATTTAAACCATCTATTATGTTTTACTTGAACACAATTATAAATTGATTCATTTATGAAAGTTTAAAGTTTAAATTGATACAACTCCTAAAACTCAGAGTTTGAATTGATACAATTATTAATTTAGGATTTAAATTATACAACCCAAAATTCTGAGTATAAATTAATATTTGATCTTAAATTTAAAATAATATCAAATACTAGATTTAGACAGGTCTCTTTAAATTTGAACTAAATCGAATTTAAGCGGGGAATATTATTGTGGATTTAATTCAAGTCAAGTCTTGTGATGATAATTGAATGTTAAAAAATATTGTTAATAAAGTTGAAAATTAAAACCTTTTTAAAAATAAATAATTAAACCAAACATTAGAATATTTTAAACAAACATAATTACATAAATTAATATATTAACTTTGCTATGAAGATGTTCTTTTCCCCCCTAAAAAATTCAAATAGATATCACAAACATCTTTAATAAATATCATCAGAAAGACGAGGCTACTTAGCACTAAGTTGTTTGAATCTTAAATTGAAACCAAACCACTAATTTTATAAGAAAATCTAGAAAATACAATGCAACCAGTACGATCGACTAGTCTCGATGGTTTGGTTGTAGTCTCACTCCAACGTCAACTCCATCAACAACACCATTTGATATATATTTCGAACACATATATATTAATAAATGATAAGCTCAGTTTAATTTAGTTTGTTCTTTGCCAAGTTCAAACTCGTTTCTATTCAAACCGACAAGCGGTTTCAATCGATTTGAGAGCTATTCAATTTTTCGATTCTTCTTAATGCAGTTTTGGGATTTCCTGTGGGAACAAATAGTCCAGCACCATCACCAGGTAATAAATCATCCACTGTCTATTTCACCTTTCATTTTCTTTATCATACACTTTTTTTGTTTTGTTTTGTGGAAGTAATGGAACATTATAATTTCACAATTTGAGACTGCTAAACTAAAATTTCATTGTTAAATGTTAAAACATACATAGGTGTTCAACCACCGGATGCAGGAGGCTCTAGCACCACCGACACCCCGGGAAACAGCGGGAATAGAGCTTCGAGCATCGACCACCTTCGTCTTGCATTCCCACTTGGCTTAGCCTTAGCATTCATTCCTGCACTTTTCTAACCAAGATAATCTTTGATTATATCTATAATTGTTTGCCTATTCTTCTGTCTTTCCTTTTCAGTTTAGAAGTCATTGTATTGTATTGTACTGAGATATTTCATGATTGTTACCCCAATAAGATGTTAGCTTCTATTGAATTATTTTGCTAAAAGTGAAACTACCTGTCCTGCAGCTTCTAAGGGAAATGCATGTTTCTGTTGTGGTAAAGATTGAAAAACAATTCTTAAATGTTTTCATGATAGGAAAAATCTGTAGATGTAACTTTGCAGCGTTAAATAGTAACTAATCGAGACGGTAGCGAAGCAATTGACATTTTGTATGCATTATCTGCTGCTCAATGGAACGGATATTGGGAAACAAAAGTATCATTGGCATAAGGACGGAGTTTGGCAGAGTTGTTAACTTTACTCTTTATTTGATCCAATGAGAATGAGTTGTAGGTTGCATGACTAAAAAACATTAGTTTTATGACTTATTAACTCTTTCTTTATAGCGTAGACTCTAAATCTAAAGTCTTGTTTACTTCTAGAAAACATAATAAATCAATGGTAATCTAAAAAGTAGGTTTCATTCGGTTATGTTTGTTATTTACATGTAATCATAATGAATTGTTAGACTTGCCTCCAAATTTGTAATCAAAATGAGCAATATGATTAAAGAACAAAATGCGCTCAAGTGATTGTGTTTAAAAATTACATGAGACCCACTATCTTTATCAAACGTGAATAAGACTCATTACGATCGATCAACCAATAGACTCTCATTATGATCACATCAAATCTCATTACAAATTGGTAAACGTGGCCTAAATAACCCTCTAGATTTTGACAACTCTTCAAACTAAACAATTTTACTACTTGCCTCAAACGCCTCGCAAATGATCACAACAAAAATCCTCGGAGCAAAAATATGAAGAGGCTATAATTCAACAATTAAAGGCACAAACATACCCTCAATTCAGTAAACATCTGTGCAAAAAATGGTGTTGAAAATAGTGACCAGAGGTTTACATCACATAAGTCCTAATCAGTAAGCATCAATATCCTTCAAATCTTCTACAATACAACCAAAAAATCAGGAGTCCAAATGGTTCAGACTCTGCCTTTTCACTTGAAACCAAGTGGCAGCGGGAAACTCAACGGACAACATGTTAAAGTATTTAATAAGTTCATGCAGATAATGAAAATGATACAAGGAGATGACAAATATTATTAGTACCATCTTGAATAAGACTCATCCCATGTGAACTAAGCATTGGCCGGAGCATAGTCACCTGCAGATCACAAAGAACACATTTTCGGACTACCAAATCAGGTTGTTCATTTTCTCCAGTTAAGTCTCCCTGCAATAAACACCGAATTACAAAGTTTCCAGGAGCGTCCAAACCAATCCCCTCACTCTTCATTCCTTTCCTGAGAGAATTTTTGCATAAGAAATCATTTCATTGATTGAATGAAATATCCAACGATATACAAAAAGGACCTATTCAAGAGGAATACAAAGATGTTTCCAATTTGCTGTAATGAAAGAAAAGTTGCTGACTTTTAATAGCTTGTATGCTTTTACACCAAGAGAAACCATTTGTAAACGGCTGATTCAGGGATGTCCTTTGAGGTCTTGGCCTTATCTGGGACGATTCTTGTATTCCTTTCATCCCATCACTTCCACAAAACGGTTGATTAAATGTTTGTCCATAAATGCTTCTTGGTGGCTATGAAAGAGTGATCAATAAGCAGCTTCCGAAGCCAATTCTGTGTATCATCCGGGGAAACCATGGACACCAATTCTTTGACATTTCATTCAATCAATGAAATTGTTTCAGATAGTCCTTCCCCGATAGAAAGATGTTCACATCTGCAAGAAGATGCAGTAAAATATCCCGTTCTTCCGATTTCTATGTATTAAAAAAGGGTCTTTCATAATGGTAATTAGTTAACAAAATTGTTGATTTCTCCAGCATTCTCCTTTTTGCTTTCAGACTCGTGACAATGTTTCACAAATTTGAATGTGACAAGCTTTGAAATATTTGTTGAAAGAATATGCATTTTTCCTTTATTCATTTGTTACCTAGAAGAGGGAAGTCACCATCTTCATTATGAATTTGATCTTCTTTTTGTCTTAAGCTACTCTGAGATAAACCACGACGCCCCATAGCAACTAAATCTAGGAGTTTTCTCCTTACAGTATAAACTGGATTTGGATCTATTAAACACCCCCTCTCATATGCTTCTCTTAGGAAAACGGTATGTCTCTTTCCCTTGGTTGATAAATAAAATATCCCAGGATGATCCAAGAATAGATCTCTTATATTTAACTCAATGCCAAACCATTTCCTAAAATGGCTGATCTTCTCTACCTCCACCATCTTTTCCACAGTCAAAGTCATGAATTCATGAACGATTGAAACTGCTCGCTTTTCCAGTGCTAGACTAGTGTTCTTATACTTGTTACTGTCAAGTATTCTCTCATATGGTCCAGTATACGGACATTTTTGCCATTCCTTAACCTTGGCCTTGAAGATTTTTCTCAACCGCATACCCGGAGGGTAGCTATGTTTAAAACTATACTGGATTTCGAACTCATCAACAGTGCAGTCCTCTTTACAACACTGACTAACTCTCCATTCCTCAACAGCTGCTCTGAATTGATTTCTTGAAGTGTCATTAACCAACTTTAGATAATGAGTATTTGGTTCATGAGCATCACAAAGCTGAAAAACATGAGAGTATTTCGATATCACAGAGTCCTCAAAATCGTCAGGGAGGCCAAGCTCCCTCCACACCTTGTAAATTGCACGCAGTGGTACCATCTTAGAATTTGACATTGACAAAAGCCGGACTAATCGATCAACAACCTGAGGCAATGAAGCATTGATAGCATCTGCCTCTTCAGAAAATATTTGATTGGCAGTGTCTGTTAATTTGCAAAATGGTAGGGACTTGTTTGGATCATAGAAGATGTGGAAAATATGAGGGTATTTGCGAAGGAAGGAGGGAGCGCCACGGTTGAGATGGAGCTTCTGGGAAAGCCTTGAGAGGAAGTCTAGAGATACTGATTGATTCCTTGGATTAGCAAGGATAAGATCTTGGATAGCAACCACTTTTAGAAAATTTTTGTACTTATCCATTAGTTTCTCAAACGTTGGATCTCTAGCTCTTGATGCAACATATTGGGAAGATGTTGTTTTACATCTGACAAACATATTGAGATGATGGTACCTTTCTGCAATGGACCTAAATATATGAGGTCCCATTTGAATGCACAATTCACCACAGCACCCTGTCTCACAAAACACTACTCCTTCCTTCACATACAAATTCAGCAGCCGTGGCTTCTTTTATGAGCAAACAAATATAGACGCCTAGAAATTAAAATTGTATGCGTTAATCGCCCATTAACCCAAAAACTTAAGTTAAATGAAGGTAAAGTTAATAACTATATCAGTATTCTAACAATATGCTTCAATCACAGCAAAAGCATTAGTATAAGAATTACTAATTTTGAGGAAAGATCTCCGGGATGATCATTCCTCCTCCCACAGTGAAAACCAAAGTCATCTGCTGAGTGAAGACTCTGAGGCCCTCTTTTAGACTATCACCCATGCAGAATGTCAGCCCAACCCAGATTTCAGATAAAGGCAACGACCCAATATACGCTATCTAAAACCCCTCAACACAGCCAGAAATTTCAAGAGAAATCCAGAGTTTCCTTTAGAAAAATGCTTGAAAATGGAATTACAGATTCGGTTTTCTGTAGGGATTCTACTTACCCGGTCATACCTGCGTACCGATGGAGCTTGTGAAAGCCTTCGCCAGTAAGAAGACAATCGAAGCCTCTTGCATCAATACAAAAATATGGAATGAACCCACTCAGTACATTTTGTCGCCACCCCGCCAGCCGCCGGCCGTTGATAAGAGGAAGGAGGAGGAGGAAAATATGGAGGGGAATGAAGTAATGGAACGAAAAAGGTTTTGTCCTTAGTTAGTTTCGAGTACCATAACTATTTAACATAAACTTTTGAAAAAATTGCACAAACCACCCCTAGTCATCGAGTTTGTTACAATCAAGCCCATAAATTTTTAAATTGATCAATTAACCCCTCAAGTTTATTGCGTGTTCTCGATGAAATGGGAGGACTGGCTATCCCAATTCCAAAAATATTTACGACTTTCAGTATCTTATCGATGGCTTCCCTTGCATTGCCCGGTATGAGCGGTTTTGTTGCAGAATTAATAGTCTTTTTTGGAATAATTACCAGCCAAAAATATCTTTTAATGACAAAAATACTAATTACTTTGGTAATGGCAATTGGAATTATATTAACTCCCATTTATTTATTATCTATGTTACGTATGTTCTACGGATACAAGCTTTTTAATGCTCAAAATTCTTACTTTTTTTATTCGGGACCATGAGAGTTGTTTGTTGCGATCTCTATCCTTATACTTGTGATAGGTATTGGTATTTATCCATATTTTGTTTTCTCAATCGTGTCTTTGCTTTAGTTACTTTATAATAAGAAAAGAGCAAACATGTCTATTCACTCAATCTTTCTCTCTCCTAAAAAACCTTCTCGTTTATCTATCGGAGTATCGCAAGTGATTCAAGGATTCATTGGGCAATTTGCAATGCAATGGAAAGTTCGTAGGGGTTTGAACGTCCTTTACAGAACGTTTTTGCAAATGTATTTTGCTGATGATGTAAGCACGAGGTCAAAATTCTTAAATTTTAAAATTGGTGTAAGAATCATTGGAACTTGGCCTTTTGATCAATTTTCTATTGTTTTTTAGAAGATCGCACGTAGGTTTGTTTTTAGTTTACGAAGGTATATATTTTTATAAAAGCTTTAAAATAGTACTTAAAATTTGTACTATTGAAAAGAAAAATTATTTTAAATAACAAAACTTCTAAAAACATTTACAAATATAGAACAATATCATAATTAATATGTGCTAGACCACGATAAATCAAGATAAACTACTAATTGTATCTATCATGTACAAATAGACACAGATAGTAGTCTATCACGATCCATCATAAGTAGACTATGATATTTTGCTATATTTTGTAAATATTTTAGTTTATTTTGCTATATTTGAAAATAGCCTTAGTAAAAAAGAATCTCATTCTAACTAGTGTATAACCAGTTAATTATTTTTAGTAGCTAAATTAAATCAATTAATTGTCCAATATATTAGTAATTGTTTTAAATCGTAAAATTATTGAAAATATTTTTAAATATAGCAAAATTACTGTCTATCAATATCTACCACTGTCTATCACTGATAATCAATAACAATCTAATATATTTGTTAGTCGACTGTTTTTAACAAATATGAATGGTTGTCATTATACATGCATATATACCATTTATGTTATTATAACTTGTATACAAAAAAAAAAACATCATAAATTTGACTTCTTTGCCTCCAACATCTATACATTCCAAACTTGCATCTAAAAAGCTTGATTGTAATTATTTTTAAGTTGGAATCAATAAAGCAACAGAAAACTAAAAGATAAACAAAGGATGTTAGTTATATTATAACTACCTAATGGCATGTTTACAGAAACTACCGTTGATTTCAAGTTATCGGTGATTGTTTCTATCACTAATAACATGTTATCAATGATATAAGCTATAACTGATTACTTGAAATCAGTAATAGTTTCTATCATTGATAGCATACTATTAGGTAAAACATGTCATAACGTAAAATTAGTGATAACCACTATCGATGGATAACATACTGATAAATAAGTAATAAATGACAAAAGTCTTGCTCCAGTGGCTTTGATGATGGTGTTATTTATGTGTTGTCAATCTTCCGGTTCTTGTGATTTCTATTGAACAATTCTTGATGCATCACTTCTTTTTTTCTTTTTTGCAAAGCCAATAGTAGGGTTGGATAATTTTGGTATCACCTCGAAAGCCCAAAAAACCATGACAAGTGAAAATCCTTCTAGAAAAATTAAGGACGATTTGTTGATAACATCATTCTTAAAATATTCCTATAGTAAGAAAAGTTCCCCTCCCCATGGATAATATCTAAAATTTTCTTCATCGTCTAACATCTTTAGGTGCTTACAACTTAAATAATTAAGTTGAATACTAACGGCAGAGACTAAAGTAAGCTTTTTTTAAAAGTTTAGAGAGTAAAATAAACATTTTTAAAAGTGTAATGACCAAAATAAAACGAGATACAAAATTTGAATTAATAAAGTAAGCTTTTTTTAAAAGTTGTAGAGAGTAAAATAAACATTTTTAAAAGTGTAATGACCAAAATAAAACGAGATACAAAATTTGAATTAATATGGTATTTTAACCCTGTTTTTAAAAGTTAAAAACTAAAATAGAACGTGAAAAAGTTTATGAATTGAAAACAAGAAGCAAACACTACACAAAATTATCTCCAACTCGAATACAAAAGTGATTTTTTTTTTCCGATATACCGCAAAATCAGACCAAAATAGAACATTCACACGTTCCACAAAATCATTTCCACCGAATTTCGACATTCTCACACGTGCGGCCATGTCATTGCATAAGAAAGAGAGTGAAGGAAAGAGAAGGATCGGAGCAGCACCTTCGAGGCGTCAAGAAGACGGAGCGCAGTCGTCAACCGGCGGAGGAAAACAGCGCCATTTTGAACCGTCGAATCTTGCAAAGACAGACGGCGGCTCTTTCCAGAACTACTTCTACTCTATCCTTCCGCCGTCCGATCTTCGATTCAGATTCACCAACCTCCCTCTGTAATCCACTCTTTCCATTTTTTCTTCCTTCTTTCACCTTCCTCCTCTTTCTACAGCTACTCGACTCTACTCCAACGCATGAATCAGTAAACAAGAAGAGAAAAAAGAAGTAAATATTGTTAATTCGTTATACTCACCTTGTGTATCAGGACCGAAAGAGGACGGCGACTGTGAGCGGTTGGAGGTCAAGATAGTGTTTGGCTGAGGAAAAGGATGTTCGGATTGCGATTGAAGGAGATGGATGAAGGATTTGAGTTCGAGCTTTAGGTATTCGAAACGATTGGGGTAAAGAAGTTGGAGAGATTGTAATTCAGCATTTGCTTGTTCTTCCATCATCGTCTTCCTTGCTTTGCACCATTCTAAGCTTGAGATTCTCTCTGTGTATGTCTTGTTATCGTTGTCTCTTCGAAATCCTGCCATGGAAATGGAAGTGGAAGAGAATGGGAAAGAAGAAGACGGAAAGTTTGTGGGGTCTTTTTGCAACATTTCACTGATTTTTTGGGGTTCTCGATGTAATTAATTGTTTTTATCCGTTATTTCCCCATCCCGCATAAAAACCATGAGCCACTTTTGGTTTTATTTCTCTGCTCCAATTTTTATATTTTATTTTTAAAAATCAATTGGCGCCTCTTTTTCGAGGTCATTGTCTAGGCTAATATGATTCGGAGTGGCGTCTAAACATTAAAATGTGTATAATACATCTTTAAATTTTTAATCGTGTGTTTGATAATTCCTATGAATTCAAGTTCATATCGAATATGTCTCTTACAAATTTAATTAAAAACAAATTCAATTTGAAAAATATATGTTGTATCATATATAAATTTAACTTGGTGTCTAATAGATCATATATTGTATGTTTTTTTTAAATATAATTGATGTAATATCTATTACGTACTAAATTGAAATTTTAAGGCTCAATTATATATAATTTTTTTTGTCCAATAAAACAATTCATTTATGTTTTAGTACGTGGCTCCACCACTGAACATGATAGACCGAAAAATTGAGTCGATCGATCGAATCAAAGTTGGTCGGTCGAAAAAGAAGAGTAGTCGATTTGAAAAAAAAAGTCTAAATTGATAGTCGAAGTCGATTTGAACATTTACTAAATTGACTATAGTCAAGTCGACGACAGTTTAGTTAAAAAACGACTCCAAGCAACTGATGTTCATCCCTATTTTCTAACCATTCCTTTACGTTTGTGTTTCCATGAAAGACATGGAGTATGCTTCACAAGTGTTGAGGACTTGTAAGTTCTGATATTTGTCTTCATTGCTTTCCTAACACGTGTCCCCTATTTTCTATCTATAAAGGATTTCGGCCGCCATCTAATCTATGGGGTTGGTGGTTGCTAAAACTCGAAGAAGATGATCAGTGCAAGGTCATTCACTATCTTTTAAAGATGTTTGAAGTTCATAATAGAATCCGAGTGTCTGCTCGAGCATTTTCAAGGTAACTTTTGTTGGGTTATCCTATGTAATAAGTTTTCATAAAACTAGATCAAAAAATAATAACAATTAGATATAACTTCGTTAATTAGTTATGTTTAGGGTTTAATAAGACGATCTAGACAGTTTATTCTTAATTTTGAGTGTATTATGAATTTTTGTTCACTAGAGATTGTTCTTTGATTTGTACAGGTAAGAGTGACAATATTGCTGACTCAATAAGATTACCATTTTAGGGACAAGATCGAGCATGAAGTTGTGAACATATCACACAAAATGGAATCCACTCCTTTCCGAATTAGGGTAAGTAGATGAGTGTTCTCTTAAATGTTGTCTTTAGAACTTAAACAAAGGGTTCTACCCTCTCTATGACACGAGAGAGGTTTTTGTTTATTGGTTGAACCATAAACACGTTGCTTATTAGATGAATATTGATATTTAAGGATTAAGAAGTAACCTAGGGGTAAAACGATAATTTGACCCAGCTGGTGTTATAGACACTCGTGAATGACTAACTTGTTGTTATTAGTCTATATTCGTGGAAACAATAGTATATATATACAGTGAGAAAGTTAAGTTGTGAGTCGTTAGTCAAGTGTACACACAGTTAACGAATATTGATTAATGTTGTTAACGAGTTTAGTCAATTAATCTCATATTGTTGTAACTTTTGATGTGTAGTTCCATTAAATCTCATTCCTATCTCGTAAAGGGTAATGATATTATTATATTTTGGATGGATTTTGAATGGTTTAAATTCACTTAATGAAATAGAATAACGTGCATATGTTATAATATAAAGTTTATAGTTTAATTAAATTTTATAACACAAATTTAGTTTTGAAATTGATTCAAAATTAATTTATGAGAGAAAAAAATATTTTTAAAAAGTTCAAATATTAATTTAATACACATTTGATTCATATTAAAGATATAGGTTAATTAATGCTTATTAGATACACATTAAAACTATAAATAATGAGATAAATACAATTGAATATGATTCAAAAATAGGTTAAAGATATTTAATTTTGGTAATTGGATAATTAATTAATTAATTAATTTAAATTTGATTCAATTAAATTAGTTGAATTAAACTAATTTATTTATTTAAATTTAATTTAAATCTTAAATTAAATTAAAAGTAACTCCCCTACGTAGGTCTTACTTATTACGTGGTCTTCTTCCCACGTTTCTCTTTTTTCCTAATTAATAAACCTGCAAAAGATAAGATGAACAAAAATATAGAACAGTTTTGTTGTCTCTCTTCATACTTTCTATCATTATCTAAAAAAATATATATTTTTTTGTAAAATTCTCTAATTGGTTCCCAGAAACCAATTAACTTTGAATCTAGAGAATAGGATTGACTAGAAGTGGTGGATTTCGTGACTCTTAATTGGTGATTTATAGAATTATGAGTCGTCAACAAAAGTAAGTTTTTTTTTCTCTGTTTTAATTTTAGAAAGCATGCTTAACCAATAATTTGTACAATAGGTTGATATTTATAATCAATTTTGTTGTGTATTTTAATTGTCGGTGTATAAGTGTTTCAATTCCCAATTAATTTGAATTTTGGTCTTTGTAAAGTTTTTCCACTGCGTAAGGGCTATTAACCTTACAAGTTTAACATATATTTTGACGAATGCATTCTTATAGACCCTCTTCTGCTTTGTAAGCACCTCGAATGGAAAAGCGCGAGAAGTTAAGTTTTAGGGTTCTTCCCTCAAATGAATGAATGGAATCTGAATGTTGATGCTTCGTTAACTTTGAAAAGTGTTACCGTGGGTGGTTTGTGACTCCCTTGGATCTTGTGTTTATGATAGTTTTCAAAAGATCTCTTGAGGTGGTCAAACAAATTACTGGAAACCCAAGTTGTTATCGAGGGTCTTAAACATTCCAATTATATTGTCTTTTTCCTCCCCCATGCTACCGTGGTTGCATCTTATTCTTACAAGGTGGTGAACTTGATTAACAACTGTTTGTCAGATTATATCGAGGTAAAATGCATTTGATGAGATTGGTATTTTAGTGAGGCATGTGGAAATCGTCTCCTTCTATTTGTACGCATGCTCAAAATTAAGCCACTCATAGTGTAGCTCGTTATCAATCAATTTTTCAAAGACCTTTGATTTTTTATTCATTCCATTTTGGAAGATTTTGAGAGGTGTTCTTTGCATAACGTTTCATCTCGAGTTTGTCCTTTGTATTCATTTTTCTTCCTGGGTTGTAGTTTAGGTTCAAACTCATTAAGGCCTCAAAGCTAAATAATATAAAATGCCATCAAAGTTTGTACTTAATTTTAAAATTACTTCCCTAACTTTCAAATGTATCATGAATACATTGTTTTAAGGTTGTGCACCTCATTTATTCTCCCATTTCCCATTTTCTCTCACATTTATTATAATCTATGACCTAACACTTCTCTATCTTCTTTGTTACTCTTTTACACTTTCTTTCATTTTGCAATCTCTAAAACGACCCAATTCGATGAAGATATATAGGTTGTAACAAGAAGAAATTATAATAATTGAACTATCGAGGGACCTCAAAACTTAATGAGACGTTCAAGGCAAAAAATTGGTTATTATAGTCTTAGGTTATTATAGTTGAGTCATAATAGTTTGTGTTTGAGATGTATTTTATATTAGGCTATAACAATATGTGTTTGAGGTGTAAACTATCTAGTTTGATAAGAACATTGTAAAAAGTGTAGCAAGGATTAAAAAGGTGATGAAGGTAAATTAGTAAAAATTTTGAAATAATGTTGATCGTATCTAATTGGGGAGTACAAAATATTATTTATTGTAGTAAGAGATGATTATTATAGTCTTGGATTAATCCTTGTTCTAAACGCTCTCTAGGACAACAACTATCTAAAACTACAATAACCATCTTTTGCTACAATAATTACTATAGTAAATATATAAAAAGAAATTGTTCGATATGAGATTGAAAGTTTATACTTTGTAATCATTTTGTTTTTGGATTTGAAAAATTAATCCAATTTCTTATGTTTTTAAAATGATTTACATATTATTAAATACATGAGCTAAAGTCTAAGCCAAAATCTAATTTAATTTTTTAAATGGATAACAAAAAAATTATATAAAAAAACATTCATTATGAAAAAAAAATTTTAAATTTATAAAAAAAATCAAACTATTTACAAAATATGACAAAAAACATTTACTATAAACAAAATATGACAAAAAAACAAAATAAATGTACTATAAAGAAATTTATAGTCCATTTATTTTATTTTGTAAATGAACTATAAATTTTAAGATTTTATTATATTTTATAAATAATTTTAATTTTATTTTGGTATATTTAAAAATAATATATTTTTAAATATAATAAAATAAAAAAATATTTATAAAACGTAGTAAAATTTTAATAATGGTGAGATCGATAGAAATCGAAAATAAGTTTATTTTATTTTCATAACAATTTCCCTTAATTTAACCTAAAAAAGAAAAAAGGAAAATAAAAATCATTTCTTCAAAGTTAGAAAGCTTAACGCACAAGTGCTTCTTCTCCAACTCTCCACAAAACCCTAGAGACCAACAACACAAACAAACACTTCCACCTTCTGCACTTCCCTTCTACTCCCATCTCCACATCTTCAACAATGGCAGCCATGCTGGTAAGCACTCAAAATCTCATCTTATTCCTTTCTCTTCTCATACAAGATTTGTACTTTTTCCATTTCCTTCACCATATCTGACTCTCTTTGTTCGTGGGTGAAAATGTACAGCAACCCCAGATCATACTGCTAAAAGAGGGAACGGATACTTCCCAAGGCAAGGCGCAGTTGGTAAGCAACATCAATGCCTGCACAGCAGTGGCCGATGTGGTGCGTACTACTTTGGGACCTAGAGGTATGGACAAACTCATCCATGACGATAAGGGTAATGTCACCATTTCTAATGATGGCGCTACCATTATGAAGCTTCTTGATATTGTTCATCCTGCTGCTAAGATCCTAGTGGATATCGCTAAGTCGCAGGACTCCGAGGTATTGTAACACTGGTCTGTTCGTTCTTCTTTCTCGTAGTTTTTGATTCTGGAGTTGGAGCTGTTGTGATCGATTCACGACTTTGTGTTTGTTAGGATGGTTAGTTCCATGGTTATGTAGTTAGCTTTACTTGGTACTTACTTTGCTCAATTTGGAGGTCTTTCCAGAATTTGTATACTTTCCAGCATTTTTCAGTTAGGGTGCTGAAAATGAGACATTGAGGTTTTTAGCGATCTAGCTACATTTTTGTTGCTTAAAAAAAAAAAAACCCCATAAAGTTCAAGAGTAGTTGGGTGTTCGTTTTTTTTACTTCTCCACTGCAGCAGGCAAGTAAAGCAGGTTTTGGGAGCTTACAAAGCATTGTTAACTATTTTATTCTAAACTAACATTCTCAATCCGTCTGATCTCTAATGTGAAATCAAGATTTTCTGTAAAGGTTTTGCGAGTTGCACCACATACTTCCGTTCAAGAAACGAAGGGATTGGCTGTATGCTTAATTATTTTGATGTATCTCGAATGGCATATTGGAATCAATTAGCTGAAGTTAATGTTTTGTTTCCTATCTCACTCGCACAAAATCATGTAATTCTTGAATAAACAGTGATACATTTTGAACCTTAAAGAGGTACTTGGGCTGTTATTCCTCATTTGCTCCTACTGTTTTATTTGTTGGCTCTAGTTTTCCTAATTGTTCTGACGGCCCTCCCAAGAAACAAAAAGGAGAAGAAAAAGGAAAAATGAAAACGAGATACTTTATATATAGTCTCATCGATGGGAATGTCCATGTAACTATTTAATATTGTGCTCCAGGTTGGTGATGGGACAACAACTGTTGTTCTTCTCGCTGCTGAGTTTTTAAAGGAGGCCAAGCCTTTTATTGAGGATGGAGTTCACTCTCAAAATTTAATACGAAGCTATCGGACTGCAAGCCATTTGGTACGTGATGTTAATTTTTGTTTCTGTGAAATTTATGGGTTGAATGGTGATCCTAACTCTTCTGACTGGGGTTGTTTGGTAGGCAATTGAGAAAGTAAAAGAGTTGGCAATCAGTATAGAGGGGAAGAGCTTGGAGGAAAAGAAAAGCTTGTTGGCTAAATGTGCTGCAACAACACTTTCATCTAAGCTCATTGGCGGAGAGAAGGATTTCTTTGCATCAATGGTTGTTGATTCTGTTATTGCAATTGGCAATGAAGATAGGCTAAATATGATTGGGATAAAGAAGGTTTGTACACTTATCTTTTACATTCTTCATTATTTTGCTCCAAGGGTACAGATAACACTTTTCAGATGGAAATAAAATCAGTCTGCTGTGCAGTATTATACTTTGTGTTTGGACTTTTCTGAACTGAAGATGCTTAGCTAAATTGACATATTTGAAAGATCATGTTGGATAGAGATTGATTAATATATGATTCTGATATATATCGTATTTCTTCTATGATACTTTTTTTTTTAAAATTATTATACTACTACTACTACTACTAATAATAATAATAATAATTATTTTTTTTTTTATAAATATACTGTGTGAAAAAAAGGTGCTCGAGACCTTGAGTATTAACAATGTCTAATAGCAGCTTCCCTTCTACATAATGCGTGTTTTCTTCAGCTGTATTGATTTTCAAGCACAAGGTTGTGTGGTAGATACCAGCTTCTGACTCATTTCTTAATGTGATTCTAACCATTATCTGCACTTAAACAGTGTGTTGATGTTGAAACCTCCCTAATCAAACTTCTTTTCCAAAGTTTTTTTTAGTTATGTACAAGTTTTGGTGTTTGATAATAATTCTTTTATTCAGTTTCACTTTGACATGATTTTAATGAAAGGATGGTATGTTACTAAATGGTTAAGCGCTGTTGGAACTTTGATGTGCCTTGTCAGGTTCCTGGAGGGACCATGCGTGACTCCTTCTTGGTAAATGGTGTTGCCTTCAAGAAGACATTTTCTTATGCAGGTTTCGAACAGCAGCCTAAGAAGTTTTCAAATCCAAAAATTCTCTTGCTAAATATTGAATTGGAATTGAAATCAGAGAAAGAAAATGCAGAGATACGGTAGGATTCAGTTTACAGAACTCACCCCCTTTATATTACGACTGCACTTAACTTCCAGGAATTTTTTTTTGTAGGCTCTCCGATCCGTCACAGTATCAGTCCATTGTTGATGCAGAGTGGAATATTATTTACGAAAAATTAGACAAATGTGTAGAGAGCGGAGCCAAGGTGGTTCTTTCACGTCTGGCTATTGGTGATCTTGGCACACAGGTTGTTATTTTTGTCTTTTCTCACAAGGATTGCATCTCCAGTATTCTAGATAGTGTATATTGAGAAGGAAGTAACTTATATTGAAATATTAACAAACATTATCACCACTCATTTAGTAAAGTTTCCTCTAAATCCATATCAACGGTCTGCTTTTTAACAGTATTTTGCAGACCGAGATATTTTCTGTGCTGGCCGTGTGGCTGAGGAAGATCTACAAAGGGTTGCTGCTGCAACTGGTGGAACTATTCAGACATCTGTTAACAACGTTATTGACGAGGTAGATTTTTTTCTGTAAAGTAATTTTATGTAATTCTATTGGAACTTATGTGCTTTGTTTTCCTTTATCTTTCATAATGACCGTGTGACATTATTTTACTTTGTTGATCTAAAGGTTCTTGGGACATGTGAGGTTTTTGAGGAAAAGCAAGTTGGTAATGAAAGATATAATATATTCAGTGGGTGCCCATCAGGTAGAACAGCCACTATAGTCCTTCGAGGCGGAGCTGATCAGGTACCATTTTTGTTGAACACAGGAAATTTAATATATTACCTTGTGTTTGTCAATTATTCTGATTTTGACATATTGCTATTATCATTTAGTTTATTGAAGAAGCAGAGCGTAGCTTGCATGATGCAATCATGATTGTAAGAAGAGCACTGAAAAATTCTACTGTCGTTGCTGGTGGCGGAGCAATAGATGTATGTTTACTACTTCAGTTAGAACTTAATTTTACCATTCTTCTTTTATTTAGATATTATATTGCCTTCTCACTTTTTTCTACTCAATCACTTTGTGGCAGATGGAGATCAGTCGATATTTGAGGCAACATGCACGCACAATAGCTGGCAAGTCTCAACTTTTTATCAACTCATATGCCAAAGCTCTTGAGGTAGATCTGTGGTCTTGCTTTTTTTTTTTTTTTTTCCTTTCTTTCTTTTACTTGAGTTCTTATGTTCTGTAGTATCAGATGATTTAGCTAATTACATTTTACATGGAGAGGAATATCATCCATCCTTACTTCTATGAGGATATGAGATGCCAAACTTCAAGTTTAATACTTAAAATTATTACTATGATGGATGCATAGTATCTCATGTCTAATACATTTTTTTTTTGGGGGGGAGGGGGAGGGGGGTTAAGAAACGACTTTCATCAAGAAATATTCTAAAAGAGGGGGATTAGAACCGTTGTTCACTTTAACACCAATGGAGACAATTCTTTTTTTTGCTATTCTTGGGTTTTGATACCTTAACGTGTTTCCACTTAAGAGAGGTTGAGAGATCCAGTGAAGAGGTTTGGAAGGGGGCTTGATCTAGTGCCTCCTTGTGGGCGTCTGTTAATGGACTCTTTTGTAATTATGATCATGGTCTCAATTTTGTTGGATAGGAGCCATTTTTTGTAGTTAATTTGCTCCGCTCTTTTTTCTTTTTTTGAGTTATTAAAAAAAAGACCTTTTGGAGTTGGATTTGAAAATCTTTTGAAAGTAAATGCAACTGAAAAAAAATTCCTGGGTATTCTACCTTATTATTGGTCATTTAAAATGGTTGAACGCCTGAAGCAATTGGCTGATAAAATTAGTAAACATTATTTTTGACATCATCTTACCTGCAGACTATTGTTAATGATATAATTGTCGGGTACTCGTACTTGAACATCATACCTTATCCCTGCAAATGATAGTTCACAATAATGTGGACAATGTTTCTCTTCTTAATGCTACTGTAGTATGAGGGTGTTGGTCTATTCATGGTTTTGGAGGGATGCCTTGCCTATCTTACCGTGGTGTTCTGCAGGTTATCCCCAGACAACTGTGTGACAATGCCGGGTTCGATGCTACTGATGTGCTCAACAAATTGCGACAAAAGCATGCTCATCCTTCAGGTAGGATTTCCATCTCAGTATCGCTTTCTCTTGACATCCTTTTACTCACTTGGTACATGGTCAAATTTAATTAAATTGCATGTTGAAGTGATTCATTTTTTTCATTTTGCTTTTATTTGACTCAAGTATAGTTCGTCTGTCCTTGGATTTACTTTGCTACATCAGTTTTCAAATGCTTGTATATTGACATGTTGAGGTTCTCATATAGGTGAGGGTGCACCTTATGGGGTGGACATCAACACCGGTGGAGTTGCCGATTCATTTGCAAACTTTGTATGGGAACCTGCTGTTGTGAAGGTATCCGATTGCTTTGACTCATAACTTGAGAGTGATTATGAAATGGTTAACATCACTTTTGTCATTTTTGAAATTACTCTCAAACATATTTTTTAATCCTTTGGAACCAATCTTTTGATGATATGGAAGTGTAAAATTGAATATTAAATTAGATTTAAGTGAAATTTTACTGATTTAAAAATCACTATCAAGCATGCATTGAATGCCCCCCGTTGAAAGCACATTGAATCTGATCTTTATACCATCCATCACACCAAATCCTTTGTTTTGCAGATAAATGCCATTAATGCTGCTACAGAGGCAGCTTGTCTCATACTTAGTGTCGACGAAACTGTGAAGAATCCCAAGGTTATTTGATTAACTCTGTTTTGCGATTGCTGTTACGCTCAGTTACATGTTATTGTTATTAATCTTTCTTCCCCTCCGACCTTTTTCGTACCAGTCTGAGAGTGCACAGGGGGAAGCTGCAGCCAGTGCCATGGGCGGAAGACGTGGTGGGGCTGCATTCCGTGGCCGTGGACGTGGAATGCGAAGACGATAGGCAACTTCATTGAAGCACGGTTTGGTTAGTTCGATTTTTTTTTTTTACATTTTTGGCTGCGTGTGCTTTTCGAATTGTAGTAGAATCAGATTTTAATCTTATTTGGCCAATAGACAAAACCTTGAGTTATACATCCGTTGGGAATTAATTTGGTCATATAGAACTTTACGGGTGGAAAGTGATTTTGATGTTTCATCTGATTGCCCTTTTTTTCCTTTCCTTTTTGTGGACCCTACATATTCATTTTGTAGTTTTGAATTATTTGTAGAGAAACAATTCTTCCTTTTCTTTTTCTTTAATTATAGTGTTTGTTTTGTTTTGGTTTTTAAGTTTTATTTTCGGCTCTTAAATTGGTCTTAAATGTAGATTAATTATTGACCTTAAAAGAGACTCAATCTAGTCCATAAGCTTTAATTTAACTTAACCTTGACTTAGTAGTCGAAATACCTTGAGTTCGATGATGTACTTAGAAGCAATGAGTTCAGTCCATGCTAACCACTTGCTTCTTTGAGGTATATGGCAAGCTGACTCGATTACTCAAACCTCAAATAATAATATAGAGGTGTGAGGGAGTGAGGCTTGATACTTCACATACATTAACTGGTTTTTCTTTTTAATTATCGGTTTTGTTTCATTCTTTTGGATTAAGACCTTTCGATTAATTATCCGTTTGGTTTCCTTTATTCTTTCATGTTTTTAAGTGAAAGTTCGGTTTCTTACCTCGATAAAAAAAAAAAAAAACGGTTAAAATATCATTTGCAATTATATTTTGAAGTTTAGTCTCCAATGCCTGTTTGTTGAATGTTTTTGAACAACTTGTTATACATTAGCAGTTTTACTATAAATTTGATAGAATATCACATATTATAATTCTTGCATGAAAGTTATTATTATTTAATCAACATTAGTTAAAATTAACTTTAAGGGATTAAATTTAAGATTTATTAAAAGTGTATGGATTATAATTGAACTAATTCCAAAGTACGAGAATCAAAATGATAGTCTAACCTAAAAAGAAGTTACAAGGTTCAAAATGTTGGAGGAACTGAAAAAAGTACCTAGCACGTAATATTGTCCTTAAAGGACAATATTTGAACTCAAGACCTTTTGCACTCAATACATGCAGATGTCAGTTGAATTAAGTTCTTGATGACTCAAGCCATTTTTTTTTTACGTTTATATAAGTTGTGAGGGCAATTTTGGAATCTAAACAATTAAAATTGAATGAAACTCTATATGTGGATTTTAAAAGAAAAAATGTGAGTAAAGTGAGAAAAAGTGGATATTTATTTGTAGTTGTAGTTGTTTGATGTTTAATTAGATTTGTGGATAAGAGAGAGAGAGAGAGAGATTGTATTTATGTAGTGTAGTCCTCCAACATTAAAGTCATACACATAACTTTTCAATAATAATAAAATCAAACTTTAGGAATAATATATGATGACGTGGCTTGCATGCCAACTATAATTAGTAACCCATCAAAACTCATCCTCTTACTCATTATATTATCTTTACCTATTAATCATATTACTAATTATTATTATTATTATTATTATTATTATTCACTTTCTATAAAGGGCTTTTTGGTTTGTTTATGTTCATAGGTAGGAATTTTTTCAATTAATTCTTGACTATGAATTAATGAGTTCTTTAAATTCTAATTATTAATTTCTTTGATGTAATGGGGAATTTTGGGTCGAAGAATTTTCAACTTTTCCATGCTTAATTTTGCTTTTGTTGTGATTTTCTCCTCGATTTTTAGTGTAATACTTTGAGTATCGTTTTGGTTTAGGAGGTTTGTTCAATTTTAGTTTTTATATTTTTAAATATTCAATTTCAAATACGTGTAGTTTCGATAAACCTTAAATTGTTCCTTAAAACTAAATTTTATAAAAATTGGTTTAGTAAACATAATAACTTTTTTTTCTAAATGTATATTAAAAATGTTAATAGATTGTTCTAGCTCTATAAAATAAATGACTAATTAATAGTTGAGGTTAGATTTAAGATTTATTGGAAGTTTTCTAGGAACTAAGATTAGACATTTGAAGAATAAATCTGAAAGTATAGAGACTAAAATGTAGGCGTGAGCCTCGGTCAATCAGAGTCGATTTTTGGACCAAACTGCCATTAAATCAACTATGGTCGATTTAGTAAATGTTCAAATCGACCATAACTATGAAAAGTATGATTGATTTGAGTCGATTTAAGCCTTATGTTATCGGTTTGAATTTTTTGTCAAACCAACACCGACCAAAATCCTTGTTATCTCCAACTGACCGTCATTGGTTCGGTACAGTTTTTCGGTCTATCATCCTCACCCCTACTGAAATGATATATTAATATATTCTAAACTTTTTTCTACTATCCATCGAATCGTTCTTTAGTCATTATAGTTGATAGATTGATGAATTAATGGCAATAGTATGAAATTAGTACAAAAAATTAATGGTTGTTATGTTAAAATCCATCATACTCATTGTTAAATCACACTGATTTTTCATTTCATTTGATAGAATATCACATCAACACTCTTTTTAAAAATTATTTGCAAATTAAATTAGAAAAGTTCACATTCGAATTATGAAACTTCCAAAATTAAATTTCAAGTTTAATCTATTTGAAAGTCTGATTCTATTTGGTTAAAATGTTTAAATTTTGGGTACGGTAAATCTTTGGATTTTCAATTTTGTGTGTATAGGTCATTGATAAATTCAAAATTTTATAAATAATTTGTCTATTAGAAAAAAGTAATACTGTTGTAAATTTTTAAAAGATTAAGATTAAGCATTTAAAAGATTTTTAATTGTTTTTGTTTTTGAAAATCAAGACTATAAACACTACTCTCACTCTCGACTTTCTTTATTTTTTTATCTACATTTCACTATGGTTTTAAAAAAACCAAGTCAAATTTTTAAAACTAAAAAAAAAAAAAATAGCTTTTAAAAAGTTGTTTTTGTTTTTGAAAATTGGCTAAGAATTCAACCACTGAGAGATAAATCGTTGTAAGACATGCAAAGAAAAATAGACTTAATTTTCAAAAACAAAAATAAAAAATGAAATAGTTACCGATCAGAACTTAAATTTGTAACAATAAAGTGTTGAGTTGGTTCGTATAGTTTGCAATCATAATAGCAGGTAGGTTATAATAGTTTGTTACATCTATGTTGTGTTTGACGTGTATACTATTTCAGTATGGTTATAATAATGTGTTTACGGTATAAAATAATTTGAAATAGTAATACGGTCGTTAGTTATTTACAGATGTTAATAATAAATAAAAAATACCATATATTATAATCAGAGCCCTAAATATGCTTAACCCTAACTTCAAGCTGGTGGCCAACCTCATATTTTGTTTAACCAAAAGGAAAAATAAAATTATATTTTTTTTAGGGTTTGGGGGCAAAGAAGGAAAGAGAGACAATGGTCATATCTTCTGATTTGACAGATTAAAATATTATTAAAATTAATTCATATTATTTCTATAATTTCCTCTTTCCAATTTTTAACCTTTTTTTTATATAAAAAAAGGTAAATTAAAAGCTGTTTCTCATATATAATACCTCTTTTTGGAAAAAATTTAAAAATATAAATAATGGTCTTTTCAAATATAATAAAAAATCTCAAAATATTACTAAAATTCAAAGGGTTAATTTTAAAAATATTATGGTCTTTGAAAGTATTGACAAAAAAAGAGTAGAGATGAAAGAAATGACAGAATTATTTTGTAGGGGAAAATTATTGACAAAAATGGGGTAAAATTAGTGCTCCAAGGAAGTCGTGTACTTGGTAAAAACAGGGTCCACGACTCCCTTAGGGGTTTTTTAAAAAAATTTGTTAACCCTTTTACAATTTAACAAAAATGTGTTTATTTTTACAATTAAACTTTCGAATATCATAATATTTCTAATTAACCCCTTTTACAACTTTAAACTTAATAAGGACGATCAAACTGCCACACCTGCAGACATATCAGGGGAGTCGTGGACAGAGAGTCCAGGACTTCGTATTGTAGTCGTGTATCAGGTACACGACTTCATGCCCAAGTCGTGTACCCGGTACACAACTCCAGAACCCCATTTTTTGACTATAACTTTCACCCAACTCTATTTTTGACAAATATATTAAAATAACATTATTTTTTTAAAAAAAATAAATTAAAAAATAATTTACATATAATTTTGCTATTGTCCGTAAATATTGTCAATTTTTTCCTAAAAAAATAGTTAAATTAGCTTTCAAATCTGGGTCAATCCCAACAAAGACATCTCTAAACAAGGTTCTCGCGATCGTTATATTTGTTAAATTTTAAAAATTAAAACAATTTTTTTAGGTTTTAAAATTTAGCTTATTTGACCAAATAATAGTGGAAAGTGATTACATAAGTAATAAAGAGTTAATAAGTGTATTTTTTTTAAAAAAAAGAAAACAAATGATTATTAAACAGATCATAAATGGTAATCAATTAAGCGTTGAAATATCTTTTCATTAAAATACCATTTTAGTCCACGTATTGATAGTCCACCCTATATAAGTTTAGTTCATAGACCAACAAGAGTTTAGCTTAACTAACATTCAATTGTACTGGTAACTACAAGGTTTCTCGTTCGAATTTCTCCACTCTCAATTGTGGTACTAAAAAAAAGTTTAGTTCGTAGATCTAAAGATGACCAATATACTTTCGATAAATTTTAATTTAGATTTTTAAACTTAATTTTTATCGAAATTAGTTAGAAAATAATTATAATATAAGAAAAAGGCACGTTATGTAAAAATATTCCAAAATTTATAACTAAAATTAAACATTCGAAAGTCCAAAATGAATCTTTAATTCTAACCTCTTTCCTTTGTGAGATCTTGAAAGTCAAAAAGAAAGTCAACCATATATAATTTATATTCCACTTTAATTTAAACTTTCAACTTTGGCACTGTCGTGATACTAAATTTTTATTGATTTCTTGAGATTTTATAGATACTTTCACATTTTTACAAGTTCGATAATAATATGAGATGTGAATCGATATTTTTATTTTGTCGTAAAAAATTTAAGAATAAAATATAAACAATCAGATATCACTACGATAACAAACATTTTAACTTGTTTAAAAAGCATAATAATATTTAAACTCTAAATTAATAATGGTATCAATTAAAGTCCCAAATTTTTATAGATATATCAATTTAATCACTCAATTGTATTTTAGTTGGATAAATACCGACATTTTATCGATTAAACCTCTAAATTTAAATATGTAAATCGATTTAAACATTTAAAATTAAGTAAAATCCAAAATTACTAAATTACTAAAATAATATGTCAGTGAATTCAGGACCTCGAGCATTGGAAAAAAATCCAAACTCCAATTTTTTTTTTCCTTTGTTTTTTTATTTAATATTTTATTTTTAAAAAATAGGATTAAAAGAATAATAAAGAAAATAAAGAGTTGAGAACCCCATGCAAATAAATCTTGAATTTTTAACCCTTTGTTTTTAAATAATTGACAAATCAACCAATTGGATTTGGATTCCTTACTCGCTTTCGTGAACTCCACGCGCCCCCTTTTATATATTTTACATTTCACCTCTCACAGCGGCGCGTCATCAACATTCTACACACACGCAGGCGGCACGTTGCATAACTTCCGGCATCTCCGCACCTCTCCTCCACTCTCCGCTCTTCGTCTCGTAAATCAGTACCAAACCTTCCTTCAATCCTCTCGCACTTCTTCCACTTCGACGGAGTAAATCGTCGATGCAACCGGCGACCTGAATCAGCACCACCGTCTCTCCCATTCCGACGCAATTGAATCTAACCGTACTATCCAACCGGAACTGCGGTGGCAACGGTGGACTTCTTATTCTGTACCATTCGCCGAATCCGGCGGTTTTGGTTGAGGTTTGGTTGCTGTTGTTAGGGCATTTTCTTCTTCCGTCGAATTTCCAGAACGAAAGCTCGACGGCGTGGCTAGCGAGGATGTAGATATGTCCCGCCGCCGCACACGCCGCCACCACGCAGCCTCCGCCCGGTACGGCGCGGCTTCTCAACCACGTACGCGCCTCCACATCGTACATATCCATAGAGCTCGCGTAGATATGAGCCTCCGAACCACCTGAAGCTCCTCCACCGATCTTTAATCCTCCAATCACGTAGAACACGCCGTCGACAGCGGCTCCGATGCAACCGTAACGTCTTCTAGCCGACTGAGCAACGACTTGCCATGAGTCCGTCTCAGGATCGTACATCTCAACCGCTGTCGTTGTTGGAGCACCACCGGCGACGTAGATTCTACCGGAAATCACCGCATTGGCGAATTTCTTCCTGGAGAAATTCATCGCAGATCTAGCTGTGACCATTCCAGACCAAGTATCATACAGAAACATCGCATTTCGGCCAATTAGGTAAATTCTAGGTCCAATAGCAGAGAGACGAGCGTGAGACAACAATCCATAGAAATTACTAAGAAACAAACTCTCCTTCGCTTTAAACAGCGCAACCTTCCACAAACCGCCGTCTCGGAAGTTGAAACTAGCTGCAAATAGACCATAATTAGTAGCGGAAACAGCATAAACTGTATCCTCCAGTTGACCTCGAACTCGGCGGAGATCGACGAACGTAGTAGAGAGGAGAAGCCGAGCCCATTGACGGCAAACGAGGGAGACGGAAGGAAGAGAAGTGGAGGAAACTCTGGAAAGGCACTCCAAAAGAAGGTCGTCCGGGAGAGCGGAGATGGCGGAAGCGGCGGCGACGGCGGCGGGAGGAGTGGTGGCGGTGTTGGTGGTTTGAAAGCAGGATTTTGAAGCGATAGGGACGGCAACGGCGACGGCGGTGGCGGTGGAATCGTTAGGGTTAGGGAAGCAAGATTTGATGAACCAAGAGAAATGGCGAGAATTGGTGTTGGAATTATCAGACGCCATTGGAGAAGAAGAAGGAAAGCATTTTTAAGATCTAATTTTTTCTCTCTTTCTATGTGTGTGGTTGAGAAGAAAAATGGGGAGAAAACAGCAAAAACACATAAATAGAGGGGGGAGTTTGCAATTAACCAAAACTATATTTCTTTCTCTTTTTTCCTCTCTAATCTTTTCTATTTCTCTCTCTAGTCTCTCCTTTTTACTTTTATTTATATTTGGATTTGAAAATCTATCTGGACGTCAACGTAAATATCGAAGTCTAATTATATGAATTTTTTTTAAAAAAAATATTAATTTCAATTTATTTCTGAAAAATTATAGGAACAAAAATTCAAATAAATAAATTTAAATTAATCAATAAATATTTTTCTTACTCGAATAAGCAAACATATCTATTACTTATATTATATTTATATTAATATATTTTTTTTAAAAAAATATATTACTAATATTTTGATGACTATTTTTTTTATATTTGTAGAATTTATACGATACAATGAAAATGTCGATTCCTCCTTACATTGATATCAAATCCATTAAATCGTGAAAATTATCAATGAAAATATCGATATCTCGATGAAAATTTAATATCCGCTTAGTTTGGTATAGTAGAGCTACAAAAAATTGAAAACTAGGTATATTTGTAAGTGTAACACATTTTATAAAAATTTGCAAATCATGCTAGAATTTAGATTTAGTTCTGAAAATCTATCGGTGATAAATCATATCACGAGTAAGAATATATATACACAATAGAGTCTATCACTGATTTAATTGTAAATGTTGCTATACATGTAATACGTAAATGTTGTATTTACGACGTAAGTAGAATACAAAATGAAAAAAAGAATTGAAAAAGGTAAATTTTGAGAAGAATCTTATCCTCTAAATCAAGAATGTGATTCTTATTTTAGTGGGAATCCATAAATCTTCCTTATATGATTCTCATTTTCTGCCCCAATTTATTTTTTTAGGTTAAAATGTAAATATTAGTTTTCTAGGTTTGAATATGAAAGTCCAAGATTCAACTAATTCACATATATTTTTCAACTCGGGTCTAAAGTTTGATTCTCATCCTAAATTTAAAGGATGTTCGTAGATAGACTCAGTTGAATTCTTTTGAACACCCATGCCTAATAGATTTACGACACATTCAAAATTTTTAAAAACTAGCTCATACGTTAGTATAAAGTTGAGTTTTATGCATGTCTAACATGACCATAAACTTTCAAATTAATGTATATTAAATTCATGATTTTTTTTAAAAAAAATGTGAAATAAGTCAAAGATCATATTAGAAAGAAAATTAAAAAGTCACATTTTCAAATACAGCAAAATTTCATATCTATCACTAACAGACACTGATAAACTTCTATCAGTGTATCAGTGATATTTATATAAACTAATAGAAGCTTATCAGTTTCAATCAGTATCTATACTTAATAGAATCTGAAATGTTTCTATACTTCTATTTTCAACCGTTTTGTCATTTAGAATAATTTTACGACTAAAAATTCATGTAAATTGAATGTTTTAAATTTTATTAGATAATTTTTTAAAATAATTTATGGATCGATGCACGTAAATCTAAAAATTCAAGAATTAAACTTAGAAAGTAATATTAATTTTAATAGTTAATGTAGCACATGGATCCACTTTGATATGTGTGCAAGTGTTGCTCTTGACATGTTAGCAAAATTAATTTTAATTAAGTTAAAAAATTTAAGTCAAAGAAAAAAAATATAATTCTTTAAAGGATAATAATGATTTATAATTTCGAAAGATAAAGGAAATTAATATACTAAATTGAAGAAAAAAATTAATTAATTCAATTTTTTTTTAAACCTTAAAAGTCAAAATATTTTATAATTAAATGGAAAATTAAATTATTTCATTTCACAATTATTAAACCCTAGACTTCAACAATCCGACATGATAACATGTCTATCTTTTTTGAAAATATTTACATTTTTTCTCTTTTTGGAAGTGGCAAAAAAAAAAAAAAAAAAAAAAAAAAATCAAAGCCACGACTTTTTTTTCTTTCAAAATGCTATTTTTTTTTTCTTCAGAAATTCACGACAATTTTGTAGTTCAACATGTAGAGATGGAGATTGAAATTTCTGACCTATTAGTCGAGTGTTTATCTTATTAAATGGCTAAGTTGACTTGAGTTGGTAAAACTCACTGGTAATTGTTACAAGAAATTTGATTCTAAATAGTTCGTAACATTTTCAACTTTTCATGACGGTGGTTATTATAGAAATCGATATTGCTAACTCTTATGGAATGGACAAAATATGTTTTTTTTTTTTTTTTGGTCATTTTTCATTTAATCTTTACATTTTTTTTCCTAATGAATACAACAACCATTCACATGGTTTTCATTACAATACATTTTTAATTGTTACTTGCTTAGAGAAGCAATTCATATAAAGTATTAAGTTGCTATTTTATATTCTTTTGTTATATATAAAGTTTAGGGGTTTATTACAACTCGGCGAAGTCGTAATAAAAAATTCTTTAGGTTTCGTTTGCTTTTTCATGAGATTTCAGACAGACATTTAATATTTCTGTTTATTATCCAACCCACATGACATGGATTTTTTAATACCTTGTAAAAGTGTGAGATTTTTATGTCGGGAAGATGAACAACGGGAATGTAGTTTAATTAGTTTATAAATTAAAATAAATTATTTATTACATTTTTTTTAAAGGGGAAAAAATAAAATAAAAATAAAAAATTTTAATCAAAGCCATGACTTTTACCTAATTGATGAGAAATTGCATATCTAATTATTTACTTGTGAATGACTTTTTCAAAATGCTATTTTTTCTTAGGAATTCATGACAATTTTGTAGTTCAAACATGTTGAGATGGAGATTAAAATTTCTGACCTTTTGTAGTTCAACTTGATGAAGTCGTAATAAAAAATCCTTTGATGTTGTTTACTGGAAACGTATATAGATGGTTACCATGATATTTATTTTTTTTATATTTTTAATTAATTAATTAAAACATGGTAACAAATGTAAATTTATAAATGAGAGTATGGATATGTAACAATTACGGATTTCATAGGGCAACCTACATTTTACTACGATTACAACTAAATAACAACAAATGTAAACAAATAAGAACAAATTTTTGACATTGATGAATTACGATTACAAGGAAGTAAACATGACGTAAGTTTCATGTTAACTTTAGAAAATAAACGGTGTATAACGAGTTACAAAAGGATTAAAAAATAAAAAATAAAAAATCAAATTTACTCTTATTATCAATATTTTCAAAATATTTTACATCACTATTCTTATATGTTTGTTTCAATGTAATTACGTTTAAAAAATCCAACTTTGCCATTTCCCTATAAAGAAATAGCATAAAGTCAAATTTTTTAATTTATTAGACCAAACAAAAAATTGAAGTAAAAATAACTATTTTTATAGGGGAAAAGAGATAAATTTGCTTTTAAATATAATTTTAATTCATTTAATGTCTTCGATTACTAATAAATTGACCTAAGTTTGAGCATGATGATATCACACTAACCAATGAAGATTGCAATATCTCAAATTTAAGAAAAAACAATACCTCGAGAAAACATAACTAGTAATCTTGCTAAACCAAACATAGCTTAACTGACATACAATGTGTCAGATACGCAGTTTGTATTCCCCCACCTCCTATTGTACTATAAAAGTAATAACAATAACAAATACTACACTTGATCTTAAACAAAAGGCTGAGAAATGTGTGAAATTTCAAAAGCGTCGTAACCATATTTTCTCGTATTTTTCCATACCATTTGTCAATATATGTAGCTTGTATCAAAGTTAAAATGAACAAAAGTAGTCAACTTAAAGTAAAGGAATTTGAAATCAGAGCCGAACCCACTAACTTCACTCATGCAAATATCAATCATGTAAAGTAACAACTACTCAGACAAACTCAGGTTACATTACATCTATTGGTTGAAAGAACCACAACCATAAATTCAGTCATAGAGAGCATACTTTGTTAGGACTCTGAAACAGAAAGGCAAACAGAAAAACAAGATGCCTTAATGTTAGGAAGGAAAGAAATATGTGGAGAAGAAAACAGAAGCACCACAAACAAATAGTGGAAGCCAATAATAACAGTTCTCAATGCCATATTCTACTACCAAATGTGGAGTATTGGGAGCTAAGAATAATTTACATTTAGGGTAGATCTACAAGGGAGGTTCATCAGTTTGCTGATGGAGCTCGGTCGTCGGGTCCAGCAAGAATGATCTGCTCAACATGAGTATGTATATAACTATTAGATCCTGAGATTCTACCTTGGGAAACAAGAAGAAAAAGGAAAGCAACGGCGAGCTAAACTAGTACTCAAGAGGAATGATGGCGAATCTCTCTACATCAGTTTTTATCTATTATAAATAGCACTTTTTTGACCGGGATCAATACCGAGACCAAAACAAAATAAAATATTTATAGAAGATTGTGTATGACATCTTATTTATAGATGTGTAAAGATTTAGGCTGGGCAGGGGTAAGATGGGAGAACCAAACTAAAATTGAAACTGAATTATTCATGATAGTCATAGAGAGCAAGCAGGACGTACATTGCAATCAAAAGCAAACCTCCTGGCTAGCATAATGGCTGCATTTCTGTCTCTCTCAGATTCAAATGCTAATATGTAAGAAAGATCTTTCTTAGCTTGCCAAAACAATGCTTGAGCTGCAGCATTGCCACCACCACGAACTCCGCATAACTAAGCCCGAGATAAGTGTCAGTAGAGACCAACCAAGCAAATATGTTTACTTCCATACTGACAAAAATATTATTGGTTCACAAGCTAGTTCCAAATTTGGAATAATATTCAATTACCTGCATTGATGAAGAATAATATTCTTTAGCGATGGTGTTCTTTCCCTTGCAGAGCTTTATCCGCATCTTTCCAACATGGAGTGAATGTATAGATTCTGATGGATTATTTACTCCATTCACCTGAGTAAGAACTACCTGAAATAGAAAAAATACAAGGGAATTAACCCACTCCATAGAACCATAGAGCAGAAGACCGTTGAGAATCCACATGAAAAAAGAATGCAGCGGCAAGAGTCCTTCGTGAAGGACTGAATCACTGATATACGTATCTCAAAATATTTTAAGATGTGCTATAATGGCAATAATATAATTATAGGAAAAGGCTCCAAAAACATTAATGAACATGATAAACAAAACCATAAGGACAATACATAACAAATAATGAGTTGATAAATTAGGAGAAATCAAAATACGAGTACCAAAGACGGCGGTTTTATATTTTTACTTCTATTTTCGTTTTCAGAAAGAAAACTGTTCATTTTATACGGAAAGAGAACAGGTGACAATGATATTGAGGAGTTGCATTTGATCATATTTCTGACTTCCGAAGAAAAAAGGAAGGTGGGACTTGGAAGGAGCGCTGTAAGGCTTTATATGGAAACAAGATGGATGACAAACATATTGTACATTCAACGTGTAACCTAGTCCTCGTCCAAAATCAGTTGTAGATTACTCCTTTTCTGTTCACAATTAACACCAATTAGAGAGTTTTTCCTTGACATCAGAAGTGGGAGGATATATCTTATCTTTTCCACTTAGTACTTGTATATTGTTTCTTGTCCAAAGGAACGTCCATTCTAACTTAAAGTTAAGTTGGCATGATGTACTGTAGTCCTTGTGGGGTTTGATTTATTTTGGTTTGCACAGTTTACTTATAACAGTGGAGGATACCTTGACCTCAAACTTTCCTTTGCAACTTCCACAATCAACACTAATACATTTGGTGCTGATAATAAAATTAATCTTTTTAAAAAATCTCCATAAGTTTAAGGCTTCGAGAGATGCATCATTTATGCCACATGTTAATTATAATTTCAACCTCTGGCACTTGCCTATGCCATACTAATCATGCATACGACAAAATCTTTGTAAAGAGAAGGAAAACGTACATTAAACTCAACATCATGCTTCCGCACGAGGGCTTCAACATAGCTTCCCAGACCAGCAGCTGTTAGATAAACAAAGATTTAGTTCCTTCACATGAATCCAACAAAGTGGAAAAACAGCTATAGCAGCAGAAACAAGAATTATCGATTACATCATATGCATCAAAGTATATTTATACACATAATTCTTAAACTACCTGGATCAATGGGGCCAGTGGTTGTCAAAGTGATTCTATAATCATCTAAAATAACATCAGCTTGCAAGATTTTCCCAACGTCAAAAGGCTCTGGAGCATAAACAGATTTTGTAGCTCCTGTGAATGTGATAAATTAGAGAAAGAAACATCCAGATTCCTCCTTGAGAAGAAATATGCCGAGCAGTTAGCATTATGAAATTACAAACGAAACATTTCAACTGAATTACAAGTTAAACCTAGGAATTATACGTCTAGAGTACCTGAAATAAGTTCCTTTTTGCCACCTTCAGATGCTACACGATACCACTGGATAGAGCATTTTGAAAGGTCTGGAGAAGTATCACAAGAAGGTTGGATACGGAGATATGAACCCAAAGACTCAGTGCCATCTATCTCGTACAAGTTGGAATTGTCTCCCATTGCCTTCTTGCTTATTGCAAGCTGAAAAATATGATGGTTTAAAGAAAAGAGATCAGGATTATTTAAAAAATTAAATAAACAAAACAGAATCGATATTTTCGAGAACAAAATGAAAGTGGGACATCATTAAGTTGAATTTGCATAAGGTCTTTAATGAGATTTTTGAGAGACTTGCCATTGACATTTTTTAGATCAGATAAAACGAAGCAAAAACAGCATTGAGGGGTGCCATTAATGCAATTGTGGACGAGACTGGAATTTTTCTTATCCACAAGAAGTCAATTGCTTTGAAAGTCTACAACTTTAGACGTGTAAGATAAATAATCACCTTTTATGATAATGATTTCCAAAATTTTGACAAAGAAATATAGAAGGTATTGCCTCGTGCTATAACCAAAAGGGTACTTCATCGTCAGAAATTCTGGATTAGGTCTTCATTGTAGGCATATAATCCATTGAATTTTCTTCGCCGAGGTGCATGGAAGAAAGGATTTGCTTATAAAATGGAGAACCTGGTGCAGGGATTAAAGAAACAAAGGATACTAACAACACATGAACCTTTTCCATTTCCTTATTCATATCCTTGAGTGGAGGTCTATAAATAGCGAAGGGCCCGGCATACCTGCTTTCATTTTCATAACTAGGTCTCCCTTTTGGTTATACTCATAGCACACAAACCTTTTCCTTATTCATGTCCTGGGGTGGAGGTGTATAAATCTTTTTCTTCTTGGAAGATGCCATACTTTGCCAAGTGTAAAAGACCTATCTTGGTAGATTTAGAATGGCATTCCACTGTATTTTATTTCCCTTTTACAAGTTCTTTCATCTAATAGTTCTGAAACAGAGAAACTTACTGGAATTTTCTATCAGAATGGGAAAGGGGGAGGAGGCGAATCTCATTTGTTTAGAGAATCAGTTACCAGGTGGCTTTGCAAGGAGGATAATTTAGAGATAGGAAACACAACATTGAAGAATCTCTCTTTTAAATAGGTGTTTGTGATGTTTTCATTTGAATCCTAGTGTGGCAAACCATAGAACTGTATAAAAAAGTCCTTACATACCGGAACCTTACAAGGACCAAACTTCCTCCCTAAACCGATCCGCACCTCTAAGCACTCAAAAGTGCTGATTATCCCCAAAAAACTACAACCTCTAGGCTGAACTGTGCCTACATTTGCGAACTCAAAATTATTTCTAAAAGAAAACTTCTACTGCCTACTTTTGAGAAATGACCGTAACATTCTTGCAAAAAATACTTGGATTGCCTCCTGCTGGCTGCCGCTTTATGGGTGAACCAATTATCATAAATTCCATTTCAGGAGGGCTCTTTTTCCTAGAAAGGCAAATTGAGTATTTATCTCCTTATCTATCAATTCGAGGATATTAATGTCGGGTTCTAAGGATAAGTAAAGTCTTGAGTCTTTTGCCTTTTTGTGCACTCCTTTCTTAGCTGGCTGCCTCTTTTGTTACTTCGAGGTTAACAACGTGGTTCTTTTGTCTTTGTAATGCCTTTTCATAGGATCCTTTTCCCTCTCCCCCCCACCCCAATCTTCTGTATCCTTTTGGACTTGTTGTCATTCAACAATTTGGCTACTCCCATGAGCTGGTACTTCCTGTTAGCCGGTTGGATGAAGCACTTTTCCTCCATTATCTAACTTAAATGCATTTTTGGGCAATTTTAGGAAAAAAAATTCTGCAATATAGAGTTCTCTTTAACTAAAGCTACAACTACAAACATGCTTCACCCCAGAAAAAGCTTGCATACAAAAGGATCACTCTCAAGGCCACATGCAGTTCTTCCAAAACAATTAAGCAAAGAGAAAACCAAAAATATCAGAAATGGAAATTTCTCATATCATAAGATGACAAACTTACTTCTTTCTGAAGTAGTATGGAATACTTAGACTTCTCCGCTAGTTGCAGTCTCAATGCCTGAAGCTCGTGTTCCATGTCCATAACCTGCATATACTCAAGTCTTGAAATAATTTTCCATAAAAATATATAACACACACACAATTTGATGTGCATTATTATAATTCATACACATCTTACATTTTTGTCCATTTCTAAATGTGCACTTC
>JBBPDJ010000008.1:3053296-3094479 GCA_037974625.1 Cucumis cinereus | reverse complement strand
TCCCCCCCCCCCCCCCCCCCCCCCCAAAAAAATTTTGTATTAATCACAAAATTTTCAAAGTATGTGAAGAACACGGCATCAAATTTATCCATACTTAAAAGGACCACATAGAGAGTCCATCCTTGTCATTATACCCAAGGATGATATATGTCACGTAAATTAATTTAGAAGAGAAATAAGGTAAGTTCTGCGATAATAACAACATAAAAAATGCAGACCTTGCTTGGTTGGTGGAGCATTTTGATCCTTCTAGCCTCTTGAACCTCCTTCATTAGTTCCTCCAGGTCCTGAACACGTTAATGAATTGTGCTAGATAAGCTATTGGAAATAAAGAGGAAACGAAAACCAGCAACAAAAATGCACCATATAGTTAGATAAGAAAGGCTGTAGCTTCTTCTCTCTTTTCCCGCCCCTCTAGTAGAGAAGAAACAGACAACAGGATAGGTCAGCGACTCTTGTTGGGTGCCCTAAATAAAAAATTTATTTCTAGCCATAGTTTTCTTGTTTTTTTAATCAACTTTAATTTAAGGATGGTCAAGTAGTAGAGTTCTTTGGCAAGGGTTTTCTCTACCCCAGCCCCTTCCATTTTTTTGTTTGGTTGAATATATTGTTTCTTATATATATATATATATATATATATATATAATTAAATTTTATTCTGAAGGGGAAAAGAAGACAAGGTTAGAAGTAAGAGATGGGCTGTGAGCAAGGAACACGCAATAATTGAAAAGGAGAAACCTGCTTCCCAGCTGCACGAGACATTCGTTCATGTTCTTGTAGGGCTTCTTCCACTCTCTGAACTGCTTCTCTAGCATTTTCAATTTCTGCACGTGCAAAAGCTCTTTCCTCATCAACAAGTTTCTTAGCATCTTCTGAAGCCTACATAACATTATAAACTCTCAACACAGGAACAGAAAAGATGTGAAAGGCAATGCATTACAGTGAAGAATAGAATAAAATTCAAGCCCAAATTTTTTTAAATAATATAATTAATTCAACTTCTTATACAAATTTAAAATCAAATAAAATTCAAGACGAAAATTTTACAACAAAACAATTAATTCAACTTCTAATACAAATTTAAAATAAAAAAAATTCAAGACCAAAATTTTAAAATAAAATAATTAATTCAACTACTTGTACAAATTTAAAACCAATCATCTTCTTGCAGCCATATGCTTAAAAGTTAAAAGACTTACGTATGATGAGTTGCACACTCAAATTTAATATTTTCCTCTCATATTTCTTTTAAAGCCTATTAAAATTTCAATTCAAAACATTAACAACTAATAACTAAATATACCATTAAGCACTTTAATTAAAACATCGAACAATTGTTTGACACATGTCCAATAACTATTGGAGAGTCAAATCCCCCTACATGATTAACCGGTATGTGTTAAACACACTACAATTCCATGTTCATAAGATAAAAATTTGTAAAATAACCTAATAACTAAACAGCATACATGATTGCAAAGCTGACTCCTCTTCAAGTGGTTTTTTTAAAACAATTAGTCATGAAGCTATATCTGTCTATCATCTAATTAAGAATAGAATTGAGGGAACAAAAATCCACAACTATGCAGTAGAAAAATAAAGTCATTTAATTCAGCATCTTTTAGAAAATCACCCAGGCTGGAATTAACCAATCCTAAATAACTGTAAACATTTTGAATCATGAATATTTCTCGCTCTTTGGGTAACTATATTGATCTTTTTGGTCTTTGTTGTCCTTGGTTGAACACTAACAAGGTCAAAAAGTAAATTTATCGGTTGCATCTCCGTATGAAAAAAACGACATCGTTGTAATTTTTTGTTTTTGTTTTCGAAAGTTTATTTGGAAATAAGAGGTGCTCCAAAGTTGCTTAAAAGAGAGAGAGAGAGAGAGAGAGAGATGCTCCAAAGAGGAATATTATGGGACTACCTAGCTCTTTGGGGGTGAGACACGCCTTTTTTTGTATATTTCATTTATCATAAAGCTATTTAATAAAATAAACATAAAGAAATAGCAATTGGAATTTAATACATGCTTTTTCTAAGATATGGGGAACATATCACGCAAAATTCAATTAGAATAATAAACAAACCTGCTTAAGAAAATTAGCTAGCTTCTTCACTTCAGCCTTTTCTTGAATAAGTTCCCCTTCTCGCTGAGTAAGTTGAACTGCTAATGCCTCCACCTGTATCAAGCAGAATCAAGCACCCCAATTATTATGCTTGAGTTCAGAGATGGCATCAGAAGCACCAACATTGCAAATAAGGAACTGAAAGGGTACGCTTAAGTAATAAAGGAATAGAAGAAATTCCTTGCCAGTCTGGTACTTATTACAGATCCGTCGGCAGCCATATATATAACACAAGCATACCTACTCAACCATATAGGGACGAAGATTATTTTTCATGTTTTTCAACCCAACAATCACATAAAACTCTCAGTGTGTCCATGACCCTTACGCAAAATCACAGAAATTTAAGAGCAGATAAATTTCACTGTATGATACACAAACCTAAGACCTGAGCCAAATAACTCTTATCATTAGAACTTTTTCATGTTACATGGCCAACTACCTTACAAGCACACAACTCACTAAATGCATCTGAAATGAATATCAAATCACCAGCTAGAATAGTGCTTAGGACACAACACCCAATAAGGCTTTTGTTAACAAGTCCCTGAACTTAAAAATGTTCAGGGATTCCTCCAGCCTTTTTCCCCAGTAGCTATTAAGCTCCTGAAAAGTTACTTGAAAAATTCATGTTCTAACTTACTTGGCCAAGAAATCTTAAAAGTATAACAAGCACTCAAAAATATCTAGTACAAATATGCAGTCTATGCGTGACAATTGACGGCATAGTAGGGAAGACCCAAATATTGTATTGCATCAACCCAGGTGAAGTTCAAGTTTCAACTTACTCGGGTAAGAGAACTTAAAATAGGACAAGTGCCCAATAATTTATGATTGACCTAACTTTAACTGGTTGCCGACCTAAGTACTGCAAGTCTAAGGCACACTCATAACATTAATAACCATAATTTTCACCCAAGATAAAATTGCAGTTCAAGATTTCCAAATGCATGTTCTGAAATCAACTAGGAAAATCGTAAAATTTACCATTGCAATAGCTTCCTCTACATCATCCTTATTCCTTCCTGCAACACGTCCTCTTAATGCTTCCAGTGCATCCCTCAGCTTCTTCAATAGAACATGTTTTTCCAGTGAAGCTGCCTCTCTTAGTCTAGCCTGAATTGCACAAGTAATTACATTATAATTGGAGCATTTTTCATATAAATATCTAATTTCAGATTTACCCAGTTAGTGACTGAAATAGAACTATGAAAGAATAATTCACCAAAGGGAACTGATCTATATTTTTCAACTTGCAACAATCATGCGAATGAAAAATTTGATATCAAACTAGTAATAAAATTTAAACCAATCGTGCGAATGAAATGAATCAAATAAATATAAAACTATTAATAAAAATTTGATATCAAAAGGAAGTATAATATCTACGCTAAGTGTGAGAGAAAGCCTTCTTTTATTATTCATTTACATGAGATGCAGAGTAGTTAACACCTAAGAATTAAAAGAAGAAGATAGTTTTAAGAGTATGCTTTCTCATTTTGATTAAATAACAAGTTTATCCCTGAACTTTGAAGGTTGTGTCGAGAATAGGCCCCTAAACTTTTAAGTACATCTAATAGGTTCCCAAGCTTTCAATTTTGTGTCTAATGCAACCATGATATTTAAAAGTGTCGATTAGATCTCTACGTCAAATAGGTTCCTAACCTTTCAATTTTGTGTCACTTGAGTCACTCAACTTTCAAATTTGGGTCCAATATTTAAAGTTCATTGATCTGCCAAACACAAAACTGAATTTTATCTCCTAAAAAACTTTGACTTTTCAATTTCAAACATTCATGAACCTTTAAAAAAATTATAATAAATCATGTGCTAAACTTGTAATTTAACTGTCAATCTTTGATTGAACAGGATAAGCTAGCCTGCTAGTAAGTAATGAATAAAAAAAGTAGATATTTAGCTTATAAACCAATTATGTACAAGAGGGAGAAGTTTGCTTGTTTTGATAGAAAACAAAACTTTTCATTGGAAAAATCTAACCTCTTCTGATAACTTAGCAGCAGCAGCCAAACCCTTCTCAAATTTACTGGCCAAGTCTCGAACTGAGAGGCGTTTCTGCTGTTCCAACAGTTGAGCAGTCTCGCGAGCAACAACCTCCTTCATAGATAGTACTTTGGGATCATCTTTAGCCTCCACAATCTGATTGTTAGGTCCAATTTTGTAGTTTGGAAACCGACTGGAAGCAAATATAACATCAGCTGATACAGCTGATACACCCTCTCTTTGCATTGTGTCACTATAAGTACGGCTAATCCTTGTCATTTTTTAGCCGGGTTACTCTGTAAACCAACAGATTGGTCTGTTAAGGCACCAGAGCAAACATATAACCAAATGAAAAAAAAAACTCCCTTAAACAACAAATTTATTTCTAGAGCAATTTTCAAAAACAACTTTGCTAAAGATATGCCACGAAAAGAGGGAAAGAAAACTAGCTGACAAAATATTGAGCTCAGTAAGAACTATCTAGTTTAACTTTGTAGGATCGATCATTCTTTCAGAGACTTCTAATGAATCTCATACTTTTTTTTTTATTATTATTTCTCTTGCTAGAAAACAACAAACTTCATTGATTTCTAATTGTCTAATGTTGTTCTCTATTTCCATAAATTTTAATAAGCACCCAACACGCATCACAGATAGCATCCATTCCAAAGAACACGAATACAAATACCCAATTGGCAGCCAAAATTGACCAATAAAAAACACGATGAGGGGCAAACAATGCAGTAATTTACCATTACAATTGAAGATCAAAATCAAACCCAAAACACAAAAAGTCTCAACCAACAAGCACATAAGCAACAAAACCCAGAACCCAATTCGCAAAAATAATAACCCAAAAACAAAAAGAAGAAAACCCATTTAAAAAAAAGCTCAAAACTAGAGACAAAAAAAAAAAAAAAAAAGTTGAAGTTTGAACTTACAGACGACTGAAAATACTCTGAAGAAATCAAATTAAGTGGGGGTAGGGATTTCCAGGCTCTCTGATTCTCGGATCAGATACGGAAGAAGAAGAAGGTCTTGGACTCGATTACCAAACAGAGGCAGAAAAACGGAATAATATTAATTGAGGTATTGAGAGAGAGAAAAAAGTAGCTGGTTCGCTTTTTGAAAAGCGACAGGAATGGAGAGAGAAAGAGAAAGAGAAGCCGGCCTGTGTTATTAATTTGGGGAAAATGGGTGTTCAAGGAAGAGAATGAGAGAAGATGAAGAATGAACTGTGGAGTCATATGCTTATGCTTTAAACTTAAAACTCATTGGCTATGGCGGGTCCTCCTCACCATTATTTCCTCTCTACTACAGACCAGTTCCCTCTTCCCCCGTTTTGTTCTTGCTCCTTGATTTTGCCGTTTGGTGAACTTTTTTATTTATTTTTTATTTTTTTTAATAATGTATTTATTCACTAAAATCAATCCTCTAACATCCACGTTAATGTGATAGTAAAAATGATTTAGAGGTAAATAACGGGTCGGAAGGTTCTCGAATGGACCAAACAAAATTAAATTTTATCGGTTCAATATGCAAGAATGAGTTTGGCTCACTGACTTGTTTTTTTCAATGTTTTTCTTTTTTCACTAAAATTAAATTTTTGCATGAACAAAATATTTTATTTATGTAAATTATCTAAACATTGTATATTAATTTTTTAAAAAATTATAATCAAACAAATCAACAAGCATTTTATGCATGAAATCTAAGTTCATGTAAAATCCAAGTTTACATCCAAATTCATTCCACATACATAATAATAATAATAAATTAATTAATTAAAAAAAATTGGGTTGGGTCTGGTTGACCGGATTTTTTGAACCCAAAATAAAATATAACCAAACCCAACTCTTACGGTTTGGGTTGGGTAATCCGAGTTGGTCGGGTTATCAGATTTTTTGAACACCCCTAATGTTTAGCATTATGTTTTTGTTCACATTAAAAATTTGTCTTAATAAATATTAGTGAACCTTGTTTTATTTTGTAAGAAAAACACTAATTCGAACTATCCTAAACTTCTACAACAATGATTCATATGTTGTGTTTATTTATACGGATGAGATACAACGTTTATCTTTTATAACATAAATGTTTGTTTTCTCTTAGTGAGTATTCGGGGTAGCTTATGTGCACCTCGACTAGTCTCACAGGATAATCTGCTTGATCCTACAACATTTGAGTGTAAAAAAATTCGTAGGATATTGTCACAGGTAGATGATATGAATTGAACTCATTGACTTATTAGTCTCTTATTGAGAGTCATATATACCCCATATATACGTTGATGGTACCATTAATATATTATAGTTCCGGTATTATTGAATAATTCTTTTTACAAAGGTATTTGATTAATTTATTATTGAATAAATTAATTATACACTTATATATGGTTATGAATGTTGACAATATTATCCAAGGATATACCAATTATACTTTGACACACCAATGATTATTTGTTATAAAACATGATATGGATATGAATTTGATAAGCCTTTATCAAAGGAAAGGAAAAAGAGAAAGAGTGAATATCACACAAAAGTACTTAGTAAGAGATCCCAATGAGGGCCACCATACAGAAACGCGTCATACGGACGAACAAATATATATGACGCTCACACAAGAAGCAAAAAAATGAGTCTAAGTGTTGAGATGCACGTGACACAGAAATTCGTTAATATGCTTAACACTTTTGCGACATACAACCCGAGAGTTGTTAGTTTATGATACCATGTTACAAAGACGTATTGCATAAATTGGGTGTACACAACTCACGAGTTCATGAATATGACACTAGGTCACACAAACATGACATAGACTGTCTCAATCCTACAACTCATGGCTCGTATCATGCACAAACTCGTCACACAAACTATCGATTGTGCACGATACGCTTTCAAATAAATAACATCATATACATTAATATCACAACAAACCATTAACAAATAAAATAGTTAAAACCTATACATATAGTTGGAATTCACATAATTTAGAAGTAAATTATTTAGTTAATCTTTTCGTATTATAATTTTCAATTAACAAATCAGAGTTAAAACCTATATTAGCAAAACTTAACTTTTTATTTTTGATTACCATCCAAATATAAAATTTTAAATTAATTCATAATAAATACTTTTCGTTCCAAACGAGATAAAAGTTTTTAAATTCATTTCTCGAGTTTTAAATCAAAAGTCCTAAAATAATTTTTTAAATTTTCTTGAAACCCAACGATCGAAAGAAAGGATATTCTTCATACAAATTCCAATTAATTGGAACGTTGTATCCATTTATTTAACAAAAGAACCATGAACTCTATTTATTTTGTCAATTGGCCAGCTATAAATTGCAAATTTGGTCATTAGGATATCGAGTTTAATCTCGATGATTTTAAAAGTTGGAATTTAACTCTCATAATTGTATCAACCTTCCTAAATAGTTCATATAATTCGATAAAATCCTCATAAATAATATCTATCATAAGGGGCTATTTATTAAAAAAAAATTACCAAACTATATGACTATAAAATCCAACTTTTTTCAAATTACAGAGACGAAATTTACAATTTAACTTAGATTGTACGTTAAAAACATATCCATATACTTTTCGTAATCATGATTTTCATGAAAGCTCATGACATCACAGTCTCCAAAAGTATTTCTAGGTCACATATTGAATGAATTTGAAATCATGTGACATTAAAATTTGAAAATGTGACATTTTTGTTCATACATGAAAGTTTTGAATTAGTCAAAGGCGCCATTGTTTCACATATGAAGAAAAGTCAAAAGCTTTTTTTCTATCTTATCTATTTTGAAAGAGATTGTAATTTGTCCATACAAAGGGTCAGATATTAGATGATTTGATAGAAAGTGACACTAAAGTTTTGTAAAGATGGACATGGAAGTGGTCATTTCAACAATTTTATCAACGCTTTATTGAAGTTTTTTTTACTTAACCTAGACACGAAGAGATGATGAATCGAAGATGAATCAGATTTCAAATGTTATGGATAATTTCAGTATAGTTCACTGTAAACGTATTCAAAGAATTTTGATGATCCGAAAAATCTGATCAACTCAACCACAATTCAATCTGTACGGTTTAGGACAACTAGGAGTTGATTTCTAGACAGAAACGATGGCTTGAAGTTTTTAAAGAGATTAATGATTGATGAGATTGTTGGAGGATAATTTCGAACTCGGAACTACAATAATCAAGAACCCAACTTGCTTTCCTTTCCCTCTTTAGTCTTCGTTTCTTTGTATTTTAGATACGATATGAATTGTCCATATTTGGGTCATGACATTAGAGATTGGTTTCATGTTCTTAGGGTTTTGATGTAGTTTTTAGATTATCGAAACTAATTTAAATTATTCTTGATTTGGTCATGCATTTTCATGTTAGTATGTTGTTTCTTAATGTTTTTAGACATTTGGCCAATGTTTGAACGACGTTTACTTAATATCTTGTTCGAGAGAGAGGACTTTTGGAACGATCTAGCATATATATTTGAATATTATTCAATTATCTATGAAAGTGATAAGAGATTAATAAAGATCAATGATGATGAAACTTAATTAAGACCGCATCTAATTAATTGATTGCATGACAATGAATTGATGATTCCCCCCCCCCCTCAATATTAGACTTTTAGGCCTACTGTTAGCATAAGATAAATTGTGTAACTAAATTAATTTCAATATAATTATAAAAAAAATGATATCAAAGCTCGTTTTTATTTAAAACACTTTTGATAAAAAAAAACTTTAGACTACACTTCAAAAACTAAACGGTTGTCAAACACTCAAATTTTGTCCAAAATGACTTATTTTTTAAATTAAACACTTAAAAATGTATTCCAAACATACTCTAATTTATAAAAATATAATTGAGAAATTGTTTATAAAGACGAATGTCACGTTAATACCACAATCAAGTATAACTCAAACTAAAACAAATTTACTCCAAACATAGATCATTATAATCTAATCGACTATAATTACATCTTTTAGGCCATGTTTACCCCACTAAAAACTTAATAAATCAATGATATTAAATTGTTGTTTATTTGTGTTTTTCATTTGTATTGACATGGGGCATGCTTTCAAATCTATAATCAAATTGTTACTGGAAAGCACACCGTGTTGTTACCATCACAATTACAATTACTATTATTGTTTTTAAAAAAAATTAAGAATTTTAACATTTTTACAGCTATCGTCTATCACTACCGTTTGATCCTCATAAGTAAACGAGACTATCCATCATTTTAAGTAAACTTGAAAAAGAACATAATTTTAAGTAAACTTGACTAAAAATACCGTTTGATCCTCATAAGTAAACTTGAAAAAGAACATAATTTTAAGTAAACGAGACTAAAAATATTATCGTTATATTTGACTATGATCCATTATGATTGGCCTACCTATCAAATTTGGTTACCATTACACCGATTTTAACTGAGGATCGATAAAGGTGGCCTTAAATTCATAATCCATTAATAATTCGTCCCAAAGAGGCTGCACCCAAAAAAAAAAAAAGCTTCCATTCAATTGGAGCAGCCGTAATCGGTTAAGAACAAACGAGATCCAAAAAAAGCAAGAAGAAAATCGGAATTCGGAATTCCAAAAGTGACAAGAATCAGTGGGTTCTCTTCTCTTCACTTTCGTGCGTCTCATAATTTTTCCTTCCCTGATTAAGAAAATACGTGTGTGACAAATCAGGAAAGTTTCAAGCAAAAATCATTTCAATTTTCACACCCCCCATTTTCTTCCCTCCACTTGTCCTCTCAGATCAGATCTATCCATCTCCTCACTGCCACAGGTGCCTACTTCTAATCGTTTTCTTCCCAAATTCTTCTTCTTTTTCCCTCTTCCTTCATGGGTTTTTTTTTTTTTTTTCACGTTATTGAGTTTTTTTTCTATGAATCTCCGCTGCTTTACTGCTGCAAAACAATTGGGTTTTTGTGTTTATGGCTGTTTGTATTGATTCTTGGTGTTTCTTGATGAGTTGGCAAATCAAGAGGCTGGCTTGGTTTTGTAGAGTCGTATTGGATGATCAATGATATACAATATTGAATTTTTGTGTGAATTTATGTTTGGTTTCAATGAAATTGAAATCTTATGTTCATTAATGGGTCTTCGTTTTTTTTTTTTTTTTTTTTACATCTTAAGACTAAAAGGTGGGTGTTTAAATTAGTTTTAATTTGAATTCTGAAATAAATGCTGTTTATCTTTAGGACCTTTGGGCTTGTGCTGCTGGTAGAGAGGTTGCGGTTCAATGTTTGAGGAGGTGCTCTTGAATCCTCCTTTTCGTGACAAGGAAGGTTCTTTGGTAGTTTTGTTGTTTTACTCCGTTACAGGGCATTTGGCTTGAGAGGAATAGTATACTAGTATAGTATGGAGAGAATGTTTGGGATGTGATTAAGTTTAACTCATCCCTGTGGGGGTTTGCTAATACTGTTTTTCAAAATTATATCGGTAATATGATCGAGGAGTGTTAGTTGCTCGATCAGGGAGTTCTTCCTCATTTTGCCTTCTAAGGAGAAGGGCCGCTTTCTTGGGGAAGCCGGGGTGTGCGTCTTGTTATAGGTTTTATGCGGAGAGAGAAATAAACAATAATAGAGTGTTTAGAGGGTTGGAGAGGGACCCTAGTGATGTGTGGTCCTTGGTGAAGTTCTATATCTTCCTCAATTTCGAAGACCTTTTGTAACTTCTCTTTAAGCAACATTTTAGTTGGACACCATTTTTTAGAGAGTTTTTGCGGGTTTGGTTTTTGTATGCCCTTGTATTCTTTTATTTTTGTCAATGAATGTTATTCCTATCGAAAAAAATATTACATGGTTAATATGATTCTTTTGGATTAAAACCACTCTCTATAATTGGGCGTGAGGGTTGTTTTTTTTCTTTTTGTTATGCTCTTGTATCTTCTCATTTATCTCATTGAATATTTAGTTTCTTATAAAAAAGAAGAAAGTTTCAAACTGCCTGGTTGATAAGTGATGTGTGTAATTATTATAGAACTAAGAGTTAAAATTTGATCTCTTGATGATAGATCAAACCTTAAGGTTGGTTTTTGAAAGCGTTGTGGATGGGGATTCAGACGATGGGTTCTCAATTCAACGGCCAACAATCTCATTTACAACCTGCCTCGTTGACAAGGCAAAACTCATGGTACGGTCTTACTCTTGATGAGGTTAAAAATCAGTTTGGTGGAATGGGAAAGCCATTAGGCAGCATGAACCTTGATGAGCTTCTTCATAACATCTGGACAGCTGGAGCCAACCAATCGATGGGAATGGAGAGTGAGAGTTCCTCTTCAGTATATTCTCTCCAACGTCAGGCCAGTTTCTCACTGGCCAGAGCATTGAGTGGAAAGACTGTTGATGATGTGTGGAGGGAGATTCAAGAAGGGCAGAAGAAAAAAAATCGTGAAGATTTGAAAAGTCAGAATAGTGAGACTACACTTGGTGATGTGACTTTAGAGGATTTCTTGATACAAGCTGGGATTTATGCCGAGGCTTCTCCAAGTCCCTTGGATACCATTGATACTATGGCATTGGCAGAGAAAAAATTTTCACCGGAAATGGGCTTGTTGTCATCATCCCTTTCACTAGGCACACTGTCAGAAACAACGATACCAAAACGGAGGAGGGATCCCTCCGACACACTTGAGAAGACTATGGAGCGGAGGCTAAAGAGAAAAATTAAGAATAGGGAGTCTGCTGCTCGCTCTCGAGCGAGAAAACAGGTCATTATTTGGCAAATCTTTCCTCTAGAGGACTATTTATTTATCATGTTTCTCTATTCTGTTAATCTGTTTAGCTAATCTAGTGATTCTAACGTAGGCCTACCATAATGAATTGGTGAACAAGGTCTCACGCCTTGAAGATGAGAATTTAAAGCTCAAGAAAGAGAAGGTGAATGATTTTTTCATATGTGAACTGTTGTGTGATCATGCACCCATATGCCTTGCGTGATTTAGTGACTTTTAACTTTCAATGAAACGTGAAACGTCTATGATCAGATTTTTTTGTTCACAAAACCATGTAATACATAAATAAAATAACCCACATTCTTAGTTTGTGATGTTTTTGCCTATATGCATTCTCAATATTAGCATGCTCTCAATCTATGGACTTTCAGTAAGTGAGCAACAAAAAAAAGTAAGCGAGCAATGCAAAAGTTGCATCTCTACAGTAATTCATTCAGTAACCGTCGTGAAAACTAATTTGAAGCTGGAAGCTTTTTATAATTGCCTGGTGATTAAACAGGACTCATTATGAGAATAAGTTTGTGCTTGTCTTAGCCTACATGTATTGCTCAATATCAATTTATTATCATTCTATTGACTTTCTTAGAGTTAGAGATGCTAATTTGAAGTGGGAGATTCATATAATTATCACTAGGCCAAAAGAAAAAAGGACTTCCCTTGAGTCAGCTTATAAATTGGTCTTCTCCTATGTAGATTATGTTTACAGATTATAACTGAGAATGGGAGGATAACAATAGTTTTCCTTCTCACAATTCTTGAGCTATCAAGATCCCACTAATTTCTTTTTTATGTCCGTGAGTGTCCCACCTAGCTTACACGTACCTCGACTAATCTTATGGGACAACCCGTCTGACCCTACAACATTTGGGTGTCAAGAAAACACCTAGAAAATTAATTCCTAGGTAGTTGGCCATCGAGGTCCCACTATAATAAAGGATTTTGTTGCCGCCTATTTTGGTAAAGAGAGAACCAGGGATCTATCTTTGGGATAACTTTGATGTTTGTTAGAACTTGGGTTTAGGAGGAATATTGATGAAATTGAAATTTGAAGAAGGGGCTCTCTTTAAGCCTTCATGATTGATGGTTGTAGTTATAGTCTCATTGATTAGGCCGATGGCAGATTGTGGAATGTAGATTTCCTGGGAACTCTCTTTTCTTCTTTGCTCGAGCATTTGACTAGAGAATGCATGGTCTTTGTAAAGCTATCTCCTTGCAAATTCTCTTTGGACTCTTCTCCTTGGAGGCCGTAAATATTGGATAGAATCCAAAAGACCTTTAATTCGGACATCCTCTTACTACTTTGGGACAACTTACCCTCGGTATCTGTTAGGGTTCCACTTAACAATTATTAATATCAAAATATAAAGTATGAAGAACTACTAGATAAACCAAGTATGAGTCACTTGGAACCTCCCCTTGAATATGCTAACTCAAGCCCTAACTCACTCTGACAGTTGCTTCCCTTCCCTAAGCTCCCTCTATCTATTTATAACCAAATACACTAACTCCCTAGCTCAGTACTCGTATGCCCTTACTAATGTCATACTAATATCCCTAGCTAATGACGACTTAGTAAAATCAGACATAATTACAACTTTTTAAAATCTAGAAACTAAGAGGATAATGTGTACTCAAAATAAAACAGTAGTCACGTTTATGGTGTATGAATGCAATTCAATATCATATGCAAAAAGAGGATTCGTTCTTAGTTCGGTTAGTCTCGGTTTAGTTTGCTTAGATGAAATGTAATTATATTTCTTCTTGTTTGCCATTTTTCTTGATTGATGAACTAGATGCAGATTTGTTGTTTGACCGCTATATATAGAATATTTGTTCCACGTGTATAGTTTTGAATCGTTCTTGTTTAGCTTTCGTTTTTTTTTTTTTTTTTTTTTTTTTTTTTTTTAATTTTCGAATGATCCTTCTACCTAGTTTTCTCTCTTACCATGTCAGTGAGCTAGAATGCTTCTGTTCTTCCAACCACTGACCCTGTTTCGTCTAACCAAGTAGGAATTCGACAACACGATGCAAGGCGAACCATTCTCGGAACCGAAGTATCAGCTGCGTAGAACTAGTTCAGCTTCCTTCTAAGCTACATCTTTAGTACAAAAGGTATTGGTTTAGGTGTTATGGGAGAACGTTGCATTGAGTATATAGAGATTCATCTGAATCTGTGAGGGTACAATGCTGAATAGTGTTTGGTTTACATGTACAGTACTTATTGATGCATATCTTATTTTCAATTATAGAGCAGCAAAAGTTCAATGTTTATAATCTTGGTTTTGTTTCTTTGGGATAAATGTCAAGCAATTCCCATCTAAAACTAAACCATCTTTTTTAGTGATTCTTGGCATTGATATGCTCTAATTGTGTGTATTAACTCTAGGAAGCATAAGCCATTTCTATAATTGATTAAAGTGTATATTCTTGATCAATTGGTCAAGAGTTTGAAATTATGTGACCACTTATTGAAGTAAAAAAAAAAATCACTAAAAGTATTTAAATTAATAAACAAACACTTTCTTGTTTTACCTTTATAATATATATATATATATATATATATATATATTCATTTTTAGTTTCTAGTCTATCATATTTTGTTATGTTAATCTCTCAATCTTACGCTTAACTAATTTCAATTTTTGTATGGATAAATTAAAACAACTCTTGCATGTATCTCAACTAATTTCATTCACTTTTCAAGATGGGTTCTCTCGAAGACTCGGTTTTTCTCAACTAAGAGTATTTTTTAAAACTTTTGAAACTTTAAAAGCATTTTTTACGCAAAGTATAAAGTTCAAAAACATTTTTATATTTTAAACCTACTTAAACTGGTTTCTTCTTAGCTATCCATTATTTAAATTGGCCATACCATTATGATAGTTAAATGTCAAACTTATATATACAATATGTAACATTCACATAGTTTATTTAACACTAGCATTGATGCAATTCTGATTTTACTATTTACGAAATTTTAATTTCCTATTCTTGTCTAGTTGTTATAAACATTAATAAAAGAATTGTTTTTTGTAATCATAATTGCTTTAAAATAATCAACAAGTACTCGAAAAAGAACACTGAAAACAGAAGATAATCTCGACTAATCTCAGATCCTATAACATTTGAGTATAACATTTGAGTGTCAGTAGAAACTCCTAGAAAATTAATTCTAGGTAAGTAGCCACCATAGATTGAACATATATTTAAAAACTTAATTTCTAATTGTGTTTTTCAATTTAAAATAAAAAAATTTAAGAGACGATCAACAAGAAACAAAAATAATTACTAAACACATTTCTGTTTTATTATTTAAAGACTCGTTTTTCTTCTATGAACCAAGTGCAAAACTTTCATTTTTGCTTCATGACATTCTAATTTCTAGGCAGGCAAACTCGTATTAGAATCGTTACTTACAAACATCAATATGATAAACTACATAACATTCTACTTGGGGCTTTTCTAATGGTTGCAAACCCTTTCAAGTCACATATATGGTCCAATACGTAGCTTGCAGAGAGTTAAATCCTCCTCAAGGGTTTGAGAGAAGGGGAGGCTACAACTTTTTCCTCCTTGAAGGGTTGGGTTGAAGAATCAGAAAGATTAGGCAACCTTGAAACACTACCTTTTCCTTTCTTGGCATTTGGCCCAAATTCCTCTATCATGTATTTCCATCCATCGATTGGTCTCCGACGACTAAATATATGTGTCTTGATGAAACTAGCAATCTGCATATGAAACCAAGGAACTTGGTAACGGATACGCTATAGAGAGAGTTTCATAAAATGAAAAGAAAATCCGAAGCAATGAGTTCAAATATCAGTGGAATTTCATGCTAGATTGTTCCTTCAAACGAATGAGATGGTATCCTTGATTAAACAATGTTTTAAGATTGTAACATCAAATTTTTAAACATTCATTAATCATTTTCTATTGTAAACAATGCAATAATACTAGTCCTGTTATCAAAGAGGCGGTTATAGTTTTCTTCCATGATTTATCTAGCTTAGAAGTTTTTCATCGCAATCTATGAGAATTGGTCTGAATTTGACAGCCGCAAACAACCAGAAAGTCGGAAAAATTTGAGTTCTGAATTCCATGTTATATGCATACTAGACCTCTGGATTTAGTTGGCATGATAACACGAGCGATTATTATTGTATCAGTAAATAACTTTGCAAATTTAGTTATTATATGAGAAGAAGCCATAGTCTTGTAATTATATGCATTTTAAATTAAGAGAATGGTCTTCAACAATATGTGAGGGTAGGACATCTGACCTCTTGGTCAATGATATACGTCTTAACCCATTGAGCTATGCTAAGTAGACTTAAAAGGTTGTATTGTTTCTTTTTCACTTAGAATTCTTTGTTTCGTTTGTGTGATTAGTCAAATTATCTTTTAAATTCCTTTGATGTTTTAGATGCACTCTTCCCTTGTATATTTCATCTTTCAAATGACATGTTCTCTCTTATCAGAAAAATTGTGTTTCAAGTTTCTTTAAAGGAAACGTGGTCACAATAGCAAAACAAGGAAATTGTAATGCACCTGAAATTTGTTGTATGCGATACGACGATCAAACTCCTGTAGAAGAATGTCTTCTTCTCTTTGTGTCATCTCCCATACATTTCCATCATGACCTTTGGATAGTGTTTCCCATCCATCAGGTTTATTTCTGAACTCTGAAGAACTTGGAACTTTTGAACGGTTTAAATCATCATTGACCGATTCAAAAATCCTGCAACCATAGCATAGCAGTTTAGATTTGTTGTACTTGGAGAGAAGAACATAAAAAAGAAAAAAAAAAAAAAGGAAAAGGAAAGCAAGGCAGAAACTAGCATACTAATTTTCCTTATCGTGTTTCTTTTATATTTGAACAGGTTTTGAGTGACCACTCATTAAATTATGTTCTTGACCAAACCATTAATCTCTACCTGGCTTAGGATACCCAAGCCAATTCTTGATGGGTTCTAAATTGTTAAGTACCTTTTAGGTGGGAGAATTTGTTGGAACGGCTTGAATATATTATATGGCATTCCAAACGAGTAAGTACTAAGTTGTATTTATAATTTACTTCCAAATTTAGCATTAGAGTTTAGATGGATGCGCTATATAAATTCTTTAACTCTATTGACACTTTTGAATATGTAATACGATATGATCTTCCTAAAAATAAGTTGCTCTCTCCTTTTGTCTTTGGACTTAGCTAACACACTGTTAGTGAACCACTTAAATTTTTGTGCCAATTTCTCTACCTCTATGTTTTTAGTTTTCTTTGTTTGTTGTTTTCATAACACTGCAGTTGTTAGCTTTAATACCACATTTACCCCGCCATGGGCATCGGCCACATTTTTGTAATTGTCTGTTGGGTCTTATTCTTTTAGGTTGGAGTCCTTTTTTTAGTTAGAGTTGGGACTCTTTTCATGGGGCTAGTACTATTTTGTAAACCCTAGAATATTCATTCACATTTCTAAATAAAACTTTGGTTTTCCATTAAAACAACGCTAGAAATTCAGGTATCTTGCAACATTCCAAACCCTACTTCCTCAATTCAATTAACAAAACATCTACACTAGATAATATGATCAGCAGAGAAAAACCACAAACATCAGGCTTAAACCAGTTGCACTTAACAAGAGAGAAAGAATAACTCACTCAGAGCAGCTATCCATCAATCTTTCAATGTCATCCCCACTGCCAGTCATGGAATCCCCCAACCTAGCCTCCTCTTGCTTCTCAATCTCCTTCATCCACAAATTAGCATGAATCCTCTGTTTCTGCAATCTATAATCCTTCTTTATGTTCTCCAAGCTATAAAGCGACCCACCGCCGCCGCCGCCGCCGCCGCCATCACCTACCTTCTCTTCCCGATTCACTCCTTGTTTCTGAGTTTGAGATGCCTTTCGCCTGTCATCCCAATTCTCATTCATATCTTCAACAAACGCTTTGGTATCTGCATCAACGTCCGACGGAAACACAACCGTAGGGTTTTCAGACGGGAAGTTCACATCACTCTCCCATGGCGCTTTGTTCTTTGGTGAAAGGTCTTCAGGAAGCCAAGCGGATTCCCAAGTATCGTTCCATTCATCGTCGCCATTGCTAAACTTGCCGGCTCCGGAGGAAGAGGAAGAAGATCTGGAGGAGAAGGATCTGCCATGGAAGGAAGAAGCGAAATGGGGTTGTTTGATTTGGCGAAAAAGTTGAAGAATTCGATTGTTGTTTGTTGAAGAGAGAATTTGAATGCGATTAAGGGAATTCATGTGGGTGAGGAACAACAGATGAAAGTGGAGATGGAGGATTTAAGAGTCACAATAAAACCATACCTGTTTTTTATTGCAAAATTGATTTTGGATAAAAGTACCCAAAAAAAAAAATAATAATAATAATAATCATTTTTGTTTCTAAGAAAATTGAAAATAAAAAAAAATGATAAAATATTTGTAGAGATACAATATGCTTTTGAAATGTTTATAAAAGATCAGCTGATACAAACGAAAATGTGTTTTAATTTGAATTTTTTAGCGTTCAACTCTCGTAAAAATTTTGTTTTATGTTCATTTGCATTTGTGTAGAAAGTGACAAAATATAATCAAACCTATCTTAAGTCAATAACTTACCAGACAAAAAATTGAAAGTTTAAAAACTTATTAGACAAATAATGTAATTTAACCTTACATTAATTCTATTGTTTGAGAGAAATGTTCTATTATAGAGAGATTAATATTTGGATTTCACAAATCTTCATACATCCTATTTAATTATGTATATAATAAAAAGAAATTCAAAAAAAAAAATAAATAAATAAAATGCAACCTGTCCAAGTTTCTTCTCTTTTTGTCTAACTCACTCCCTTTTTTCTTTGGGAGTTTCAAGAATATCTCCATTCATAGATCCAAGATCCACATCTAGGAATTAAAAGATCCAAATGATCAACACTGCGAGTCTTCAAATCATACATTTGAAAAAATCAAAATCCGTCTAAAATTCTTTTTCCTGTGCTTATGAAAGGAGATGCATTACGAAGTGTAGTAAGATGGTTGCATCTAGTACCAAAGTATTATAAAAGTAGAATAAAAGGCTGAGATTTTAGAAGTTAGAAGTAAAAAATGGACAAATCAAACAAACACGATTTTAAGGATTAAAAAAGGGAAAACTGCAAACTTTTTTTAAGAATGTGTTTGGAATACATTTTCATGTGTTTAATTTAACAATAAAGTCATACTAGAAAAAGAAAAATTAGAGTGTTCGACAACCACTTTTTCTCAAGTCAAACCCAAACGGGGTCTAAAAGAACAGATTAAAGTGATGAGAACAGAAGCTACAGAAGAGAATGAAACTGAACTAAGCAATTGAAAACATGAATACTTAGACTAAGTAAGATGTTGTTGTCTAATGTAAATCAAATATGAACTACAAATGGAATTAAATCAAGAAGAATACAAGAAAATGATGCCCAAAAGAAAGAAAGAAAAAGAAAAAAAAAAAAAAAAAACACATCTGTGATTATTTGATTTCAATCACTGCTCCCTTAAGGGGATAATAACTCTCACTACCTTCCAACAAAACTTTCATCTACCTCATTTTTATATTAATTCACACTTATTTTTCTTCAAAACAAATCTCTTGATTTTCAAGGCAAAATGTCTCTTACTAAATTCATTTTTCTTTTCTAGCCAAGGCCTCTCCTTTGTACTCACAAGCAGCAGTCACCACAAAACCTGCTCCTACCTGGAAGGAAAATTGAAGTAATGTTAAGGAGGTGACATGAGAAGGAACGGGTCGATCACGTCCCGAGGGTGAGAGTGTAGATATGGTTGTGGATAATTACTTGACAATCTCTTAAAACAGCACGCTCCTGAAGTTGTACGTTGCTGCAGATAACCGAACCTTGAATTGAACAACCGTCAGCAATGGTAACGTGGTCCATGACGACTGAATTAGCAATCTGTATTGATGGGGATCGTAAAACTTAGAGTTAACAGAAGACGAAATGGTAAGGACAAACAAATTCTTAATTTTATCCCAAATCAATAACTGATTCTGTGATTACCTTCACATTGGATCCTATCCGGCAATGGCGGCCAATTACTGACCGTTTCACGCTACATTTGTCACCCATCTGTGAACCTTCTCCCAACATACAATGGGGTCCCACCTGAAACTCTCCAACTTAGTACAAGGGAATGACCAATATAACAAAACAAGTATAAAGTAAACAACATTCTGAAGTACAGATGTTTGATTGATTCAGGAATACCAAGAAAATTTCTCTATAAATGATTTTCTCTTTTTTTCCACTTTTTTTTGTTTTTAATTTTTTTTGGATAAGAAACAATTTTATTGATTGAATGACACATTGAAGGATATATGAAAGCTTCCCTTTTAACGGGAATACACAAGATGTTTCCAATTTACAATAAGAAACGAAGAGCTATGACTTTTAATAGCTTGTATGTTTTTACACCAAGAAAAAGCATTGATAACCGCGGATTCAAGGATATACTTGGCAGTTTTAGCCTTTTCCTAGAAGATTCTTGCATTTCTTCCCTCCCATAACTACCACTGAACAGCTGATAAAATGTTAACCCATAATTGCTTCTTGGTAGCTGCGAAGGGGTGTGACCAAAAAGCAGCATATGAAGCCAATTTGGAGACCGTGGACCAATTGAGGGCTGAAAATAATTTCTACCAAATATACGAGGTGGGCATTTGAAGAATAAGTGATCGATCAATTCGTTACTATTTTGGCAAAGACAGCACTATGAAGGAAACAAATCCATGGACAGAAACGATCCATGGTGTTGAGGCAAGTTTTAGAGACCTCCCATAGAAAGCTTTTGACTCTTTTGGGACGACGTCACTTCATATCCTCGTGATTGTGAAAAAGTCTTTGTCCAAAGTGGATCTGCTGAAGGTGAGATAGCCAAATCAGTATATAGCTTTCATGTTGTGTTTGACAAAAGCAGATGAGGTGAGTGAAAACAGCCCATGCCCACTTGGTAATCTCCTCATCCTTGAGATGTCTTGTCAATTTAAGTTCAAGGATTTTGGAGGAACTCTATAACTTTTAGAAGGGTTTAGAGGTTTTGAAAAGAAGTTTGGTTTCTTGTTAAGTTTATTGTCTCTCTTTGGACATCTCTATCTAAGAAAGACTTCACTCTTTCGGATCGAAGCCTTTCTTGTTTGGTTATTTTAAGTTTTGTGTGGGCTCATGTGACTGATGATTTTAAGTTTTGTGTGGGCTCATGTTCCTCCTTTGGGAAGTGACACACTCCTGTCTTAATACATTGGATAGGCTTCAAAAGCGCTGCCCTTGGATCAACGCCTCTCCGTCATGGTGCTGCCTCTGCCAAAAGAACAGTGTATCCGTACAACATTTATTTTTTTACTGTCCTCTCTCTTAGAGAGGTATGGTTTAACTGGTTGGTTGTCTCCCTCATGATATACAAAGTTGGCTTCGTTTGCTGATATGTTACCACCCTTTCAAAGCAACAAAGGGGTGTTTATGGTTAAGCATTATCGGAGCTGTGTTGTGGAAGATTTGGGACGAAAGGAATTCAAGAATCTTCCGAGGAAAATATAAAATGATAAGGACATTATGACAACAGTATTCATTTGGCTTTCTTTTGGTGTAATTGATATACTGGCTATCTATAGTCATAGCTTTTCCTTTCTCATTGCTAATTGGAAACATTTTTTGTATGCCCTTTGATTGTGGCCTTAATGCTCCATCGATATCTTCGGATATTTCATTCAATCAATAAAATTGTATCTTATCCCAAAAAAAAAAAATGTTACTATGACAGTCATTTTATGCTTTTGTATAGGCCTTTTCTTTCATATTCTTAAAATGTTCTTTTAAGGAAACTACATTGGCGTCCTTTTACTATACTATATATGGCGCAAGTATCGACATTTGGAGTTATAAACTAGAGATGAAGGTATTTATAACTCACGGTGGTTTTTGATCCGAGTTGTGCAGAAGGATGAATGATGTTATTTTGAGCAGAGAAAGAGTAACCTGAAAGATGACTTGCCTCTCCAATAACCTTACAAAATTAAATCAAATTTCAGTCAAAGAAATACAATGAAGTCAAGAGAACTAACACAACACAAGAAGTGGTTAAGAGAATTTAATAAATACAATAAACTTACATCCCGATTTATGTCGCTGTATGATTGAATTGAAAATAAGCGAGCACAATAGTTGCTACTAGGGGGAATATAAACACAACATTTATGTGTTTTTTTAACAGGACTAGATCCATCAGCACCACACGCATAAAGATCATGGAAACTTGTAGCAGACGAATTAGAAAGAATCTGTGACAGCAATACTTGGATCTTATGGGAACCAACTTTCTCAAGCCCATTGTCTTCTGTTCGGGGTGTTCCATTCAATAAAATTTCTGACCTCTACATTTATTTAAGAAATTAATCCAATTCGGTAAATTCAAATGCACTTGCTGTTGATACAATAGAATATGCTATGGCATTACGAACTCACCAACTGGCTCCGCACAAGATAGGGCAACACATCTTGCCTAAGGCTACGGAAAGTATCTTTTTGATCAAGAACCTCTTGCAAAGCAGATCTGGGAGAGAATACAAAGGAACATGTATGAGGATATAAGCTTTTTATTTTTCTTTTTCTTCTTTTTTGGGTAAAATGCTTGAAGTAGTAAACTAGAAGGGCAATTAAACTGGGGACCTTTTGAACGCATACATATATGCATCCATGAGATCAGCTCGGATATCCATCTGCATTAAATAAGATAAAGTAAAATTAAACCCAGGAATAAGTTATATTCTTCCATTTAGAACTTGGATTCATAAAATGTGAAAAACAAATTCAAACCGTAAAAAAGAAAAGCAATTCAACCGGATGAAATAATTGATAGATAGGTTCATACGGAAGCAAAGCAAATCAAGTGTTTCAAACTTTCACAAAGTGAAACCTCAAATTGTCTGCTGTGGTTTTGGAAGATAACTTCAATCAAGTACATTAGTAAACAACAAAAAGATAAATAAGTTTTAGAAGTACGGAAAATAATTGTCAAACAACATCTTATGATAGTGACCATTACCTGACCAACTGCACGGAGTATGCTTTTCTGAATTTTATAGTCTTTCTCAATTTCAGCACCTGGAAGGAAATAAAAATAACATAAAGGGGCCCTATTGAGAAAAATTCTATGGAGATGTTCTGTCAAATGCTAACCGGTTGCTATGTATAGTAAAAATTGCTTGGTAGGATCAAGACCAACAATGTTGTGGACTACTGCTTTCTTGGTCTTGTCTTTTCCACCAGCGGATCCAGACTCTGAAGATCCACTGACTGGAACAGAGCAGAGCATAGCAGTAACTACAGCACCGTTCCGTCTATGTGTAGCTGCAACTGCACCAGGAGGAACATCAGAAACAAGATCACCACTCACAACCTGCAGAAAAGCATAGGAGTCATGACTGTAAATAAACATAGAATTACAGATCATATGCTGTTTAAAGTGCTCAAGTCTAACCAATATATCATTTGCTGTTAAGTGGCGAGAGATGGCCCGAAGCGCACCAGCGGTTCCAACATCCTCAGGAACAGAAGTAACCTACAAATCACAAGTTTAGAACTCTTTGCACTATTTAAATTTTGCCCTTGTCACTGAAGGTAGTAATGGGGGTTGTCTCCTTTAGGAAATCATAATTCTGGCAGAATATTTTGTGAAACCAGTACAGACTAGAAGAATATGTTTAGAGATTGGCAATCTTTTTAGGTCAGTTGTGTATACCACCAACCCATTCCATTTTTTCTAATTCATAAAACAATTTAATGAAATGGAAAAGGAAAAATGAAAGGTCATGTAGAGCAGCAACATCAACATTGAAAACATGAGTTAAGCACAAACATCAAATTGATCAAATGATTTCATTTTTCAATAACTAAGAAAATGAAAAAAACTTACACAATACTTCTAGCACACTTTAGCAACATACAAAATGAACATGATTGACCTCGTGGGACAACCACCTAACCCTAAACTTTTGGTTACCAAGGAAACTCTTAGCGTTACATCCTAGGCAGGTGTCCTCCATGTTTGAACTCATTCCCTCTAAGTCATTTTACATTTTCCCTAACCCCAAGGATCGCCAGGCATATTATGTCATATTATGATACATTCTCTGCATAAACCACTTTTCCGATTAAATAGAAATACTGAAGCTACTCCATTCACAACTTTTTAGAAATTCCTAAAGGTCTCACATGTCCAACACCAGATCACAAGTTAACGACTATCATAAATACATTTGTTGAAAATACTTGGATCTTTCTTTTCTTTTATTATTATTTTTATAACATTAAAAGAACTGCCCTCAAATTGCATCATTTGCCATGTTAAAATTTACAGATACCCAACTCCAGACAACAAGGCTTCTCATATCATTGCAATATGAATCGCTTCTTGATGGGGATAAAAAAACATTTGTGTGTGTTTCATGTTTCATCAAAAGAGTGTACAAGAGACTGCACACACAATACACACAAATTTCAAGTTGGTTTGAAAGACCTAGCACCATAATCTTCCAAACTATAAGAACTGATTGTGGAAAAGGGTACCTGTTTGATCTGATCAACGGTGTTTTGGCTTCTAAACATAAAAAATAATATCACACAAAGGACCAAACTTTCTTGTGTGCTTTTAAAATCTAAAGTCCTGGAATGTTAGACCACTATTGTGAAGATGGAGAAAGGACTTGCAAGTAAAATCCCTCGAAAGGTCTCCAGCTCTAGAATTGAGTCTGCCAACAAGAAACTCCATGAGAATCAAAGCACAAAACCAAGTTGGCCAACCGTGAATCTTCCGCCTTTTCATTCTCCTCTGAGGGTTAATTTTTCACAGGTTTTCAAATCCATGGAAGACACGTAACTGAATTCTTTTGTGTTTTCCACAACAAACCAGTATCATGTTAACACAGATGGAGATTCAAACCAGAGGCTAGGCATGCTTCAGAAGAAGTTCGCCCATTAAATACCCCTTCACATTGTGACGTAGGATGTTGAATTCTTAGAAACTCTAATCTCAATAGATTATTGCCAGCAAGAAAGAAACTAAACATTCTTTGCCAAGTCCTAGCATTTAATCCATAAATAATGACATTACCATCTTTTATTTGTTCACTGAATTCAGGAAGCATATGTCCCAAAAGCCTAAGGGTTCTAGCAAGGGGTTAGTCCATGAAGGGTGAGTCAGGACCTAAGATCAAGTCAAAAGGCATAGTTAACGGATAACACGTGAATATCATATACTACTCTATTCCGGGGGAATGCAAAGGTTAGCTTTAAGCTATAAGGATCGTCATTTATCCTAGTTTTTTAAAAGGCACGCCCTAATTATCCTCTACTTTGGGAAAATGAGTGCAAAATGCAACCTCAAACTCCAATTTTCATCCAGCAATTCAATCAAACAAAACACTCAACCATCTCCGTAGCCAAGTATGCAAAAAAGGTTCAATACCTCTACACGTAGACGTTCCTCGTAAGCCCCTGATATCCAACTCCCTATCCGAAGAGCCACATCTTCACCTTCAGCAACCTTCATACACATCAAAACACATAAAAATAAAAAACCCTATACCCCAAAAAGGAAAATGCAAGAGTACACATTCGAGTAATAAAAAGAACCATACAACAATGATATCTTTAAGGTTACTGAGTTCTAAAAGCTCCAAGACGTACGAGAGGACCGGACGATTCGCCACCGGTAATAGTGCTTTGGGAAGCTCCTATAAGTAAAAACCCATTAGTCATATCGAGGAAAACATAAGAAAAATAGAAAATTTAAAAGTGCAGATTGGTGGGTTGGTGAGAAAGTTGAGATGAATGAAGGAGAACTTGTTGATGGATGAAGAAATGGTTTGGGCGTTAAAACCTTGGAAACAAGAGGGACGAGATTCTTTGAAGTACCGCCGGCTAACACTACCACCTGAAAATCCATTGAAGAAGATGGAGAGAGGTGAAGTGTTGTGTGGGGAAGTTCTTCAGCTTCCGGCGAAATCGATTTCGCTCGACAATGGAATTTTCTTTTCTTTTTCTTCTTCGATTTTCTTTTTTCGGTTCTTATTTTGGAAAAATAACTCTCTCAAGTGGAAATTTGTAGAGGTTTGTTTCTCGTGGAATTGGGCGGAAAAAAGAACGTAAATTATTTATAATAATAATAATAATATAGAAATTTGATTTGTTAATTCAAGTGTCTAAAAACTTAGTTCACGATCAATTAATTTTTATTATAATGAATAATTATATTAGAGAAAAATACATTTTTTATTTCTAGGTTTTGAGCCTAGTTTATATGGTGTCGTTAAGTTTTAAGATGTTACACTTTTAGTTCTTAAATTTTTATTTTGATTTTATTTAGTCATTGAATATCATAATGTTATTATTTATACCTTCAAAATTTGAGTTTTGTTTCAATTTAGTCCCTAGATTTAAGATTTTAAGGGTATGTTCAGTAGAAAATACAGATTTCTGTTTTATGTTTTCAGATTCGTTCGACCGATATGACAATTCGAATTCTGTTTCTGAAAAATGTTTTAGAATTTTGTAATCCAAATAGTGCAAATTCTAAAAACAATTTTAATTTTCACAATTGTTATACTATCAAACAAAACTATGCTTGTCAAAGTGTGCTATAATCAACATGCACTTTCCTAAAGTAAGAGGTTCGATATCCATTTTCACAATTGTTATACTAAAACATACACGCTACGTTTATGAGTGAGTTTGAAACAAAATGATAAATCTAATCAAGAAGTGAAGCATAAAAGTAGATGGGACCAAAATAGGCGTGTGATTAGCTAAGAGAGGAGGAGTTGGGACTGATTTGGACCTTTGGACCCAACTCATTGTCAGCCTCATTCTTCGAGGGCGAAGAGCCCAGTTGGCTCATTAGGGCATGCGTTAGGCCTTTAGCTTAACTTTCTTCTTGCCCTTGACCTTAGAAGCTGAGGCTGATTCCACCTCCTTGGATTCAACCTTTAAGGCTAAGAAATCCAACTTTCACATAGGGTGCCCTCGAGCCCAAGAACCTCACATATGATTCTATTGACTATTGAGCTATCAAGTAACCAAATTTTGAAAAGGAAGAGAAGAAGACTTACGTCGACCTCCTCTATAAATGCTCATTATAGCTCCACACGAGGGAACTAGAATCCTATTATCAAACTCTCTAGCTTTCACATTATTTCCCTCTCTAACTTAACATCGAAGTGTGTGTAGCAAACACCACATTGGCGTACACGTTTTTTCGTTTACAGGTCCCATTTTTCTCCCTTTCAAATAAATTCATCGTTGATATCACATAAAAGTTAAGATATGTTTTTCTTGTTCGAATTTCTAGCATCAACACGCTTAAAAAAAATGCAAATGAAAACCTTACCACACGAACCCTTCAAGACTAATTCTAATTAATTAGGCCAACCACCTATATTATACATTTGAATTGGCTTAATTAATATATATATTCATACGTTTTTTAGTAAAACGACTTTACTACATTAATAGCTTTGTTAAATAACTCAAAAAACGTCATTTAAGGCCACTAGATGGCCCTACTTTGTTGGCTAAGAGCCTAACATTTATCTGTAGCTTCAAACATTTAAACATCTAAATTATTGAATTATAAGTTACAAATTTAATGTTTTAAACGCTTTAAATTTGTTAATTGATTGCATCTTTAAACTCCTAATTTTATGTTTAATGTTTAATTAATCTCTTCACAAATTTCAAACTTTCAATAACTTAATTCATATTTAGAAATATAATTTAATTTTTTCTTAATACAATCCCAAACTTGATATGTGTTCCCTAAATTCTAAAAATCCAAAATAAATTTTGTAATTTTATTTCTATCCATTGAAGTTTATCGTATTACTGTAGATCATAATAGTAAATTAGCGATGGAACTCTATTGCTGATAAAATTTGTTATATTTATATTTTTTTTAAAACGTTGCTATGCAATTGTTTATTGTCCCTAAAACTGCTGTCCATTAAAATTACCCGTTAACTTTTATCCAAAAAAAATATTGTCTTTAAAGTTTTATTTCTAATTTTCCATATACTTTTTCCTCCTTAAAAAAACTAAATACCAAAAACAAAAATAATTGTCATTAAATCTAAGATGGTTATAAAAACATAAAATCATTTTAAAGACATTTTTTATAAATATTTTTATTCATTTGGTCATATATCCGGGTATAACTAACCAAGCCTGTTCTTCCAATTTCGTTGTATTTTTTTTTTAAAAGAATAATTTATTCAGTGGATGGGCCCAAGCTTGGTCCCACCTATTTTATTGTTTTTTTCTTATTTTTTCTTTAATTTGTTTATTAAATAAATAAAAGAAAGAGAGAAAAAAATAAAATAAAATAAAAAACCAATAATATATTGCAAAGAACAAGGATAAAGAAGAGCGTGTTCATCACGCTCCATCATTCACGGAGGTCGCCCATGACGATTCTTCAGACCAATCAATGCTTCTCCCCCTTCTTAAATTCTATAAAATGGAAGCGTTGGAATTCCAAGGAAGAACCAAATCCATCAATCCATCTCTCTCTGATTTTGAACTGAAGAGATCGTAATGGCGACTGTTGGAGGTATCAAGGAAGTGCCTGCAAACGAGAACAGCATCGAGATTGATGATCTTGCTCGTTTTGCTGTTGACGAACACAACAAGAAAGAGGTTTGGTTTTCCTTTTCCTATTCCATTTCGTTATTTTTGAACTGTTTTGTTTTTTGGTTTTTGTTTTATCCCTAATTTTCTGTGGTTTATGCGTTTGTGTGCCCTTCATTTTTGTGTTCTTATGTTTATTCGCGTTGATTGTGGATACTGGATGATCATTCTCTTCAATTGATAAACAAGTTTTCTGTATTACTTTTCAAACGAACAGGAAGAATAATGGGTTCGATAGGGATTGGGATTTAAGTCTTGTAAATTTAGTTTCCCATGAAGATTCCTTTTTCTATAAATTGTGTCGGATTAATAAGAAAAAAAAAAAAAACTATTCATGTCTTCTAGATCCAATCCTTGGGTTGGGGATAGATTGGTGTTATGGATTGGGGCACCAATAGGACGGAGCGACTACATTGTAGTTAACATTCTTGGACTGTTGAAGCCATCATGGATTGATCGGACGATAAATAAAAAGGTTTGAGTTTGATATCATCATGGATTGATCGGACGATAAATAAAAAGGTTTGAGTTTGATACAAAGCTAGGCTAATAGATAATGAATTCAATCTATGGTGGTCATCTATCAAATATTTAATATTCTACAAATTTTCTTGACATCAAGATGTTGTAGAGTCAAGTAGATTGTTCTGGGAGATGACTCGAGATACACAAATGACGACCAAACATTGTACTGTTGGATGTAGGATAAAAAAACTTTCAAAGGTATCTAACAAAAAGAATCTTAGAACTCACATCTAATGAATATATGAGTTATCCACACTGTGACGATCTATCAAATAGTGCAGATAACTGGGTAATAAAAAAGTTCTGATTGAAATCATACATGTGTGCAGAATTCGCTTCTGGAATTCAGCAAGGTTGTGAAGGTGAAGGAGCAGGTGGTCGCTGGCACAGTTTATTACATAACTGTTGAGGTAACTGAGGGAGGTCAGAAGAAGGTTTATGAAGCCAAGATCTGGGTCAAGCAGTGGGAGAATTTTAAGCAGCTTCAAGAGTTCAAGGTTGTTAGTGATGGCTCTGGGGGCTCTGCTTAGTTTGCTAGGTAACCACCATACTGCTTCCTTATTTTCCCACATTCTGCATTTTCATGATACTCCAAAATCTAAATCTTAGGTATCTAATACTATATTTTCTATGTACATAGAATGTTTCCTTTGTCTTCTCATTTAAAACCCGTGATCATTTCGTTTTTAGTCTTGTGTTATTAGAATCATGCTTGTTTCTTCACCGTTTTTTTTATGTAGTTTTCAAATTTTTATAAACACGTTTGAAGCTTAGTCAAGTTTTTAAAAATAAATACAAGTTTCAAAAAATATAAAAAGTAACAAAAATAGACCAAATTAGAGCTTGGTTGGCCAATAACCAAGATGCAATTACTAATTCGATTAGAGTTATTCCATGCAAAAATATAGCTGTACATGAGCGTAATAACTCAATAGTTAGGACACGGTTTTTTTTTTTTTTTTTTTTTTTGAGGGTCAAAGAGTCGAATTTCCACCTTATATTAGGGAAACTAAAAAAGAAAAGAAGAGCCAAACAAAAGAGTCTATCCATTTAGTCGGATTTCATAGATAATTCCTTGTCTAAGTATAAAGTCTGCTCTGTTGAAATCTTCTCCATCTATTTGAGACTTTGCTGCTATTTTAGGAAGTTCAAACGGTTCAGTGGTGCTCTTTGGCCTTGGTTCTTCGTCCTCCAACACAAGCACTGTTTTTATTTGTACTCTTTTGATTCCCTTCATTACATTTAATGATTTAGTCCACCGAGAGGAAGGAATTTTGTGTGAAGTCGATCTGATTTATGTTGTTTGGGTACATGTCCATCGGCTGTTTCTAATGCTAGAATTTCATAAATTTGTATACTAATTTCAGTAGGAACACTCACATGCAGTAGGAACATGATATATACGAACAACTGTAAACTGTAATTAGTATGTATTCTTTTTTCTAAGGTCAGAAGTTCAAATCCTCATACTCACCCTCTAAATCTTATGTGTTTCTGAAATTTAGGGTCCTAAAATTCATGATGATGCGTGGAATATGAAAGGAGCAGAATCCTTTGCTTTGATGTCTAGTGACTTTGATTTAAATAAATTCTGTAATCTTATGGAGTATGTATGAATATTTATTATCAAATATCAATAGTTGTTGTGAATTATATGGCAATTTGCATAATATATGTATTTTCAGGAAGAAATATCCTATACATAAACCTTAAATGCAATGATAATTGATATCTTATTTCCTTTTTATTTTTATGTTTTGGATTTTAAAAATAAGCTATTCACTCGTTAAAAAAATTATTGTAAATGACAAAATTATTCAAAAATATTTACACAATTTCAAATTATCAAAGTAAAAACAACCACTTGCCAGGAAATTATCAATCAAACTTTAATAAGTAAAAATGTGGAAGATTAATCAAACATAATGGTTATCCACTTTCTATTGTTTGAAGGAACACGTCTAAGATGCAAAAGTCAAAAGAGTCGGTGGGATTTTTATTTTTATTTAATTTTTAAAAATATTATTATCTATTGTAAGAACAGGCCATGCTGTAATCTCTAAATAATAATGATAATTATTTCAATGTTGTGAAGGCCTATGAATTGTGAAGTTGAAGATTGGTTTGTAAGAAGATGAATAAATATTCCTGAAGTTCATAGATGCCCTAAGTTCTCCAACAGTTCTGAGAAAATTACCCATCCAGCACCTCCGATCACGAGGGCAAGAGTGAACCTTCCTCCGGGAACCACCTCCGGTAGTTTCACCGATGGGGGCTGTTTCGAATACCGGTCTGACCACGACATTGCAGCTGGAATAATTCCAAACAGCAGCAACACTAGAACATGAATGGAATCAGTCAGTGAACAACATAAATGATGAGAAAAGATATAGAGATTGTCAAATATTTACCTCCATATGTGCCAGCCAAGTCCAATGATTTGAAAAATATTTCTGGGTCAAGTAGTGATAGGATAAGTGGTGGTACTAATGTTAATAGGAACGGCAAAGGTTTGCTCTCCACACTTGGTAGTTTTAGCACTGCTTGTGCAGAGAGAACATATATCAGAGGAGGCAAAAACATGAGTACAAATAAACAGTAATTGACGTGTATTCTTTTGGAAGTATTCCGTGTTATAAAATTCAAAACTCTATTTATTGGGACTTGATAATAATATCCATAATAATGAAATCAAAATATATGAACTCCTCCAAAGAAATATGCTTTAGTTTAGACAATTTGTCAAAGTGCTAATTAGTATGTACTATGCCTTGAAATTAGAGGTTCAAATCTTCATATTTTCATTTGTCGTACTAAAATAAATAAAAAAAACATCGATTACTTTAACTAAAATGGAAGGTTGGATCTCTAAAAAAAAAAATAAGTTAGATTAAAGTTCACTTGTAGTCCCTAAACTTTAATAGAAATAACAATTCAACTCTAAAGTTTGATTTATAATAATTTAATCCATGTATTTTTAATTTTTTTTAACAATTTAGTCCCTAACTTGTACTATGTAATAATTTAGTCATTGTATTTCAAAATTTTAACTATTTAGTCTCTATCATAGAAACTAATGTTAAGATTAATGAGATTTCTTCCGTAAATAAATCGATAAACTAATTAGATACTCAATATTTTGCCAAAATAAAAATTTTACATCATAAAATAATAACAACGATCATCTAACCTTGATAAATTTTTTTAAGAATAAATTGTTACAAACCAGAGACTAACAACTGATATTAAGTTAACAGTAACATAAAATATAAATATATATACATGTGGAAGGCGCTGAGTTGTAGTTCTAGTATAAGCTTCTCTCTTAAAGGCCCATTACGTTTCTTAATTCTTTTCTTTAAAGTTCCCCATCACGTCTTAGCTTTACTCTTCTTAAAGATCTAATATAGGAAAAAAGATTAAAAAAAAAAAAAAAACTCCAATAATAGGTATCAATCAACCAATGTTGGTGGAATTACGTAGTAATGGAATTAGACTCAAGTTGGATGTTCAGTTTAGATGGCTCATCAAAATGGCAGATATGGAAAAGAAGAATGAAAGATCTTCTTTACAGTAACAACCTCGAAGCTCCTATAATGGTGAGTCAAGCAAACCACAAAATATGAGTAAAGAAGATTGGGACTTATTGAACAGAAGAACTGTTGCGTATATTCGTTTGAGGGTAGATGACATTCTGTACCAATACATCTCAGATGAGATATCAGCATATTCTTTGTGGAAGAAATTAGAAGTATTGTTTGAGAGAAAAACGAATCAGGACAAACTTTTCTTGGTAAAAAAGCTCATGAGCCTGAAATATGAAGAGTACTTCTTCAATTTCCAGTCATTTGAGTCAGATGCAAGGCATAATGAATCAATTATCATCAATGGAGTTGGTTTTAGATGATGAGTTGTAGGCTTTATTGCTTCTGAGTTCTCTGCCTGATAATTGTGTAAGGTTAGTAGAATCGTTAAACGATATCTCTTCAGTTGAGTATGAATCAAGTTAAGAGTAGTTTGTTGAACGAAAAGTTAATGAGGATGGCATTGGGTTCTTTAGCTTTAGAGTCGGGTGATCTCGTCACGAAAAATGTAGGTAGCAATAGAAAGGGGAATAGTGATTGTAGCGAATCAAGAAGGAAAAGTAGGAGAGAAATTCAATGCTATTATTGCAAGAAGATGGGGCAAGAAAGTTGAATGTAGAAAATGGAAAAAGGTGAGGGCTTTCAATTACGTGATTTCTATGTCTCGTTGTATTTTGAGCCATAGTCTCTTTTCATTACATCAATGAAAACTTTGTTTCCGTTTTAAACAAAAAAGAATGTGGAACAAGGGAGTCTTCACACGTGCAGGCTCTTTGGAAAAAGACACAAAAGATGAGGTGTAAAGAGAGAAGGCCGCTCAAAACTCGAAAGATCTCGAGAACAGGAATAAATTTTCAGCAAGCAATGAAAAGCCACAACGGTTGACAAAACAACTCATTTTCTTCTGTGTGTTGGTGAGAATAGAATCATTCTTAACTTTTCAAGGTTGCTGTGTTTTCTCCTTTCTTTCTTAAATTATTATAATAATAATTATTATTATCATTATCATAGTTTTTCTTCTAGTTACAACAAAACAAGAATCTGTTGTAATCCTATTAGTCAATAGTGGAAGGTTTTCAAGGATTGTTCTGTTGTTTTTCCTTCAACGTTGATGAGTTTTCAATGTTTGTTTTTCTTACACGTATTTGTATTCATCTGATTGATCTTTTTCAATTCAGTACGAAAAGAATTAACATTTAATCATTAGCCCAACATTGTTTAGACCTAACATTGTGACCCTTCAGTCCCAACAAAAGGATCCTCTCTATTTTTGTATACCCTATATACAAATATATTTTGATAAGAAACAAGGGTATATAAGAGAACCAAAAGAACAGCCAATATAGAACTCAACTCTGGCCTATATAGAACAACCTATATGGGGTATACAGGCTATATTTCTGTATATCTTATACAGAACACAACTCAGTTAACAATAAAACAAAATATAGTTCTGATTCTATAAAATTGATGAGAGAAGTCACTTACAGTCGGCAAGAAAATCGGACAATCCTAGAACAAATCCAATGTATGAAGTTGCAATCGCCAAAAGAGAGAATACCTCTACAATAGGCTGCATAGAAATTTTGTTTATAGTTGCCTTAAGCAAGTCATCCGATGAAAGTGCAATAGAGTACATAAACAAAGCAGTCCAAGGACTTACTCCTACAGCTCCATTCGTTGATCTCAATTGCTGTAATGGGTCTAATATCTTATCTGATCCCATTTCAAGATTTGAAATAGTCCCTAGAATGACACCATTCCAGACAAGAAATAGAACCAATGGTATCGCAGTCCCAAGGACAATGGAAGTCCTGAAATTGTTCAAACAACGATGAAGACAACTAGCATTTGTTTTTAAAATGACCAATTGAACTATACAGTGACTTAGGACGTCTTTGATCGACTTTCTATGTGTTTAAATAAGTGTAAAAGATAATGTTTAAAAACACTTAGAAAAGTAATCCAAACGGGCCTTAAACCAAACCGCAACTGATCATTTGACTGAGTATACAACATGGTGAAACAATGAACATCCATTTCTTTTTGGAGATTGTACGAAACATGTGCAGAATAAGCAACTTTATATGTGTAAGTAGTTTTAGAGCATCAATGATAATGTAAAATCAATAATATATGCAGAAACGAAGAACAAATGGAATTACAAATGTTGTCAAACATTGAAAAGAAAATATTTGTCACCTTACTTTTGTCAGGTTTCCTTCCAAATTCGTACAGAGTACTGGAACCACATTCTGGGAAATGAATCACATCATGTAAGCATTCACATAACAATTTTGAAATATACCATTGTGAGAATTTACCTGGTAAACAAATGAAAGGGCAATTATAGGTATACTCATAGGAACAGCTTCGAAATTAGCTCTAACAAGAGCATCCCAGTGCAGACCTCCACTTGCAACAGCCTAATAAAGTAATTTTGATATGTGACTATTTATCAAGCAGTAAGTGAAAAATCGACGAGAAAGCATTTTTATTTCCATCACATCAAATAAAAACATTTGATTGACTACAAAAGTAGACTCTTACGTGCACTTCGACTAACCTCACTAGACAACTTGCTTGACCCTATAAGATTTAGATGTCAAGAAAACTCGTAGGATATTGATTTCTAGGTAGGTGACCACTATGGATTGAACCCATGATCTCTTAGTCTTTTATTAAGAAAGTGTCTCATTTTTATCACTAAGCCAACTCACGATAGTTTATCAGTATATTCATTTTTAATGGAAGATCATTAATATTAGCCCTAGCATTAGTAAACTGAAAGAAATGGACCTACGAGAGACAATGAAAGCAGTGAAATTCAATGCTCTTTCAAATTAATAGTGCCCTCATGAGTTCAGCTGGAAAAGGAAGTTTCAATCTAATTACAATATCCGCAATAAATGTCAAATGAAGTTAGCTACTCAAGGGGACTTTTGTAGTAAATTATGCTCCCATACCTCAACATTATCAGGAATATTCAAGAAAATATGGTTAGCTACAACATTAACTCGTGTATCCATATCAAATACAACATGGGGTTACTTGCTAGTTGTGCTACCTAATAATTAACTTGAAGCAAGTGTAGTTCCTGAAGTGAAGTTAACATATTACCACAAGACCTGCAAAGGAAACGATGATACCAAGTACTAGGGCTCCGTTGATGGCACCGATAAAGCGTTGGCTGCATTTAAAAACATATTTGCAGTCAATTATATTTATTTATATGTGTAAACACACACACATATGAATATGAACCTAAATCAATATTCAGAACAGATTCCTTGAAATAGATGATAGTGTAGATTGTTTTACTTTCTTTCTCAAACCCATAAAAAACAAGATACATGTACAAAGTTTACTGAAAAATAGACCATTTAACTATTAGAAGCAATTTCATTGATGAATGAAATATCCAAAGAGATACAAAAGGACCATAAATGAGACTCTAGGTGAAAATGATTATAGAAGGGAGAGAATCACAAAACACTTTAAAAAAAGGGAGGAAGCAAATTTAACATAGTTCGAAATCTCTCTAGAACTCCTATCTCCTAATCCCGTTTTTTTCAAAACCAAAACCATAAGGGAGAACAAAGAGAGGTCTGTATTATCTTCCAAAGGTCTGAAAATGTTTTCCACCAAAGATAAGCAGGAAAAGGATATTTCAAGAGAAAAGCGTGATATCTTCAGTTTATATTTTACAGAAGAAGCACCCAATTAGGGAGAAAAACACAAGCCAGACGAAATGATTCAAGTACCAATAGAGAACGAAGCACAAACCTTCCGAAGTAGCATACACCTCCAAATATCAAAGAGAACAAGGTTGCACTCACCCATCTGCAATTACAATGCTGCATCAACACCAAAACAACACATTTTCTTTGTAGGATTGCATAGATTAGAAAGATAAGTAAGTTCTAATACTAGGGTCTATGAAGGTTGGTCTCCTTGTTCATACAAGGGAATGCCGAGAAAATTGGTCAAGATGTCCGACGAACGAGCCACATAAGCAACCAGAAGCGCGTAGTGAATAAGGATGTATGACCAACTGCAAGTTGCAAAATATTATTGTCAGAATTGACAGACATAGACTGGAAAAAAAAATACAGTAGGCCCTAATGGATAAACGGATTGAGAAATACAGTGAAAAATGGTTTATCACGTAATTCCACATGCTTTTTTTTTTTTTTTTGACCCGTATCCTTTCCATTGAACATCATATAATGGGACTCAATGACACAAGTATAACTCACAAGAAGTATGGCTTCTGTCTACCATAATTGTTCTACTTAAATCACTGCCTTGTTCTAAGTCTATTACAGCCACACCTTTTATCCAACCATAATTGTTCTAATAAAATGATGAATAACTCTTTTAGTATTATTTGCTCATTATTTTTAATGGTAAAAGCTCCATAGAGAAACATTTACGTGACCACTAAAATTGTCAAATTGAACAATAATACAACCAGCATCAGCGTGTAAGGCATCAAGTTGATACCGATAGTTAAGATTGACAGAGATACTAACGACATTTTGCCTCTACAAGAATTTAAATTTTCTATTTTGAGCCAAAAAAAGCAGACAGTAATGAGTGCCTACAATAAATCTCAGCCTACCAAGAAACTTGAACTCCAACTGTCCCAAGTGTTCTCATGGCCATCGATACCTGAAACATTAGACCTCAAATTCTTAGATCTCGATTTCTAGGCTTATCACATGCTAAAGATACTGCAACCGGAAAATCTGAAATCAGTGGTCGGCTTCAAATTACCAAACACAATAGCATAAAGAATGAGCTTGGAAAACTTAAAGTTTAAGGCGTCCCTTCTCTCTTCATTCCAGTATAGAAATTGAATGAAAAACTAATCAAAATTCAAAATAACTTCGACATTACAATACCAGAACTTTATTTTCTTAATAACTTTAGCATGCTCATTTTTCTGTAGGTTTGCTTGCCGATAAATTCCATTTTTCTCCATTTTAGAAGTTGTATAACTTATTATTCAGATTATCTGATTTAGTTTTCCTGATTGTACAACCATGAGGAACAGCACACCTTCTATAATTAAAAGAACAGTATTCACAATGCTCAAGTTGAATGACAAGGAGTATGTATTTATCCTTGCAGAAACTAATATATTCATTTCACCATAGAATTATACAAACAAAAAAGAGTTTACCAGTGACACGCCACCCGAACCCAGTTCACGCATGGTATTCACGTTGACTTCAGCAATTAGCAGTCCTGTTACAACCTGCATGGTTAAGTTTTGTAATTGACTTGCTATCAAAAAAAAAAAAAAAAAAAAAAAGAAGACAAAGAACAAAGGATGCCAGTCTGCCACAGATTGATGAAAACACGTCCAATCATTGGACAACAACCACTCATGAAAATCTGATGTTCATGTTAGGTTGTTTTCCAATTTGATTACTAGGAATGCATCAAACACTTGTTAAAGTATACTAAATAAACACATACACAACAAAAATAATAAAATTTAAGAGTCTTAACTCATGAAAATTTGAGTACCACTCTTATCCAAAAAATAAAAGAAAAGAAAATTTGAATACCACAAAAACAACATTCGAAAGAAACCTTGGCAAGCCAAAGTAGGTCCAATATTTTTTGGATGTTAAAGTATACTAAGTAACAGATGCATAACAAAAATAATAAATTTTGAGAGCAAAACATATAAATGCATAACTCATTGTCTTTGAACTTCCTTCTTATACAAAAATGAAATATACTATTAAAAATGTATATTTTAATCTAAATTTAACGTAATAATTAGACAATACAATAGTCATTTAAAATAGAAAGAAATGATATAGATGCACAACCTCATTCTGACTGCTGCATTCTATTGCAAATTTGAACTCTAATGTACTAATAAAATTTGATAAATATAACAAACAAGCTACTGCTGTCATTTTACCATGTACACCCAACAACATGTGCACGTAATAGCTGAGGCTAGAAATCCGGATTCTTGAGTTACGGCAGGAATGGCGAGGATCCCAGCACCAATCTGTAGACAACAACATATCTTTTTACAATCTCAAATAATACAATAGACTATTAAGCGTGCTGCCCATTTTATTATATTTTATTTTTTTTAAATTTAGCAGTGAGTGAGGTTGGAGAATACGAACGCTGACCTCTTTGTCAACTACTTCAGCTATGCACAAGTTGGCACATAGCCTATGAGTTACTTACAGACTCTTATTCCATTAGAGCATAAAAATTATAAATAAATAATGTTACTGGTAGAGAACTTATAATTGCAACTGTAAGTAATACACATTAGTCCATTTACAACTTATCATCATATTTTTTTGTCACCTATAGTTTATAAAAACATTTTGGGGCCATTTGGTGCATGGGTTATATAAGACTATAATAACCAACTCTTGCTACAGTAAATACTATTTAAAACCTCTCTAATTAGTTATAGTAAACACTATTTCAAAACCTCAAATTTATTACAGAATTTACTATTTGCTACATTTTTACTATTTGACATTCATCATTTTTTTATATTTTGCTACAATGTAATTATTTACTTTTCAAAATAAAATAGTTTATACATCAAACACATACTATTATAACACAAACTAAAATAATCTAAGACTATAATAATTCACTCCTTACCCCAAAAGCCCACTTTGTATTGCCTGTTTGCCAAAATCATTAGCCCTCGGTTAAGAAGGAAATTTAATTTCATTTTGGGGTGTCTCGCCAATCAACTTCTTGGACTCATGATAAACAACTCAACTTCAACAGTGAACAATACTTAAAGTTTGCACATTCAATAGGAACTCCATCTTTCATTCTTTTTATATTTTACACATTGGAAAATTTCATTTACAACTCTACCCCTTCTAAACTGCAAACACCCTTAGTGAAATATGGCAAGAGATATAAACAACAAATCCTAGTCAATTATTTTCCAAATGAAATTAGAAGGGAAAAGGGAAGAACATTAAAGGATGAGATGCTTACAGTAGTCCCAGCCACCAGGAAAATGGCGCTCGATAAACTTCCTAGAAATCAAAGTAAAAAAGAAATGAAGTTAAATTATATTAGTTTTCAACTTCCAATGAAAATGCTAATCAACTAATCAACAAGGACCGGAAAAATCACCTGGTTCTCGCTTGAACGTAACTTGATTAAGGTTGGAGAACAGCCGCTCTAACACGTACTCTTCTGATTCCACTTCCTTATCGATTTTCTTCTCTTGTCCAGACACGGAAGACTCCACCGGCCTCCGCGAGAAGCAGGTAGAAACTGCTTTCAATCTTGGACGTTGAAGCGTGAGAGGACGCTGCTGAAATGACTTGTTAGTAGACCACAGGCAAGTTACATTCTGATGAGGCAAATTGATGCTTCTTCTTTTCGATTGAATTACAGGAGATGGAAGTCGAAGACAGGAAGAAATTGACATGTGGAATTCGATCCTCACTTCCGTCCAAATGGCCGCCGATTTTCGAACTCCGGTGAACTAGTAGAAGAGGAGCGACCGTTGAGGGACAAACTTGTCCACCACCAAACTGAAAAGAGATAGCGTGGGACCGTTAATGTAATTCAAAATCTAAACATTTTATAATGTATTTGTAATAGAGTAATGTTTAGGTCTCATCCACCTATCTACAGCCAATAGTTTTGCTCATAAAAATATGTTTAGGTCTAAAAGATTTTTTTTTTTTTTTTTTTAAAAATGTAATACTAACCACCGACGGAGTTAGGTAGGGGTGGCGAGGAGTCTGCGAAATTAAACGGAGAATGAGGGAGAGAGTGTGAAGACTTTTCATCTCGACGGAGAAATGAGGACAAGGATGGGGATTATATTCCCTATATATCCTCTACTCATCTTAATTATTTATTTTATTTTATTTTTATATATTTAGGAAGTGTTTGATTGACGATAAAAATACAAAGTTGAGTTGGGTTGGTAATTATTATAGAGGAGTTAATTGAGTTGATGTGAATAACATGGTGAGAGAAATGTGAGTTAATACAAACTAAAGAAATTGAAGAGAATATATAAAAACATACGTAAAGAAATTGAAGATATGAAAAATCCAACATATAACTTAAACTACTGAATAAATATAATCCATTAAATATTAAAGAAATGTGAGGTGAATACCATTATGAGTAAATGATATTAGTTTTACACCGTTGGATAAATAAGAAATTAAGAAGGATAAAAAGAATATTCTTGAATTGAATTGGTATCTAATGGTTATATGGAATAGTAGAATGGAGATGTGGAAGCTAAGGGTGTGGTGAAGGATCATCAGATCTAGAGCGTTCTACAACCTCACATCACATGTCATAACTATTGGCTGGACCTCCTAATGTTTTGCATGTTGCGCCTGCATCCGCACCGACAACGCGATAGCTAATAGGGCTTGCGTTTGGTTGGGTTTACC
>JBBPDJ010000008.1:3033687-3045321 GCA_037974625.1 Cucumis cinereus | reverse complement strand
AATTTGGAAAACAAAATATATTAACACAAATCATTTTAATTTTAATTTTTAAAATAATATTAAATCCCAAGATTTAAACAAATTTATATATATAACACATATAAATTAATTACATTTTTATAATTGCACAATTCGAAATAATTACACTTACAATGGGTTGTCATTCATGACCCTAAATATGGGTTGTCATTCATTGCTACAATTATCCCTTATGATAATAAAAAAAGAAAACCCACAAATAATAAAAAACGAACACACTCAAATTTATATAAATGTTATAATTTATACAATTATATAAGATCGATTGTCTAATTTTATCTAATTTTAATATTACTTTTAAAATAAGAAGTTTGAAGTATAATTACTTACGAGAAAATTGAACGTCAAAGCTTTCTTTTTAGTATAAACCATACCTAATTCCAAGCTTCCATGGAAGGAAACTAACATGGATGCCAAAAAAGAAACCCTGAATTCAGCCATATATATTCGTTACTTTCCAAAATACTAAGAAAAAAACTCGACCCATCATGCGAAAACTTCAACTTTCTCGTAATCTTGCTCGAAATTCTTCAATTTCTCAGTTCTGATCATCTGGGTCTGTAGCCAGTGCAGAATCTTGTACTCATCAATGGCTTCCTGCAGTATCCCTTGCAGTTCGCAGCTCCAATTTCACTCCATTTCTTTTAGAAAGAATTTCGCGTTCAATTCACATGGCTCTCATGGGTCACTCGCTTTTGCCTCGAGGTTGAAGCAACAAAGGGCCATTACATGTAATTCCACCGCTTCCAAACAACAATTTGAGGTAAAATTTTGGATTCTTCTGTGGGATTGTGGACTGGGGTGCTGTAACTATGGTTTTTAATTGGTTTAATTTGGAATTTTGAGTTGGAAATTAGATAGTTTATGATCCTGATGAAAGGATAAACAAGTTAGCTGATGAAGTGGACCGGGATGCTCCTCTTTCGAGGCTTACTCTGTTCTCACCTTGCAAGGTAACAATGGTGTTGCTTCAAGTTAAGCTTTGCAAAGGTAGGGGTTTCTTTTCTGAACCTCTTTTGTTGATTTATATGTTGAGTTTTAGTGATGCAGATTAACGTTTTCTTGAGAATAACTAAGAAGAGGGAAGATGGATATCATGATTTGGCATCTCTCTTTCATGTAAGTAATGAGATTTTTGTATTTGATGTAGATGCAGTCTGAGAAACACTAACACTTTAGTTTGGCTAGTGTGTCTTTGTTTGATGTGTATTAGACACTTGGACACTCCGATATTTGTTGGACACATATGGGACACTTGTTAAAGCAATAGACGTGTTATACGCGAGTTGTCCAAAGTCAAAATAGGACCAACATTTGACACACATGCATCAAACACTTGTTACATAACTACGGACACATATGTGACAAAAGTAATAAAACTTGAGTGCAAAATCCATCAAACTAATTTTTCAACATATAAATGAATAAAGTCTTTTGACTTTGAATTTTCTTCTTGTTTAAAACTGATATATATTTTAAAGATGTATGTTTTAGCGTGTCCTTACCGTGGTCTTGTCCTAATTTTTTTTAAAAAAAATTACATGGTGTGCCCGTGTGGACCGTGCCTTGTATCTGTATCCGTGTTTCGAGAATGTAGTCGAGTTTCAAGTTAGGGTGAGTTTGAGAAGCTTATGCCTGTTATTAGTATATTCTTTTTTAAAATCTCTTTTGATGATCTCTTTGAACGTCATGAAACTTTTAATTGGCTAAAAGCACCTTTTTACAATTCAAAAAGTCATACCAAACTCTCCTTTAATCTTTTAGAAGGAGTTGAGATGTTAACTGTTAAATAACTTTGAGGAGTATCTTCTATTTCTATTAGTTGCTGAAGTTTGGATGCTTTTTTTTCCTTTTCTTTCTGCCTTTAGGTGATAAGCTTAGGGGATACTATTAAATTCTCTTTGTCGCCATCGAAGAAGGATCGTCTTTCTACCAACGTATCAGGGGTGCCCCTTGATGATCGAAATTTGGTAGTTGTTTTAGCATAATGCTCTTATTTTATTTCTTCTGATGATTTCATTGTTTCTTAACTTCTTTGTCTTCCATATATCTGCAGATTATCAAGGCTCTTAACCTCTTTAGGAAAAAGACTGGCAGTGACAAATTTTTCTGGGTGAGAATCAAAGAATGTCATGGAATCTGCCTGTATGAATGGACTCTATCGTAAAGTTTGGAATTATATTCTTTTATGTACGAGCAGATCCATCTCGACAAAAAAGTACCAACTGGAGCAGGGCTTGGTGGAGGAAGCAGTAACGCCGCAACTGCTCTGTGGGCAGCCAATCAGTTCAGTGGATGTCTTGCTACTGAAAAGGACCTTCAAGAATGGTCGGGCGAGATAGGATCTGACATTCCCTTCTTTTTCTCAGATGGTGCGGCCTTTTGCACCGGGAGAGGTGAGGTATGTTTAAATGACTACAACCATTCGTAGGAATATACAATTCAATTTGGAAATGCTGATTGTTCTCTCCTTCACATCAATGCACAAAAATTATAGAAATTTGCATCTTGAGACAGATTTGATAGAATGAGTGTCTCGGTTTTGATCTATAAATCAATGGACTTAAAACAAAGATTCTTTTGTTTGTATTTGTATATATGAGTACACTAATTCGCAAGCTCTATGCTCGAAATCCCACTTGTTTGCTCCTATTATTTTGTCTCAGCTTCTTATAGAACTGACATCCTTGAGTTTAGTACTGTCTGTTGAATTTACATAGTATTTCTGCATGCGTTAGCTAGAAAAGTTTTATTGCCTTCGCTAATTCTGAAAACTGTTGAGCTTGTAGCGCCAGATGATTGCTTTGTTCTAGGCTGGCATTTGAAAAATTTTAACAAGTTTTTTTTTATCAGGTTGTGCAGAATCTTCCACCTCCAGTACCCTTGGATGTTCCGATGGTTCTCATAAAACCCCAGGAAGCATGCTCTACAGCAGAAGTTTATAAGGTAATGGAAATTTTAGTATAAGTTGAGAGAACAATGAGAATTAGTTCTTATTTCCATTACGTAATCAAGGTCGATTTGTATTCCCCAGCGCTTACGGTTGGATCAAACAAGCAAGGTTGATCCTTTATCATTGTTGGATAACATCACAAAGAATGGAATATCCCAAGACGTCTGTATCAACGATTTGGGTACGTGAGTTTGTCTAATATTTACTAAAAGTACTTGCAAGCCAGTTACAGTACTTCGGGTTGGTGATATTAGAACATGTCATAAATTACATGGTAAATAATGAACCCTGTCTTAAAGTTTCAACATAATTTCATACCTGATTACTTTAAGTGGAGTATGAACATTAGTGACTTTCTTTGCGTATCAATTTTAAAATTACTGCTGATTGGCTCTATTTTGTATCATCCACTATGTCTTATATGGCTCTCTCTTTTATGTTGCCACACTAAGAAGCACAGAGACACAACGATACGACATGACATGGACACGTTGACATGTCATTTCTTAAAAATATAGGACACAACACCTAAGCACACATTCATTAAATTATGCATTTTAAAAAATATATTATCATTTTTATAACAAAAAAAATTTAAAGTAAATGGGTTGATGCATTTATATGTTTAAAAAACTTAGTTTGATGTAATTCAACTCAGAATTTATTATTACCGCCTATACTTTTTAGTCTACTCAACAAGTGTTTTTATGCATGTCTTAACACATTTGTTGCACTAACAAGTGTCCGATATGTGTTCAACAAGTGTCCAACACAGATACACTAGACAAACTGAAGTGTTCGTGCTTCTTAATTCTTAGTTGACACACTTACACTTACTTCAATCTTTGGCATTCTTTCTCCTCAGAACCTCCTGCTTTTGAGGTCCTCCCATCTCTTAAAAGATTGAAGCAGCGGATAATTTCTGCCAGCCGTGGAGAATTCGATGCAGTATTTATGTCCGGGAGGTAAGAACGTCAAATGAATTCTTTGAACACCCCTTGATCTTTTTTTATGGAGCTTTTATTGAAGTAAGATTATTAGTCTAAACATCTTACCACCACATCCAATCTCGTTTCTTGCAGTGGTAGCACAATAGTAGGGATTGGGTCCCCAGATCCTCCGGGCTTCATATATGATGACGAAGAATTCCAGGGCGTATTTTTGGCAGGTAACATCCCGAACACTCCCTAACTAATTTCATCTATATATTTTGACCTCATGCCACCATCAATGCCTAAATCCCTTCCTTTGTTGCTGGGACTGTCTTCTTCATTCCAAATGCAAGTTAGAGAAGCGATATTCGATGGATATTTTTCTAGTATTGTTGTGTTGTCTGGAAGCTAGCCTGCAAAACTTACATGACCAAAATAACCAAAGAGAAGTATCGGTTTGAGTTCGGTCTCGTATTTGGAGAATTGTGCAGCTTAAAATACCTATCAAATTAAGAATGAAGTTGAGAGGTGATAAATCAATGAACTTATATTGGGTACAGCTTTTCATAAACTTTGGTTCTAGTTTATTTGTTACTCTACCCTTATTATAGACTAAAGAATGGAGGGGCAGCTAGCTTTGGGGAGCCTTCTGATAGGTATCAAACCTTTCAATCTTTATTAATGGAAAATGGAATCCAGAACAATCACTAACAGAGAACCCTAGTTCTCTAGCCCTAACCGTCTCACACACGAGAGGTTTCACTCTACCAAAAATAACCGCCCCCAACTTCCTAAACACTCACTTCTATTTATACTCTCTCTACCCAGTGGTCCCCTCTCCTGCTCCTATAACTACCTTCTTTTCATTATTCCCTTTCTTACCCTTTCTATGATAGGTAATTGTAATAGGGGTCCTAACACCTTCTTCATAAATTATGTCTTCAAAGCAATCGAAAAGTACTGCTTGAGTTGATTTTTATTTTTGGGAGTGATTTGGAAATGATTAGAATCGATTTTCATTTTCAAAACCAAATTATGCTTTTAATCATTGAAACCAATTTTGATGTGAAAAATGCAATTAAAAGTGCAAAGTTAAATATGAGTAATTAAAGAATTGTTTTAGAGTGGTTTTGAACGTAACAAAAGTGATTTTAGCAATTTCAAAATCATTCTCAATAAGTACATGTTTGGGAAGTGAGTTTGGAAGTGTTTAACATCACTTTTGTCGTGTTCAAACTCATTATGAAACACTATTTTAATAACTCGAAATTAATTTTATATTTAATTTTACACTTTTAAATGCAATTGTTATATCATCAAAATTAGTTTTTAATATTTAAAAGCATGTTTAAAAGTGATTTTAATGATTCTATCACTTGCAAACATGCCCTGGTGGGTAGAAAAAAGATAATTTACCTTTTAGAATGGTTTTTTGGCTTGATGGTGTGGCCCTTTTGAGGACGAGTTGTTACAACTCAAACAACGTCAACGAAAATTTGTGACCTCTTAAGTGAACTAGCAAACTCCCGTTTAATCCTCAATCTGGTATACGTCGTATACCAGATCAAGGATTTTATTACTTCAGTAGTCATTTCAAACTAGCTCTTAATACCTTTCGACTTCTTTCTTTACTCGTTGAAGATGACGACCTGGAAAAATGAAGCATCCTGGTAAGATTTCTATTGAGTGAAGAACATGCATAGATTCCATTGATTTTTGTTTACGTATTGTCTCAGTTCCTAAAATCAAAATTGTGAATGCAGAGGCCAACTTTCTGACTCGTGAACCAAATAAATGGTATCAAGAACCTGCATCGTCATCTGCTTGTAGTCCGCCTTCGGAGCATCTGGAATCATCGTCTAGATAGCTTCCTCCGACGACAAAATAAAGGTTCACCTTATGTTTCGTATTCCAGTGAGAATTTGTGTATCACAGTTAAAACCACATCCTCCATTGACAAACTTGGAAAGTGATCTTACTACCAAATCTTTAGTCTCTGAGAAATAAAGAAGCAAGATTTGGAATTAGCAATGGTAATAATCTTGCATGTGTTAATTTGGCATCATCATTGTTAAAATTGAGAGCTCGACATTTCTTTAAAACGCGAGATAAGGACGTTTTTTTAAAATAATGCATTCTTAATCTCCTCTCTCTCTCTCTCCCCTTTTCAAAGAAATTGCATATAATAGGGAATTTGTAGAACGACAAGGAACATTCAACATGAATCTTAAAAAAACATAAAAAAGAAAAAACAATCATTCAAACTCACTTTTCTTTTTTCTTCTTTTAATTTTCATTTATTGTCACCAATTTCCCTCTCCTCTTATGGAGGAGAGAAAACAAACTGTCTAGGATAACTGAAAATATCCTTCCCTTCAAAGGGAGAAGTCCATTCTCTAGAACCATTAGCTGATGTTTCGGTACCGACGCCTCCATTTTGCAATCCACCCGTTGGAACTCTATTGAATTTAGAAGGCATTGACGGCACGAATGGCTGAGCATCTACCAATCGGGAAGTGTTCGATTCGTAAAGGTGGGGGTTCTTTCGCATATATGAATTTAACCCCTGCAACAACCCACCAGGTCGAACTGAAGTTAGACCTTTATCCACAGACCAGTCTATGTCGGAGTAGTTTAAATGTGGCATCGAACTACCCGTGTTCCAATCTACAGGTGACGATGACCCCGATTGGGTTGAACTTGCCCCTGAAAATAGTCCAAGGGAGGACGCCGGTGCTATGGAAGACGATCCCCCCACTCTGCTCCATGAAGCATTGGTGTGGGTGGCTTCAAGAAAGTCCCCACGGCTGTTACCAGATACAAAATGTTGTTGCGGCTGCTGCTGCTGCTGATATTGAACTTGAGGATACATCTGATTCAATGTCATCTCACTAGGCTTGAAACTTCTCGAGCCACGAATCTGCGGCAAGAACCCGGTAGACGATGCCATGGTTCCGAGGCCATTACTAGAATACCAACTAGAAGGAGGCGATGAACTTATAGTACCAACAGAAGATGGTTTAGCATGCAATGATAGGTTCCGACTTTGTACTACTGAATTTGGTTCTCTCACTGAACCAGATTGAAGACCATTAAACTCGTTTCCGATCGTTAAATAACGAGCTTCATTCTTGATAGGCGGAGATGATAATTGTGTCTGTGCCGATGCTAAAGAGAAGGAAATGGGGCTTGTTCCTGTACTTGGCCATCTTTTCTCAGCTGTTGTGATTTGTTCATAATTTCCCCATTCCATCTTTAGCGGATTTCTCCTTAGAGGCTGCGGTATATTCTTGCCAAGAGACTCTATAGACATACCGGCTGTGATTGCTCCTTTTGTGTAATTAAAATCTTTTTCTTCTTTTCTTTGTTGTATTGAAGGTGGATTCGGGTTAGCTTGTGTTCTTAATGAAGCTTGATTAGTATTATTACCAGGAAACTTACTGCTTAAAGTCGTTGGAGGATCACCAGTTTCTTCGGGCTTCGGAGGAGCAGCAGGTGGATCGAGCTTCAATTCTCTCAAGGATTCAGCTGCCTTCTCGAGATCACCTTCAGAAGCAACAACAGCTCTCTCAACTTCTTGTTTTGTACATTTGTACTGTGCTTCCAAATCTGCTATACGAGCAAGTTCTTCTGATATGTCGAGTTTTAAATTTTGCCCGCCAAGATTTTGATTAGCCGAATCGTTTGTTTCTTCACCACCTTCAAGAAGCCAAGCAACTGACTCCTCTATTTTTCCTTCGTTTAGCATGAGAGCTACGGTCGCTCGATCTTGTGAAAAGCCCATTGCTACTAATTGCTGAGCAAGAGCTTCAAGCTTTCTGGACATAAGGTAGCCACTACACCTTTCATGCAATTCCTGAGCACGTCTCTCTTTCTGACGTTGATGCTTCTTCTCATTCTTTTGACGGACTTTTTCTCGTTTGTCAATGTCTGCCCCTGGGATTGTTTCTTGCCGGACAGTGGGGTTAGACTTTCTGTCTTTATGGTCTTCTGACTCACCAGACCAGCTACCATTATTAGAAATGGTATCATACTCTGCCACTGAAGAAAGTAGAACCCCGGATTGAGCATCTGTGTCGTCTATGTTCTTGAATCGACCATTTGAATGAAGAGGTGAAGAAACAGATACTGTTGATTCAAGTGCATGGAACGTTCCTGAAAGAGGATTATACGCACTGGCTGGAACACTGCTACTACCACCAGCAGCAGCCCCCATTGGCTTCGGTGTAGGCGGTGTAGGCTTCTGTACTTCTTTGCTGGCTTTCTTGTCTTTTGATTTAGATTTTGATGCTGGAGACATCTCTCCACTGCTAGAAAATTGCTTCTGAAATGTGCAATAAACAACGTCAGATTTCTGTAATGTAATCCTACCACCTAGTGATGCATAGTTCATCTAAACAGATAAATAACTAAATTGATCAACTTCAAGCAACTAGGATATGTACACATACATGTAACTCTTATAAGTTAACTGTATCAGGACACTTCACAACAAAGTAAATACACAATCAGCATAAAAATATACCTGAAGAACTGTATATTTATATTTTTAACGTTCGATTACCACCATTAGTTAATAGCCTGTGACACTACTTTATAGTCTTACCTGATGAACTTTTTCCCCGAAACTTCTAAAGTGAGCACTAATGTTTTGAGGAGTAGCAAATCTTCACTGTTCCAGTTAACATATTACCAAAGCCAGTAACTCCTCTGTTCAAATCACAACATGACATGGAGTTTCTAAATTTAAAATTCATTGTGCACAGAAGAAGCAGTTGTCATTATAGTCGAGATTATCCATGGTTATCTCTCCACGTACGAATGAACACTATATCAATCAGCCTTGCCTTTGTTTTCTCCTCCCTCTGTAAACCACTCTGTGATTATATCTTAAAAAAGCAAACAGAAGAGATTTCTCTTCATCGTCAAACACCTAATTTTCTTTCAAGCCATAAGTTCCATAAGAGGCTCCAATGAACTCTAACCATCAAACTTAATCTCCCTAATAAAAGGGTGAGCACCAAAAGCAATTCCTCGGCGTCCATTGATGTTTATGGGAGAAAGCAGTTTACCAATTAAAGAAGGGAGTAGGATTTGGTTCCAGAACAGTTGAGAACAGACAAACGCCTAAGTAAGAGACGAGTCCCCAGCTACTACAATACAGAAACCAATACTCCACTAAAATCAAATGCAACAATGCTACACTCCATAAGAAAACTTACCAAGCGTAAACATATCCTAAAAAGCTCTTCCAAGTCCAGAACTCAAGAAGCATTGTCGAATATAACATCACGGAGCCCAGCCAACCATTGCATAAGCAAGCAGGCCGAACTAGTTTGCTTCTTCAAACTCTAGTAATATAAATAGCAGAAGTATACACGTAATTGAAGTTACAATATGAGATACGAGAGCCTAAATCTTGCAAAAACATGATAGAAAGAGGCACATACCAACCTCTCGAAGCTGTCGTACACTTGTAGCATTACAGAGAGTATGAGAAAATGATAAAATAAGCCGAAACATACTAGATGTAACACAGAAGGCATAACAAACAATACGATACAGAAGAAAAAAGTTCCAGAGTTCATTCCAAGCCGAAACATACTAGAAGCAACAGAGAAAACATAATAAACGACGCAATACAGAAGAGAAGAGCAACAATAGAAGAAGAAAAAAGAGCACCACAGTTCATTCCAAGCTTACGCGCAACATTCAATTTTCATTTAACTCCAGTTTCTCGAAACCACAACGGATCAACAAAAAATCAAAATCATGCAACAAAGCCAAAGAACAACTGAAGAATCAGCATAGTAGAGTAAAAAAGCAACAAAATCCACAGGATACCGACGGCAATTGATACTTCGGAGTAGCTAAACTTCATCAAAAGCAAAGACAACACCCTAACGTTTGAAGTAAACTCCAAAACACAAGAAGAAGAAGAAGAAAGAAGAAGAGAAACTCGAACATAGTTGAGGAGCAAAGAAGAAAAGTTTTTCCATTACAGCAAGTGAGAGAGAGAGAGTGAGAGAGAGTAAGAGAGAGCAACCTTGGAGCTTGAACAACGGTTCTGAGATATCGTCGTTGAGGTTGGAAATTAGATACGGCAGATCGAGGAATTTACGGATGAACGATAATGGTGAAGGGAAATGGGATAGGTATCACAAGGCTGAAGCTGAATCAGATGAAATTAGGGTTTTGAGGAGAGAGAAAGAGAAAAAGGGTAGAGAGAGATTTTGATAATTCCAAATTGTACTAATTAACTGAAATGTGGACCTGGGAAAAGTTTGTAAGAAATGTATGGATACGTATATATAGAGACGGATTTTAATATATTCTATTATTCTACAGCTATATTATAATATATATATATATATATATATATTATTATCAAATCATAGGTTAAAATAAAATTATTTGAAATAATTATTAAAAAATTTTAGAAAAATTATTTTAAATGATAAAATTTATGAAAATACTTACAAATATGACACATTATCACAATCTATCTGTGATAGTTCATATTTTGTTATATTTTCTAAATATTTTAGTTAATTTTCTTTTTATTTTTATGTTTTTGGTTCTTGAGATTTGTGCTTGTTTCAATTTATATAATGTTTTTTAAAATTTTATTTTTATTCAAATAACTTTGATAAAAATGGTTTAAAATAAAACACTCATATGTTTTTCAAAAGTGTTTTTATATACAGGTTTGCTACGTACTAACAATATTTTTATAAAATACTATTAAGTAATAATTAAAAGGAATGGTTGTTCCATATAGTCGTGGGGTGATATTTGATGAAGTTGTTGTTGGGTCACTGTAGTTGCTACGGGTGGCTCCAAGAATTGATTAGTGGTTCTGGCCAGAGCTAGCCGACAAGGGTTGTGGTAGCTAAATACAACACAGTAAAAGTGAGGTAGATAACTTCTAAACGTGTTTTAGTAATTTTAAGAATTATACAGATTAAAGAGAGATAAATTATTAAAACACTCAAGATTCGTTTTTATCAAGGGTGTTTGACTCACCTACCTGAGTTGAGTTGAGTTAGTAAAAACTACCAACTCACTGTTTAGTCCACCAATTTTAAATATTGGTGGAGTTAAGTTTGTTATTTTTACCTTTCCTTTGATGTTTTCATTGACTCCACTTTGGACTACCGTCGAAAACTATTGCTACCTTACTCATTCAACCAACTTTGATGACCACTTACGTGCGGTCAACTTTGCATCTGACAACTAGCTCTAACGACCAACTACCAATCATATACTAAAGGAAAAAACGTGACTAACAAAAGCATTTTTAAATACAAAATTGAAATGATCAGTTTATAGTGTTTCATAGCATCTTTCTAGTAATTTGACATTGATGGTTTGTTCGAGGATGATCGAGTCATCTTTATAAATCTACTTGTCATGGATATCTATAAGACCAACCACTCCCTAACATTTCTACCATAATCTAGGAAGTGGTACTATCTTTGTCTATTTTATTAGCTTGACTATATTAGTAAACAATATATTTTTGTATAATTGACAAATTATTGGCAATGTCCCCTATAGAGAAATTCTTATGGATAGCAAAAAAATGAAACTATTTACAAAATATAGCAAAAAACTTAAATAAGCTATGAAGAATTTGATAGATTTTGTTATATTTTGTAAATTGTTTCAATTTTTTGCTATATTTGAAAAATGTCTCGGGTCTATATA
>JBBPDJ010000008.1:3016783-3033587 GCA_037974625.1 Cucumis cinereus | reverse complement strand
ATATAACTGTGATGGACATTTTGGCCATTTGTGTATTTCAATTGGATTGGACTTGTTAACTTTGTAACTTTTGCAAACTTTAAATTGTTGGACTATGAGCTCAATTTTTCATTTTATGTTTTGTCATTCACGCAAGTGACTTTAACCTTATCATAAATAAAACATATATACATTGTAAAATTAATAATAAATTTAATTAGTTCATATTTGGTTTGGATTATTTTAGGTGAATCCATTAACCAATTTAACCTATATAATTTTTATTTATTTGAACTCAACCCATCCCAAATCGTATGATCTGGGTTGAGTTGATAGAATTTTAGAGTCATCTAATTTTTTGAACACCCATATCGAGCAACGAAATGTGCCTAATTTGGGTGTTCTTTAATCCAAACTTTTGTTGAGGGATGCCAAAGCCATAGAGTTACATTTACAATTGTTAGAAATATTCATCAATTGGTCCATAAATTTTTCAAAAAATATTATTTTAGTCCATAAGCTTTTAAGAATATGTGTTACTGCATTGGTTGACTAATTTTATTAAAGGCAAAATTTGAGCAACATGTCAAAGACATTGACAATAACATTCAAACCGGACAACATCTTCAACAAAATATTATTTTAATGTACGAAAGATCTTAAGTACATTATCTGTAGATTCATGAGCATTTATTCTCCTGCATATCTTAAGTATTTATTCTCCTGCAAATAATATTTACTCTCTCCAAAAATATATTTATCAAGTTAGTCATATTTATATTGTGCAATTATTCTTTTTTAGATTTAGCCGCCTCATGAGAAAAGTGTGTACATTGAACGTTATGAGCTTAGGGTTTGTCTAAGCCTCAACCTTCATGTATTATTGTTAAGTGTTGTTGTGTCCATTATTGAGGTTGAGATTTTGGTAGTCGTTGTATCTCGAAAGAGATACAAAAAAACCTTGTACTTGTCGTTGAAACTTTTTGATGTGGTAGTCATTGTAGAACTCGAAAGAAGTTTATTTTGATAGAGTATTTTGGGAAGCCTAATATGGTGAATGTGAGGGGATCTCACTCTTAGGGGGAGCGTAAGGATATTGTATTAAGAGAATCTCATACAAAGCTTGAAGAAGCATTTTTGTGGAGGTGAGAGAAACTTAAACTTAGGGGGAGCCTCAGCTGAAGGATTGAAGAGCAAGCTAAAAGAAAGTTGCTGAAGAGGGAGTCTATCAAATAAGTACTTACGTTGTAATTGTTAAACTATTTATATAGTACAATTTGTTCCACCGAACACACTGCCCCCAGACTAGGTGATTTTGCAACGAACTGGGTTATCGATTCTTGTGTCATTAATTTTTTGCATGCTTTCGTAACGACCCTATTGTCAGATATATATTGTCTGTGACATTGTGTCATATGTTAGATCCACCCATTTTTTTAATATGTTTAAAAGATCCTTCAAGTAAGTTTCTATTATGTTTAAATAATTATAACTTTTGGAATAGGAAAAAAAAAGTTTTAAAATAGCATTGTCTATTAGTGATAGAAAATAATAGACAGACTATCACGTGATAGAAAGCAATAGACAGACTATCATGTGATAAAAAACGATAGACAAACTACCATGTGATAGAAAACAATAGACATACTATCAGAGATAGACAATGAGATTATGTTATATTTAAAATATTTTTATCAGTTTTACCAAGATTGTTAGACAAGCTAACATGTTTTTTATTCAATATTATTAATCACGTTTTTTTTGTGTTTATTTTGTTATATTTCGTGAATTTTTCTACGATATAATAAAAATGCATATCCATTCCTCATGTCGATGTCGAATGAGTACGAGATATATTACGAAAATTTAATATCATGGTATTATAAGAAATAAATGCACAACATTATATTAACACAATAAAATCTCTTGCCCTTTTCAAATCTTTACCCATATAATTATCATCTTCTTCTCATCATTGAAGCTCACAAATCAGAAAGAGCAAATGGCTTCAATCGATCCATGGAAGATATCAACTATAATTACATTTGATTTCAGCTCTAAGACCCCTTTTTTCCCAGTACAAGTCATAGTAGCAGATATGAGATTTTTTTCATATCACTTTACACAAAAAAGGGAAAAAGAAAAAAAGAAAGGGGGGGGGGAAGAAAACCAGCTCTAGATATTACAACTCTAGAGCTGATTCTTATTTCTTATTACCTCATTTGTTGTAGAACATAGCTTTCTTTCACATATCATGCTCAGCAGCTTCTCAAGTAGAGAAGAGTTATAGACTTTGTAATCGTAAGGTCTGTCATTCAGGGTAGCCCATCTCATTATCATGATCTCGATCTGAAGATAAGCCGTTTACATGAATCCCACTGCTGAAACGAGTGACGATTCGACGAGGAGCAAAAAAATCTGGGAATGGATGCCTCCTTCTCAGATTTCGTTGAGTAATCTCTCTCTCATTTAGGTCTTCACTGTTGCTGCCACTGTTCCCTCCCCAACCGTGTCCACTTTCCTGCTGAGGCAGCTCGAGTCGACAAACCGGGCAAGTATTATGTTGGACCAGCCAAGGAAGAATGCAATCGGTGTGATAAATATGATTACATGGCAACGCTTTGGCTTCAGATTCGAGCTCAAATTTTTCTTTACAGACTGGACAATGAGAGTCAGTGCCGAGGTGCATTTGGTTAATCTTGATTGTCGGCATTGCTTCTATACAAGAGTGAGAAGCAGGAGTTGGAACTGGTTCCCTTTGTTCATTTAAGGAAAGTTGTGCAGCTAATTCTTCCAGTCCCGTATGCTGACTCGATCTACCTTCTGGAGTGACACTAGCAAAGGTAGAACCCGGCATGTGATCATGGAATGACCAAAAAGAATCGAAAAAATCCAAATTCTGCCCTGGAACAGAACCGGATCTTCTCCTGACGTCGAAGTTAGGATTTCTTCCGGCCATTCTCTCTCTGGTGAAAGTATCAACGGCTTCGAGAAGACCAAATCTCGGATAAGGACTTCTTCGCCCCATTAATGCAAACATAGCTTCAAAAATTGGAGGCACCTGGGTTGAAAGATCTTCTTCTATGCCTGGATTGAAGTCATTTTGAACTGTTTCGTCATGTTCGTCGTTTAGTTCTTCCACGAAACCACCATTACAATAAGGGCAAACTACGTCTTCTCCGTCAAGCCAGAATGAATGGTTGCATTGATAGCACCAATGGGTGTCTTCACCAACAGATGACATCCTTCTCTCAATTACTACAGTTGAAAGAAAAAAAGCCCAGGTTTATTCCTAAATGTATGGATTCTGCAATGAAATGCTCATTGGTTAAGAAAATCAATTTTGAAAAGACAAAATCAAACATTTGTCCACAATAGACTAACGTATGTGAAAAAAGCTGATGCCTAACAACAATTCATCCCAATACAACTTTTGGAAAGCAAATAATGGTCTAACTTGTTTGATAACCATTTGGCTTTTGGATACTAAGCTTATAAAGAACTACTTGTATATTAGAGTTTCCTTGTCACGTAATTTGTTTCCAAACAATCAAGCCCATTTTCTAAAACTAAAAAAGAGTAATTTTTAGAAACTTGTTCTTGCCGTTAGAATTTGCCTAAGAATTCACATGTTTGTTTAGGAATGATGAAAACCATTCTAAAATTTTGGTGTGAAACATGCGCAAATTTAAAAAATCAAATAGTTAGCAAATACAGTCTTAGTTTAATTCAATATATTTCCTTAAGATCGACAAATATCTAGTGTTGATTTCATTATATATTAAACACACACACACACACAAGTAAGGGTGAAGATAGCATCAAAGATAAAAAGCAGAAAAAGTTAAAACTCCCGCCCTCCCCCCCCCCCCCACCCCAAAATATATATATATATATATATATATATTACCCGGCGGAATATAAAAAGGGATTGATGTTGTATAAACTTTAGCCCAGCCAAGCAAGCCACATCAAATTAGTCTAGAAATGAATCTAGGAATATACTCCTTGATTGGATAATGGACACTCACAATTCAAGAGAAAAGCAGATTTAATTTTCATTGTACTCTTCTATATATTTTCACCTATATATCGATTTGATTCGTGTACTTTAAAAAATGTTTGTTTGATTAAAGTTTACCAAAAATCCCCCAATGTAGTAGAGGATAACCCAAGTCCCCTGTAGCATACTGTAGATCATATTAACTGAAAAGTACTCATTGGGGTCAGAAAAGGTTTACATACAATAAGGGGTTGGTTTTGATAATGTTGTTCTCGGCTTGTGCATTTGCCAAGAGAGGAGAATGGTTTTATAATGAACCAGAAGAGTACAGACATTGAGCATTATTACATACGGCAAATAATCCAAATCATGCCATATTGGCATAAATCAGATCAGGTAGATAAATATATAATTACAAAGAATATTCTATTGACTTTATGTCTTAACATGGTCAGATTTTAAGTACAATTATGGTTGAAAAATACATCTTACTAAACTAGATACGTGACATTTGATTATTAGTAAGACTATTTGATAAGCCTAGATAAATAAAAGAAAACTAAAAACAGAAATGGAAACTTATAGACTAAAAATGCAATATAAATAATAAAAAATGACAAATCCCAAACACATTCATGTGGCTTATATAAACATAACTAAACTCAAATAGCCTAACAACCCCATAATGACAACTTGATAGCCAGGAATTAATGCAAGTACAATCACTGTCCCCAATTCTTCTGACAAACCTCTTGATGTATCATCTGTACAACCCCCACATTCCTTATCTCTCACAAGCTAAGGAGACAGTAATGGTGTACCTAGGTTGAGTTGTGAGAATTTTTTTGACCAACCCCGAATATTCATGTTGGTTGAGTTGGCAATCAAAAAGACTCCCAGTTCCAACAGGGCCTCCAATCCAACCCTCAAAATTCAGGTTGGGTTGGGTTGTTGGTCCTTTTTTTTTTAATCTAAAATACATGAATTTAAACTAAAATCTTATAAAACTTAAATGTTCAAATATCCATGATATCTATTGTATGCTTAAACAAAAGAAAATATTTCTTAAAAAAAAAACATTAAAAATTCACAAATTCATCCATTCTAAAAGAAACGTATATATATTATTTATTAATAATAAGTTGAATTGGGTCAACCTGAAAATACATATATTTAATCTGAGACCCAACCTAATCCGAATTTATTTTTGAGTTGTCGGAAAATTCTCCTCGTTACAGAATCATCACTCAAACGAGGCGTTTAAACCCTCATCCGATTGAGATTTATGGAAAGAATTACAAGAAAACACTTGAAAAAGCATGGAAATTAAGCAGAATTACGAGAGATATAAAATCAACAAGAACTATATGAATATGGTATCAAAAGACGCAGAAATTGAAAAATCGAACCCTAATTTGAAATTGAAGTGAAGAAAGACGTACCGGAGCTGAAGTAGGAGGAGTGGGAAGGTTGGGAAGAAGGGGAAACAAGAGCAGTGAAAGAAGATTTGGATCAAGGGCGGAGAGAGAGAGAGAGAGAACGAGAGGACCCTGAGCAACAAAAGTTTGCTCCGTAGGGTCCCAGAGGCAGTTTTCCGATTGACTGATTCACCGAAAATGTTAAAACTTATTATCCTCTAAATTTTATTTCTTCCGATTATTTCGACCCATTTAGTAATTGAAAGATTGAACAAAATTGAAAAAATAAAAAAATAAATTACTAATAGACAAAAAGTTTATTAGATTTGATTTTTGTGCAAATATTTTTTTAAAAAATCTATTTTTGATCCTTTTTAAAATATTACAAAATTTTAAACTTACTTTTAGATTGACAAGATTGTGTCAATGTACTGATAGATATTGAATGGATAGAATTTAAGAGAATTTATTATATTTTGTAAATATTTTTATTGATTTGTTTATTTACAATAATTTTTTTTATCTATTTAAAAAATAAAATTATTATTTTGATTTTGTATTACAAAAACATCAAATAATAGAAATGGTCTAAGTTTTTGTTGGCACATTTTGAAAGTAAAGATGTTTTAATATTTGTTCATATTTTTTTTAATAGAATGTTTTGTTCAAATGTATAAACATAGTTGGAAAGAACGGAAAAAAAGCTATACAAACGAGTGATTATTTAGCTGGATCAAAGTTATATTGACAAATATATGATTATAATAAAATCGTACGGCAAGAGCTACGCGATTGGATGATTACATAACAAAAGATGTGCGAGTGTTAAGATTGAGGGGTGCGATTGTGTGCGTGCATTTTTAGTTCGATCATATTTTTGTTAAAATAACTTCGTTTTAGTTAAATGATCACTTATTTTCATACGTTTTTTTCGTGTTTCTTTTGAACATACTTTTAAACTGAACAAAAACTTTAAAAAAATTGAAAGATAAATTAAGCTTCAACTTTGTAAGACTATTTAGAATTCAAGTTTTTTTTTTTTTTTTTTTTACATTTTGTTATATATATATAAACACGATAGGAAAGACCGAAGGAATGTATGAAAATGAACAATCACTTATATATAGCAAATTTGTATAGACGGAGATATAAAACAACTGGAAAGTGAGTTACTACGCAACCGCATGTCTTAAGCTTAGTGATCAAGCACCATTTTGTTGTGAATTGCATTGTCGCGATTTTTGTTTTAGTCATATCTCCGCCAATACAACTTCGCATTTTAGTTAAAACTGAACAAAAACTTGAAGAAAAAAAACTTTGACTTTGACACTTCAAAAGCCGAAATAACCTTATTTTAAGATGAATTTGAATAATATTTTTAGATCGTTAAATAAACGATCATATTACTATTCTAAAAGTCTATTATAAAAGTCGTGACGTAAGATTACATATATCATCCTTGAAAAGCATATGTTGCAACTATAACGTTGTTTGAGTAGACATGTAATAACTTTGTCTAAATGTTTGCTATTGCTACAATGACATTTCCAACATGTATATTAGGAAAACCATGACAATGCATCATAGAAAAAGACACACATGCCTTTGGGTGTTGGGTCCATTTTAGAGCTTGTTATGAGTAAATTTCAAACTTTATAATAAAAATATTATAAAGTTTGAATTAAAGATTGTTTTCAAAATTAGCTTTTGAGATCATATTATTTCTAACATGTAAGGGAGTGTTTGGGGTAAGGAGTGAGTTATTATAGTCCTAGGTTATTGTGGTTGAGTTATAATAGTTTGTGTTTGGAGGGTAGATTATTTTAGTTTGAGTTATAATAGTATGTGTTTGTGGTGTAGATTATTTTAGTTTGAGAAGAAAATAGTGCAACACTGTAGCAAATAATAAAAAAATGATGAATGTCAAATAGTAAAAACTGTAGCAAATAGTAAATACTGTAGCAAATTGAGGATTTTAAAATAGTGTTTACTGTAGTTAATTGGGGATTTTTAAATAGTATTTACTGTAGCTAGAGGGGGTTATTATAGTTCGGCACAATCCTTGCCCCAAACGCCCCCTAAGATATTTTGTAATAGATTCCTAGACTTCTTAAAGTTGTGTATTATTTATTATCTAACAACTACGACACAAACACATAATTAAAAGTAATTGTTTATTGATTTTTTTAAAAGATATAAAGACTTAAAAGAGTTTGTTTGAAAGTTATTTAGAAAAAAAAAGTTTGTTTGAAAGTTATTAAAAAAAAGTTATTTTCAAATATAAAAAAATAAACCAAAATATTTACAAGTCAAATATAACAAAATATCACAGTCCATCTGCAATAGATCGTGATAGACCAAGATAGTATACTATCTGTGTTTATTTGTATCATGATAAATATAAATAGTAGTCTATCTTGGTCTATCGTGATATATCATAGATAATTGTGATATTTTGCTATATTTATATAAGTTATGATGGAAACATTTTCATAGTCTTAAAATGTCTTAATTCCATAGCTATGATGGAAAACACTGATAGATATATAGTGATAGGCTTCTATCAGCCTCTATCAATGATAAACTTGTATCAATTTCTATCACTGATAGACTTCTATCAGCCTCTATTAGTGATAGACATTTATATGTTTCTATCATTGATAGACACCGAAAAACCTCTATCAGTCTTTATCCATGATAGGCTGCTATCAAATTCTAGCACCAATAAACCTTTATCAACATCTATCAATGATAGACTTGTATAAATTTATATCATTGATAGTATAATTGATAGACTTCTATTAGTTTCTGTCACTAATAGACGATGATAAAATTCTATCGGTGTTTATTTGTGATAGACATTAATAACAATGTCTATCACAACTATCTAAAAGCCACAAAAAAATCATATTCAATAACAACGTCTAGTGTATAGTTTTGATAGCAACAAAATTATGAAAAAAAAAAATTATCAATTGATAGACCATTTATAGTAGTTTATCATTGTTTATCACTGATATACCGATAACCATCAGTGTCAATGATTATCATTCTATCACTATTTTGGATCTAACAACAAAACTAAGAGATCATTTGGGTTTTAATGGGTTTGGAAACGTGAGCTTCAAGGGGTTTGATGGGGATAGAAGAAGAAACACTGAAGGAATGAAGACTAATTGCTCTGCAATTGGTATTAATTAATTCATAATATTCTAAACTCATTATAAAAGTCATACTAATTACTAACTGCACTTGAACTTTAAGTCTTTGTTTGATTTTTGATCAAAAAATTATTTTTGAAAAATAAATAAGTAAGTGGAAAACAAAAACAAATCATCATTTTCATTGTTTTCAGAAACACGTTTGATTCCAATTTTAAATTTTGAAAAAAAAAATTCAAATTTTGTGTTTGGTTGTGAATTTGAAAATGTAATATCATATGTTCACAATTTTTTAAAACAAAAAGAACAACAATTTATTGTTTTTGAAGCTGGTTTGAGTGTTGTTTTTGAAAATTATTTTTAAAAATAAGTATATCAAACACGTTTTAATCATTTCATTTGAATTCTTTATTTTGTTTTGTTTTTTTATATCCGTGAGTGTTCGGACCTTACGCGCACTTTGACTAGTCTCACGCAACAACCCACCTGACCCTACAACATTTGAATGTCAAGTAAATTAATTTTTAGTACTTTTTATTTTTTAAAACATAAAAACAAAAATGAATCACGAACCAAACAATACCACAATTTTCAAAGTTGACCATAGACAAATTAATTTGTTTGTTTAGTTATTCATAAAACTTAAATATAAATAACTACTATTTGGAAGTTTGAAAACTAAATTAATAATATAAACAGTTTTCTAAAAATGATATATATATATTTTTTAAATTCCAACATCAAGAGAATGAATATGCCTTAGCACTAAGATGTTTTTATTATTTTTTCTGTTTAATAAACCCTAAATTATTTAATTTATATTTGAGGGATAGCATTGTTGAGTTTGTACTTAGCATTATTTTCATATATATAAATACATACCAAAATAATTATAAAAATATAATTAAATATCACAATCTATCTCTGTGTCCATTACGACACAAATAGATATATATAATATTTTATCTCAGTTTATTTCAAATAGACCGTGATATTTTGCTATGTTTTATATGTGTCTATTACGATACAAACTAGTTATTTTCGAGAGAATATTGGTGTATTTAATTTTTATATGATAATATTTATTAAAGTAAAATGAAATAAATAAATAAAACCACTTATTTATTCTATGCCTAGAAATATACCCCTATATGAATGAATAATAAACTATAGAATCCAGCTGTTTTATAAATAAATAAAAAAAATTATGTAGAATCAAACTTTATTCATAGGTATATAAAATGTCAAGGAATTAAATATTCTTGTTCCTATAATTATAAATCTTTCTTCAAAATTATGATGGTTTTAAATATTTTGCATGATATAATGATTGTAAATTTATACCTTTGATTATAAATTAATTTTAAAATTTAAGACATCATTAAACATATAGTTTAAATTCACGTCTAAGTGATCAATTCATTTTTACTACTTTCAACTTTAGATGTATTAGACACACAATTCAAAATTTATGATAAAAACTTGTAATTAAACCTAGAACCCGTCTTTGATATTGTTTCCAAACAAGTAAAAAATATATAAATGCATGTATATATATCACCAAAGCTTAAAATGTCAACGTTGACAAAAAAATGTCGTATATTTACAAAAAAAAAATATGAATAAAAAATATTGATAAAATATCGGTGTCAATAAATATTTCTAAAAAATAATAAATAAATTATTTAAATTAGTAAATAATTCTTTAATATTCGTATTTGTTGATTAATTTATTTTTAGAGAAAATTATATTTTTAGTCCTTAAGTTTTGAAGAATATGTGTGTTTGTTTTATGAGTTTTAAAAAATATACTCTTTTTAATGTCTTCGAGTTTTCAAAATGTATATTTTTAGTCTCTAAAATTTTAAAAATAGGTTTAAAATGTTTTTCAAATAACTTTATACTTTTATTTAAATAATTATTTGACATTTTAAATTATAAGAATATTTTAAAAGTTATATCCTCCTTTTCAAATATCATATAATTATATTTTAAAAATCAAACAAAATTACTTATAAGACCTATTTTTAAAAACTCAAAAACTAAAATGGTAAATTTCTAAAATTGAAGGACTAAACATATATATATCTACCAAAACTTGAGGACTAAAAAGATTATTTTTATTTGATAAAATTATAATAATTATTATTAATTTTATGTATTCAAACTCCAAAATTGATGAAAAGGTGGAATAGATATTTGTAGTTTAATTTATGAGAATTCTTATCCACGGAAAATTACCAAAAACAACCCGGCACGTGTGAGGAGGCAATTTGGCGCGTTGGGTTTCTCGGCGGCGTGCGAGTCTGACACGTGCGAGGCGTTCCAATTTTTTTCACAAACACTTCCGGTTTTGTCTATCTATCTTTCGCCATTTTGTAGAAAAACAAATAAATTTTCTTCTTCTTCTTTCTTTCTTTTCACATTGCGACTTTTTCAAAACCCTCTGTCCATTCCATTCTCCTCCCCAGTCTTTCCTTCCGACGACTATGGCCGAGCAGCTCACCGACGATCAGATCTCCGAGTTCAAGGAGGCCTTCAGCCTCTTCGACAAGGACGGCGATGGTATCTTTTCTCAGATCTCTTTTTTTTTTCCTCCGATTATTTTTCATTTCAGATCTGGCTCTCTGTTTTATTGTTTTTATGGTGTTTTTTTCCTTTGATCTAGGGTTTAGGTTCAATTTCAGGCTGTTTTTATGTGCGTATGATGGATTTTTTTTTTTTTTTGCTTTTTTATATTTTCAGCTTTTGATTTAGATGTTTTTGTGAGTTTTGTACGAGGATTTAGTGATGTGGATTGGATCTGTTTTGATCTATTTTTTCTTTTGATTTGCTGACTTTATTTGTTTTGTCTGGGAGTTCTGTTTGGACAGCGATCTTGTAACAAATTGTTTGGAAGGATATTTTCGTGAAATGATTTGGCGTGGTGCATGGCTGACGATGTTTATGATTTCTTATTAGGTTTGCATGCGCGAGTTTTTTTCGTGGTAATTAAGATGTGTTTTTATGTTAATTGGATTTCTGGAATGAGAAAAAGTGAATGTTTGTACTTCCTTGTTAACTATGACGAGTTGATTTATTTTGCAACTTGTGTTGTTGTTGGTGAAACTGTTGAAAGTTATATGGATATGTCAAGGTTTGACTTCATGACTTGGTAGCTAGAAATGTCCATAGTTTATTTCAAGAATGAATTTCAACTGTTTGTTGAATAATGAAAATGATGCTTTTCATTCCATCTTTTTATAGCATTAGGAATTTCTGGCAAAGAGGAATGATGATTTCCTGTATGGTTTTGTTCATAAGGATTTTGATCTATAAGAATCACTTTTTTCCCCTAGCAGATTGATGGGTCTTCCCTTTGTTTGGGCTTTGACTTTAGTATGATTCATCCTTGCCAATCTCTTCAAAATCAATCTCTTGTTTTCTTATAATTAACCCCTTTCTCTTCTATGTTTTAAGGATTTTGTTCTTTCCCTTCTATTGGCTTCTCTTTTAGAAAATTTTGATCCGTCGCCATGATTTACGATCATTTTATATTGGGATGCAGGCTGTATCACCACCAAGGAGCTTGGGACTGTGATGAGGTCACTTGGCCAAAATCCAACTGAAGCTGAATTGCAAGACATGATCAATGAGGTGGATGCTGACGGAAACGGAACCATCGACTTCCCAGAGTTCCTGAATCTGATGGCTAGGAAGATGAAAGACACTGATTCAGAGGAGGAACTGAAGGAAGCCTTCCGTGTGTTTGACAAGGACCAAAATGGTTTCATTTCTGCAGCTGAACTCCGCCACGTGATGACAAATCTCGGGGAGAAATTGACTGACGAAGAAGTCGATGAGATGATTCGTGAGGCTGATGTGGATGGCGATGGCCAGATTAACTACGAGGAATTCGTAAAAATCATGATGGCCAAGTGAGACAAAACCAACGAAACACGAACAAGAACCTAACGAAGCTAAGAACCGAAAAAGAGAGGTTAGCTCAAATATGTTCCATGACAACTATAATATCCTTAATGGGGCAATTCTATCTGTAGGAGAAACCCTTCTCTTTTTTCTTTTGTGTTATTAGCTTTAGTTGTTGGTTCTTTCTGTTATCTTACTCTCTTTGTTTGCATAATTTATGGTACTGTATTTTCTGGTATTGTTTGGTGTTTTTCATTTTCTTTTCTTCTTGAGTAGATTTAGATAGTGGAGTCTTTCTTCTTATTATCAATATTTGGTATTTTCTTTTTGTGTTTGGGGCAATATCAATTTCAAGTACATTTTCAATGAATCCATTGCTTTTTGCTCCTCAACATCAGTCATGAATGTTTTGTTAATACTGCTGGGGGTTTCTTTCATCATGTAACTTCCCTTATATTGTTATTTGTAATGCCTATATTATTATTATTATTATTATTATTATTATTATTTATTTGTTTGTTTTTGCTGCTGCTTTTAATAGTAATATCCTGTGCCATCTTGAACCCTAAACTTTTTATCATAAAAAGTCAATACTTCTTAAATTGATTTTTTAAAATTTGTTATTGCTCATCTTTTCTCTGTCTTAGACAACTTTTATTGATTCTTTCGGAATGAGGACATCTGTTGGAGGATTGATTAGTCTAGTAATGGTTAAGGCGTAAGAAAACTCCATTTAAAAGGAAGGTGTGTTTGAAATGGCTTTTCAAGGGATTGATTTAAAAGTAAGTTCTTTTGACTAATATTCTAAGTCTTATGGCGACACTTAAATGGATTTTGGAAATAAATGGGTTTAGAATAAGTTGGTTTAAAACGAACATTCGAAACATTTTTTTTTCAAAGAATTACAACTGTTTAATGTTAAATTTCTCTTTGATTTGTATGAGAAACTCGAATACCACTGTTGATATAACCGTCGAGAATTTCAATGAATGTCACTGGCAAACATTTTTTTCTAAATGGAAACATTGTGTCGGTTCAGACATTTACCAATCTCAATCTAAATTAATTTTGTTTAGTAGACGTGTATAAGCTTGAACAAGTTCTAGAGCAAGTTTCGATGGACTTCGTAAGTGTTAGAACGCTAATCTGTTTATCAAGTTTATAATTATTCATTTGCAAAATCAAGTATAACCCTCTGTTCGGAATCCAAGGATTTGGGTAGTAGATTTGAGGAAAATTTGGAAGAATGACAAATTTTAATGGGGACGATTTGAAAAATGGCAAGATTTTTTAGGAATAAGAAATTTCATTCAAAATTGATCAGATTTGGGAGGATTTTGAACTAAAACAATGTAACTTTTGATTTTGCCTAATCTTTCTATTAATCTCTAAGTAAACCTTAAATTTAAATCTCTCCGGAAGTAAACTTTCTTTTCAAATCTCTCCCTTTTATACCTAATTTTTGTCATGTTACTCCATCATTTTTCCTTCCTTAATAGAATGGTGATAATGTTTTATTTTTATAATATAATCTTGAAAAATTAAGTTAGAAATAGGTTTGGCAAAAAATGTCGCAAGTATCAGCACAAATTGGGGCACGGATGAGGAGAAACTCTCCATCTCATTTAGTATTAAGAAAAACACAATTTCTTACATCAATCTCAACCACGCTGGAAAATGAAAAACTCATTGATTCACATTAACATTTGTGGCGGCCCATCTTGCTAACAAATAAGCCACCTCATTACAAAGTCATAAACTAATAAAGCACCTCTTCTTTTGGTGGCCTCCAACGAAACCCTTCCCTTCCCGACTCACCATCGTGCCCTTCACTGCCCATCATTGGACTGTCAGAACTCCAATCTCTTTACGTCGCTTGGAATTCCTAAATAGTCTCCAACACCAACTCCGCACGAGTTTCGACATGCGGAGTTTTCGGCATCCCTAACCTGCACACCCGGATTCAAGAGATTTTGATCAGACCAGATCCCCCAATATCCCATACAAAATCGAGTCATTTCAGCCTCTGACATTTTCGCTACCAAACAACAAAAATCTTGAATGGGTAAAAACTGCAACTCAACAGACCCCACGAGAAGTAGAATCAGCTGCTATATTTTATTTGCTCGCTTACATTTGAGAAAGATATACTCAATCTGTTCTTCGTCTTTTCCACAACACACACACCATTTAAATTAAGTGATGTGTTTATGGAAAAGATTGTAATTAGAGGCCCTATATTGTTGAACACTTTTCACATAAAAAAAACTTCACTTTATTTGAAACTTTAATAGCCCAAGGCTTTTTCCACCATTGATTGGACGCACTACCCTCTAGAACTAGGCAACATTTTGTCTATGACAAATTATAGGCATAGTAGTAAAAATACCTTTGTCATTGAAGTGTCACACCCATTGGTCAGCTCTACTAGCCTTCACATCTTCTTCCCAAAACAAGCTTCTCAACAAGGAGGAATTCTAGACCCCGCGCCATCAATCATATCCTTTACCATCAAATTTGTAGAAACCGAACTTGGAGGCATAATTGGAATAAAATCAAAGACGCGATGAATCCACGGGTCTCGAATGACAAACATTTCCTCCCCATTTTCAAACATCTCAAAGTTCTTGGACTAAAAGTTCTCGCCCCCAAATAAAGCTCCACCAAACAAAAGATGGATTGTTACCCATATCCATATTCGTTTTTAAAAAATAGAACCACCTAGATAGCTACCGATGCTATTATCATTTTAGGTTATATATATATATATATATATTATTTATGTAAAAAGCATAAAGTTAAGGGAAGGCTCGAGGTCCCTGGACTTATACTAAATCCGCTAGTGATGGATAGAGATTGTTTTCTCTTGCTGCGGCAAGGATGGGAACGCCCTCGTCTCTGGCCTGTCGCCAAACCTACTTACAAATGATATCATTTGTATTGTCTAAATGTTAGATCAATTTCTCACCTAAGACCCTCAAAATCTTAAAGTTCAAGGAATAAAATGAATATTTTCAAAGTCTATAAACATCATTTTTTCAAATGAAACTTATTCCAAAGTTGGGAGATATCATGTATAGTTAAAAATCCAAGACCAAATTATTTAATAATCCAATCTAAAATCAGGAACCAAATTAATTTGTCAAACGTAGCACATGAGAGTGCTAAAACTGAGCAAGACAAATAAGTTTAGTCCAAGACTCCCCCCTAGATCCAAAATCTACTAAGTATTGACAAAATTATAGAAAAGGTAATAAAAACTTTTTTGGCCAAGCAGTTCTATAAAACAAACATTTCTTCACAGATTGAAGAAATATTGATCAGAATAAGAGTTATTTTGTTGCTAGCAAACTTTAGCAAGGCAGTTCCATAAAACAACATTCCTCCACAGACGATGGAGGGTGTAGTAGCTCGTGATCCTTTACAACGTTCAGTGCGAAAAATCGACAATAACTACCTGTTGAGTGGTTTGTAGAGGACGACGGTGACATATTTTGAATGGAACCTATGAGTAAGTCCCAAAGCAACCACAGACTGAGAAGCCCATCCTTTCTCTATAAAAAGGTGGTTAAGCACAACATGTTGAGGTTTTGAGGACGAAGCTTCATCTGCGTTCTCCATGCCTAGAACCGTGAGGTGGAGCTGCGATGGTACGGCTGCTGGCTCCTTGGCGAAGTCTTCCTCGGTGGGGAATGTCTGGCTGTAAGTTGTCTCTGGTGATTGTGGAGGCTCAAACTCCGCGACACTCTGTAGAATATCAGGCACACTATCCTACAGAATGGAAATAACTCCAAAATGAAGAGTGAAGATGAAACACATAAAATCAGTTTGTCTTTAGCATTCCACTAGCTAATTGAAGTAATGAATCATTCTCTAAACAATGCTGACAAGAAACTTCTCAATGTACATTCAGGATTATAACAAAATGAATACAACAAAATTTCATGTGAAAAGTATATGGTTTCTTTTTGTCCCAGAAAGTTATCAAGTTATGGTAATGGACAGTTGTATGAACTCAGGCAACAAATGCACACCAGAAGCATGAGAAGACTACAGCCTCCTATCCTATCATGCGCAAGTGTGCCATGTGTATGTGTGCTCATGTTCTATATATATATATATGTATCCCTTAATAGCTCGAATGCTCATTTGGGTTGAGCACATGAATAACTATTTTAGTCTACAAATTTTGCCCTTCTCCTTGTATCTTTTGAATATACTTCAATGGAACAATCAATTGACAAAATGTACACTTTGTAGGAGGGGGGGGGGGGGGGGGGGGGGGGGGGGGGGGGGGGGGGGGGGGGGGGGGGGGGGGGGGGGGGGGGGGGGGG
>JBBPDJ010000008.1:2994371-3016683 GCA_037974625.1 Cucumis cinereus | reverse complement strand
TTGTGAAAACCCCCCCCCCCCCCCCCCCCCCCCAAAAAAAAAAAAAAAGTTAATACTTATGTTAGAATGGGCGAAGAAGGAAATTCACCTGCTAATAAGTTGGGGTTTGTGTTTAAGTAGCAATTTTTGTTTTATTTCGGATTATTGGTTGCTTTGTTATGTTGCGAGTGTATACTTGGGAGCATCCCCATCTCGAATTGGTGGGAATGTTCATGCTGTAATACCTACTTAAACCTTCTTATCTCACTAGTATTATATACAGCGTGAAGGTAGTATCTTAACACGCTCATGGCAAGCAAGAAGATGAAATATTTGTCTTCTTTGGAAACATGATGAACATATCTAATTGCACAAATTGAAAAGAAAGAACAAGAGAGCCAGGATAATCTACTGTGAAGGCACCTTTCCGTTTTTTCCTATAATTTTCTGATCAACCTGACCATATCACTCGTTCTTTTCCTCCAAAAAACCGATAAAATTAAGTTCCCCAAAAGAATCAAACAGGTGCAAGAGCAGTTCTTTACGGAGTAACACATTCAAAAAGCATGACAGGATAAAGAAAATAATTTCTGAACGTCTACAGTTGCTACATAGAGAATGAAGACAAAACTCTCGAGTACTTGTGTTAATCACGTTTCTGATATTAAATAAACAAAGAACTTTTTTTCTTTTAAAATAAAGTAAACAAAGAACTTGTTTTAATTACGTTCCTTATCAGAAAAATCTTGTGTTAATTACGTTGGTGTTCAGAAGTGTTCAAAAAGGAAAAAAAGGATCTTGTTTTAGGAGATTTTGGCATCATTCAGACCAGCCAACTGGTTTGCAAGACATGCGGCTGCTTCTCTCCTTTGCTCTCTCTTTTTTCCTCTTTTAGTGGGAACACTGCCACACTTTTTCCTCCTTTATTTTAGAATTTATATGGCCATAACGTGAGACATTAAGACTGTTTTGGCTTTCTGAGTTTCTACCAAACTTTACAGACTTGGGGAGTGGAGAGCTATCCTCATTCTCTTCTTTAGTCCTTTTCCAGGTTTAAAACTATAATATCTCTACATCAAACACATGAGAGCAATACCAATAGTGTGAAAATGAATGAGCTTAAACAATCTTTGGTGAGTTCTTTTTTGAACAATTTATCACGGATTATTGAGATTGTAGTTATAAAAATGAGAAGCCCTGAACTACTATGGACTCTCTTCAGGCATTTATCCTTCTAGTGATATGTCTACATGGAATCAAGCAAGTATTTTTGCACCTACGTGATAATTTCCATTTTTACAAATAATCGCATAATTTTTCGATACAAATAATGAGTCAAGATCAAGTGAGCTGATTGGATGGTTATGCAGATGGAGGGAAGAATCACACTTACAGAAACATTGAGAAGATTAAAGACATTGCCCATCTCATCAGCTATGAAAGGAAGATCTGGAATATATCTTCGTTGACCATCGACAATGAACTTGTAATGATATACTCCAGATGGAAGGACCATAAGTAGCGAAAAATCTTTGCCAGTCCTCTGCAGGGTCTTCCTGCAGAACCAATGTAGCATAATATTTCATTATTTATGCAAAATGCAGCAGATCTGATGTCGCGAAGCATGAGGCTTGAACAAATCACGGATTCACGACAGCCTGGAGAAGTGATAAAAAATAACCTGGAAGCCCAGTTATCCCAAGACCCCTCAACGGCAACATTATTGCCTCCAAAGCTCCACGTAATGATCGTTGGGATTCCTTGCTCTGGAGGACTATCTATGGCTCCATCGAATTCGTTCTGCCAGGCTTCACTGTAATGGGTTGGACCATTACCTCCTTGCAAGGGAGCCACAGGAATCTGCAAGTCTTGTAACATATGCCCACCATCATTTCAAAAGCCATAACCAAGGCTAAACATCATACAAATTCACATTGGGTTCATCTCAATCAGCAAGAAAGTTGAATTCGATCTTACGATCTAGCCAAAATATTTGCTAAGTAAGATCAAATCCGGAACTACCAAGTTTTTACTCACAACTCATCACTCACTACATCTATGAATACACCACAATCCTTCAACCGATAAAGAAGAAACACTCAGCTCCATAACATACTGGATTCCAAAAACCAATCAACTCTAATAAATTAGTCAAAAGTTCAAAGGGGATCGAGATTAAGAGAGAAATCCCAGCTGTTCATATACAAACTGTAGTCGATCAGAGTAGTCAAATCCAACAACAGACATTTCAGCCATTAATCTCCAAAGAGCACAGCATTAAGCAGATGATCCAAAGTAAAAATAAACAATAATAATTAACAATTAACATTATTTAAAATTGCTGGAAGTCAATCTTAGTTCAAGTAGTCAACTAAGTGGATCATGGCTGGAACTTTCCCATTTACAGCCATTGCAATACAGCGATCTTAGTAAGAAACCCAACTTCAGCCAAACAAAAAAAACCCAATAACAAAACGACGTATCATGGAATGAATCAAATCCCACGAACAACCAAAAAACAACAGCAAGAAAAGCAAAAAGAACAGAAATTGGCACAAACCCAGTTCACAAGAGATAAAGATTGGTGGAAAAACAACGAAATATTGACCTGGGGAGCGAACAAGATCGGGGATCGGAACTTCCCAGGGCTATGAGGAGGAGTATTTCCCATCGAATCTGAAGAAACAACGTTACTAGTTTCACTAGTTACCGAACTAATTGCCGGACTTTGTGCATCGACGTCAGCTCTTCCTCCTGCAGCCGGTGCTCCGGGAGAACTCTGCTCCCTACCATTGGCATTACCCATCAACTTAAACCAAAAAAGAAGCGGAAATCCACCTGACGGAGGGTCGTATAGTAATCAACATTCAAACAGAAATTACTTGGAAAAGTAATGATTGGATTGGGAAATTTTTTATATTCCAAATCCCAATCCCTAAATTTGGAATTTGTGTGGGTTTGTTGATTTTGGGAAGATGAAGAAGAAGACAAAGAGAGCTAAGAAATAGATATGACCCACCAGAAAAAAAAAACTCAGCTGCAGGCGGAGATGAGAGAGACGACCTTCTCTCTCTAGATGAACAAAAATGCCCTTCCCCTTCGGCTTATTAACGGAAATTGCCACTCTGTTTCCGATAGAGACGCCGCCGTATGTCCTTATCTTCTTTTTTTATCACCGCCGCCGACGAAGTCAATAGGTTTTGTTGACTTTTTCAGATTCCCTTAGGTATCATTTAGGCAAAAATGTCTATTTACTCCTGGTCACATTTTTATTTAGTTTATAGATTTTAAAATGTTACACGTTTGATCTTTTTGATCTTTTAAATTTTGAGTTTGATTTTAAATTAAACTTAAATTTTAAGTTTGAATTCAATTTAGTTTTAAGTCTCAAAATATTACAATTTTACATTTAACATTTGAGTTAGTTTCTATTCTTGTATGCTCTCATTCCTCCTTTCGATCAAGTAATGAACCTCATTGACAAGACTTTTGTGTGTGTCTATTCTAGAGCATCAGATTTTCTAAGAAATGTCTTAGAGACAGACACTTTTAAGGAAATGAGTCTGAGTCAAAAGTAAAAATATTGTATTAGTTTTGGTTTTAAGCCCGAGAGAAGAGATTCTCCGTAGGGCCTATCTAACTATTAGAAAAACTGTATAATTCGATTCTTGTCGTATGTGTGTCACGTAATGTCTCAAATTTTCTTTCTTTGCCTTATTAGGTTAAGAGTAGAAGATAAGCATAAAAGTTTGTTATCAGTATCTATCTAGCAAGTAAAAAGTCTGGTTTATTCTAGCTGTTTCGAGCGCTTGGTCATTAAGAAGGGCTTTGCCTTATGGCGCTTGCTAAACAGAGATAGTGATGCTTTTGGTTAGGGGCCCGATCTATTCCCTTCCAGTGGAGATGGATTAAAATATGGTATTCGATCCCCTGTATCTATAATTTCGTGGTTGTGATTTGTAACTTTTGATTAAGTAAAGTCTAGTGAGAGAGGGTTGTCTTTCTGGTGCTTGCCACTAGTATGAAGTTTATGATTTCGCTTCCAAGCAGATAGATGGACTCCTTGCTCGCTACTAAGGGAGAGCAAGAAAAACAAAGAGTTTTTTCAAATATAGAAAAGAAAACAAACTATTTACGTTCTTTAGAAAAAAACAACTAAGAGGCGAAAATCAATTACAATCCATTTTTCTATGAAGTGTAAATATTTAGTTAATTTTTCAATTTTTGATAATTTTCCATAAAAAAAAGTCAAATAATTGTTTTTTAATCAACATCCCCTTTCTTTTGGGTATGTAGGTACTAAAAGTCCTCTCACTACCAACATTATCTGGTTGGGTCTTGTAGATATATTTTTTATTTAATTTAATCCCTAGATTTCAATGTTTATTTTTTTATCTTCAATTTTTCACTTAACACTTATTTTTCGTCAATATAGGTTAATAAATTTAAAATAATTAATCAAATTTCATCATTTTTTAAAATAAGTTTTAAATTTTACTTCATAATTACTTTAAATTAATGAATGAACATTGACATCAGTGTTTGAAAGTAAGTGTTCAATGAAATTTGAGGTTAAAAATGTAAAATCTTAAAATCTATAAACCAAATTAAAACAAAACTCAAATCTTAAAGGTAAAATTGTAGCACTTTGATACTAATGGACTAAACTGAAACCAAAATCAAAACTTAAGAACTAAATGACAACATTTTGAAATATAGAGATTAAATAGAAATACCCAAAACGTATGGACCAGAAGTGTATTTTCTCTAATGTTTAATATACATATTAGTGTAAAAAAATTAAAAGGATTTTTTTTTCACTTTTCAAATATAGTAAAATATATATATATATATATAAAATATTACTTAGAGTTAAATACCATAGTCTATCTATAACTATATGTTATAATTTTTTGAATTTTAAATAATTTAAATCGTAAAATAAAACTAAGGATTTTGAGATGATAACTAGTGTGTTTATCCACTAAATTGATTTTTAATAAAATATTTATTTATTGAAAATAATAAGATACCAATTTTTGTTTTCTTATTTAGTTTATCCACTAATTATATATATATATACACATTTATGTAAATTGGTTAGAGTAGTAACCAAAGTTTAATGTTAAAATTACGTGTTTATAAGTCGAGAGTTTTGTTTTAGTTCAACAATTGGATAAGAGAAAAATCTACTATCGATTTAAATGTAAAGTTTTCGTGACTTTGTTTTTTGTTTCACCTGAAAAAATCTTACAAATATATATTCACAGTCATCCGCTTATCTAACCAATGTGAGATTTTGGTCCTATTCCCTAACTCCTTCATTTTATGTTTAATTTGAGTGAGTCAAAATGTGTTATAATTGTTTTTTCGAGTTCTACGGTATAAGCATTTTATTTAATTTTTATTAATTATAAGGACAAAGCTTTTAATTTAATAAAACTTAGGACAAATTGCAGAAACCACCCCTAACGTATGATGGTAGTTGTAATTACACCTTCAAGGTTTCAATAATAACAATTAGACCCCTAAACTTCTAAAAATGTTAAAATTGGACCCTCAAGCTTATGATAATTATAAAAATTGGATCCACAAATGACAAAAAGTTAATCACCAAACTTATATAATTAGTACAATTTATACAATTATAAAAGTTGATTGTCCAATATTAAAATTTCGATAAATTTAAAGGCTTAATTAGACAATTAAATCATACTTTAGGGATCGTTTTTGCAATTTACGTTTAAAATTTAAAGAGGGACCCTAACAGGGAATTGAGAAGTATGTAGGAAGTCAAAGTTAGATTAAATGAAATAAAGGGATAGAGACAATATGATAAGGATTTGGCTTCTTACCTAATCCATTTATCAATAATGTAATATCTATTTCATCATTTAATGTCACTTTGTGACAATCATTTTTTATTCACATTTAATACTCCCTTTCAATGACACAAACCAATTTGATTGTTGATTTGACTATTCAATGAATTTATATTTTAGGTTTATTGTAGTAACAATTTGGAAATTTTTCAATATTATTCTAAGAATTATTGGCATTTTTCTTTGAATACAAATGTATTATTCATTTTGCAAATAAAAGAATTTGTAATATATGGAGTGATTGGGAGTTAATAAGTTGAAATATTCTATAATTTTTTTTTTCAATTGTATATTTATAAAGGAGCGAATCGAGCATAGTTCATTAACCATTGCATGTTGGTTGCCAATCGATGGTCGTCGTTCACCACTTTTCTCCCCCTCTCTTTACCTTTCTTTCCTTCAACATCTCTCTTACACCAACTAGCATTGTTCTACACCATCTCTCACCGACTACCATCACCACCTCGCTACTTACCTCCATTGACTGTCGCACGTCCATTCATCGATTGTTGGTTCTCTCTTTATCAATTGATTGTTTAGGACAAATATGAACAAAATAATTAAAAATCAAGATTTGAAGATTTTGTCATATTTGCAAAATATCAAATATGAGTGACATACCTACAAAATAGCATATTCAAATTGTTACCCGTTACAATTTTCTTAATAAGTTTTTAAACTTATATATAGCTAGCAAGCATCTATTTTCCCCTAAATTTGTTGACATGATTTAGTTGTTGAGTTTGAGAGTATATTTCTATTCTGAGGTTATAAATTTCAAAAATTGACACTTTAGTCTCCGTTTTAATGCATAGTTCTTATAACTCCTTAAACTATTTGTAGACTAGAGTTAATTTTTTAATTGAACTTTTCTGACATCTCTTTCCCTCTCGATTTTCATATAGACATTCAATCACATATCTTCATAATAGTTCGATATTGTGCATTTTTAACGTAAACGGCTCTTGAAATGTGTTGCTTTTAGGTACATAAAAAATTAACTTACTAATGAAGTTAGATTGCCCTCATTATATATCATAAATCTCTCATAATCTTTGTTTGTGCCTAACACATCTCTCACTATGCTGCTAAAATTTCTTTCACGTTTGCATGATCAAACCTAGTCCTAGCAAACATGACATCAAATTTTCTTACACGACTATAACAATCCTTCTCTAGACTTAACAACTCAACTCTGTGCTCCAATATCGGTAAAGAGTTTAGGAGGAAGTTATACACACATAAACTAGAGTTTGAACTTTGAACTTCAATTAATATTTAGCTTCTTCAAAAAGCCACATTTTGGCCATCTGAATACACATTCAAATATTAATTTTTATATTCCAACTTTTCCATTTTCTTTCTAAGAATGAATATCTAAAGGATGATGATATTTACATTATATACATCCATTAAAAAAAATAAACAAATAAATAATGTTATTTAGAAATGAGCTTGAATTGGGAAATGAAGATCTAAGTCCAATTATAGAGTTGTGTTAATCTAAGAAGTTCTTTCCTTTTCTTCTGGCTTAAAATGAAGCTTCTTTTAAATCTTCTCTTGATGAGCTTTGAGCTCACTGATTTGGCAGTAGAACTTTGTGAAAGCACTTTTCCACATGTTGAGCAGCATCTGCAATTAAGATTTGCAAATTGTTCATCAAAAAACAATATCGAATATCAACTATTTGTAAAGGGACATTTCTAATATTTGTCAAGACGAGCATAGTCCTTAAGTTAAAGGTCAAGAAATTTATAGTTTGTTAATAACCCTCCAATTATCTCCACAACGATATGATATATTGTCTACTTTCAGCATACATCCTCATGGCTTTATATAGTCGTTCTCAGCTACATGTCTATGATCTTCCATTTTATTTAGTCAATGTAGGTGGGACTTTAATTATATTCTCAACAATCATTTTCTTAAACAAACAATCATCGAACCTCCTCTGAAAAAGTCATCTACATGTCTACTCTTATACATGTTAACTCCTCATTCACTGGAGCACATTGCCTATCAGATGAAGCTCATCACACAATGGTCTTTCGAGGCTCACCACTTCTTTAAGCTTTCAATGATTCTATCGAGGTAAATAAGAGGGGAGAATGACTTTGATACCACTTGTTAGCAACAATAACCTCCAAACATTTTCATAATAGAGTAAGCCCTTGTGACTTTATTTTTCATTCACCCTAAACTCATTAAATCAATGAAAATAGGAAAAAGGATAGGAACTTAATTAACTACAATTCTATTAAATTTTTTAAATTAATTAATCAATATTTAACACTGAGTCAGTAGTATTTAGAGAAAATTAGAGAATAAAATTAAACTTGAAACATATAGATCAAATTGAAACATAACTGAGTAAATTGAAATCAAATTTAAGGAGTAAAAATATAATATTCTAAAATTTGGGAATCAAATAAAAAACAGTGACGAAAAGGGTATTTTTCAAAAATAAAAATAAAAATTACTTCAATCAGTCTGATCAAAACCATCGAAAGAATTCCAAAAGCAAATGAAACGTAAAAAAAATCACAGAAAAAAAAATTGATTCAACATTGAGATTCCAACAACAATTAAATCCGTATTCCGAAATTCAACAAAAAGCAACTTTCAAATTCAAAACAATCGAATGCACATCACTCAAATTCATCAAAACCTAAACAAACAAACATCAGAACACGAACAGCCAAACCAAATACAACAGAGAGTTTCATCAACAACAAAAAAAAAAAAAAAAAGAAAGAGAAGTAACTGTTGAGGTACCTGAAATCGCCATCGATTTGGATTGTACAAACGCGGAGACAGTGAGAACACCAGTCCATCGATTCGTTGAAAAACAGAGAAATCAAATCAAATGAAGTTGCAACGAAGAAAGCGACGGGAATTTGAGGTAATTGGGAGAAGAACTGGGAGTTTGTGTGAATGTGTATGGATCTTGATTTTTCCCATGGTTACTCGGAATTTGAAAATATAAAAAGGGGTTTGTAGAATGAAGATTCGATTCCTCCGTATCCTTGGGGAGCAAGTCTCGTTTATTTTTCGCTCCTTTTTTTTTTAAAATTTTTTTATTTTCGATTTATTTGAATCAAAATATTTAAAAAATATTCTGATGGATCAATATAGACTATATATTTTTATATGATTGATAGCATACAGATAGTAGTCATTTAAATATCTTGAGAAAACGATCATTTAAATATCTTGATAAAACGATCATTTAAATATCATAAATATTTTATTATATTTGTAAATATTTTTAAAAGTTTTGTTATTTAAGATAATCTATTTATTTTATTTTGATAAATTTGTAACTCCATCGTAACTTTGTTTTTAAAAAAATTATCCTTTAGTTTTTGAATTTTAAATATTATTTTATGTTAGTTCTAAACTTTAAAAGACGTTCATTTTTTACATTGATTTTGAAGGTTAAGATTTTAGCTTGTGTTTTTTTGGATGAGTAGGTTTGCTAAATAAGTTATCAACTCCAAAAAAATGTACGATTGCAATTTTGAATAAGCAAAAATTAATTTTAGTTTAAGATTTTGAACATAGTGTCGAAATTAAACCCAATTTAATTTTGAAAGTTGAACATATTTTTTCTCTATTTCTCAAAATTATTAAATAGAAGAGTTCAATTTTTAATCAAATTTCAAAACAAAAAACAAGCTTTTAGAAACTATATATATAAAAAAAAACTTGAGTTAAATTTTTAAATTTAGAGATATAAGAGAGATTATAAACTTAATTTTTTAAAACTAAAAATAAAAAACAAAATAGTACAAAACAATGCATTAGTAATTCATTTCAATATTTTATTATTCTCAATCTAACCCTCAAGACCTTCATGACTTATGCTTAAATTTTCCACCCTTCTAGGATGGTTGAACTAAAAAAAAAATATTACTTATTTTTCTACCATTTATCCCAAATTTAATTGATTTTTAATTTTACCATAAAAAAAGTTTGTAATTTTCAAAGCAAATCATAATTTTATACAAGTCTGGATAATGTTACACACTGAAAAAAAAAAATTAAAAAAATAGCAAACATTCAAAAAGTATAATTTAAACAGAAAACAAAATAAAGACGTGGCGAAAAAGTTAAAATACAAAAATTAAGAAAATAATCAAGAAAACAAAGACCTTATAACCTGCCTTCTTTTGCATTTAGCCCTCAGGTTTTTTCAATGAAAGCTTCCTCAGTAAATGAGTACATCTAAAATCCCATGTTGTGCAAACATCAAACTACAAATTGAAGAATCTAATTTTGCTGCTATTGAATACGTTCCTCAACAAACATATCGAAACGATGCTATTCTTTTCGGGTTTTTTTGTTTTTTGTTTTTTTACAAGTTACTTGAAAAACACATTTGCATTTACACAAGGGAACAATCATGGTTTTGAGTTATCAGGTTCTTTGTCTGACTCTCCTTCCATTTGAGTCGCCACCATCGGAAAGTTGAGCCCACACGCTCCGGGATTTCGATCCGTTGCTACAAACATCCCCACAGTTTTGTGCAAGTATCTTCAGGAGCTCGGATTGAAGAGAAGGGTTGTTTTCCTTCAAATGCTCAAAACCTTTTGATTGCATCACAGCTGCAAAAGAATGGTCCGATTTACAAAACCATATGAAAGAAAGAAAAAACAACACTGATGTCTGTCGAGTGCTCTTAAAGACGAGTTTGAGATGACTTTTCAAAGGGTAACAACTTTTAGGTATTTATTATATTTCCTTAAATTATAAAAAACAGGTCGTATTATGCACAAAAGCCCATAAATAAATTTAAAAAAAAAAAAAAAAATCTAAGGACAAGGTGGAACAGGTAACACTCTCCCTCGGAAGACTGCTAAAACAGCTACAAGAGTACTTTCGGGTGCTATAATTACTTACAAAAGAATTTCCTATTTTTAGTACACCACCAAAAGGACTATGAATTAAGTGTTGTTAAGAATTGAATTTTGGGAGTGTTTGGGCCACCAACTTATCGTTGGTGTAGCGGGCTATTATTATCACTCTATGCTTGGGATTCCAATTATAATTCTTGATGTTTCTATTTATTATAATTTACAATGGACTACATTACTATTTCAGATCTTTCTATGTTAGAGTGATTACCTTCTTTGTTACAGTGTTTACCCATACTAAAATAATTTGCACCACTATTATAACCAAACTAAAATAGTTTGAATCCCAAAAATAGACTATTGTAACCCACATGCTATATTAACAAAGGGCTATAATAACCAAACCAGTGCCCTAAACACCTTTTTTTTTTGTTTTTAAGAAAGGTCGTAGGTGGAGGAAATGAGTTCAGTTCACAGAAACCGCATCCCTAGGATTATACTACAAGTTTCCACAACAACAGGTACGCGTAAACTGATCTAGGCCCTCAAAGATGTTAAAAAATAATATGTTTTTAGTTAATTAGTAATTTTTTAAATTCTAATTACACTAAAAGCACTTTTAAGATAAGCAACCTGCTAATACTTTCCTGAGAAGTGCTTATAGAAAATCTGCTTTTGAGTCAAAGTACTTCAAAAGTCATCCCAAAAGCCAAAACTCAGCCTGAGTTTGGAACTAGAGGATCTGGATGATATGGATATTTCATGACTCACTCAAGAGAAATGCACAACAATTGACTAGAACCCAGAAAAATGAGAGCATTGAAAATCGCCTGGGAGAATCAATATGAAGATACGAAGAGAAATCCTAGAACTTTTAATCATTAGGAAAAAAAGGGGAGGATGCGTCAACCCAAGCAACCAAGCTATTAATTTCTCCTAAAGGTCCGAAGTTAAAATTCTTGCTCCTGACCTTGTTTGAACTAAAAGAAATAAATAATAAAAATAAAGAAAAGGATACAATAAAAGAGGCTGGGTTAAATTAAAATTTAGTCCAATTAATTTTTAAAAATGTCAAATTTATCAAAGACCCATCAAACACAAAATTAAAAGTTTAAGAACCAGTTAAACACAATTGAAAGGTTAGAGATGTTTGGCCCAAAGAGTTAGAATTGGAGCTGTGAACCTAACTCCTTGTTTGGTTCAAGGAGTTAGTAGCCCCATGACTAAAATACATCAATTTTATGCTTTATTAACTCCTTACACTTTGGGCCTAAGATTTCACAACCCTCCAAATACTCCCTTAGAGACCAAATACACACAAATTTGACTACACTTGCAATTACACATCCTTAAATCATTTTGCAATGACATATCCTTTGTGATTAACTCTAACTGGGGGGGCTCTTGTGTAAATCAATGAGTTATATTTACGCTTGAGAAAAATATGGTATTTCTTCGTTTAACATGTTATCAAAGATCATACTGACTAAATCAAAAAACAACGTACCTCCAAGGTTCATTGCAGCAAATCTCAGGCAAACTGCTTTCAATTCAGTGGCATGGTGCTCCTCTGCAAAACTTAGTACTTGCGCAACAGACCGTACGGAAAGGTTTTTACAAAGATGAGATTCACACATCAGTCTCAATCTCTCCAAACCGTATTTGTCCGCTGCTGCTAACAATTTTGCCATAAAGTGGTCGCCCACACCAGAATCAGAAGATGAACTTGAACTTGATACAACCACGTCCTCTGCGATGGAATCGGTGTAAATAAAGTACAGCAAAGCCTGATGAGAATTAAAACAACTTCAGAATAAACCCCTAAACATGATGCAGTGATTAATTGGAAAAACTAAAGCCAAAGCAAAGAAACCAGAACACATAAGAGAAAAAACAAATAAGACGAGTACCATATTTCTACCTTGAAAACATTAGGCTCTAGATCTTTAACAAAAATCTCCTCCTTACTTCCCTCTAACATATTCAAAAATTCAGACCGAAACATAGGTGATCTAGCAACCAATATCAATCGGTGAGCTTGAAATTTTTCCCCATCAACATTAAAAGTGACATCCGAACCTTCTAAATTTTCCAGCAGTGCACCAAAATGAGCTCCAATATTAGACTCGGGAATAGAAATTGTCTGTGAATGAGGACGCTCTATTGACGAAACCACAACTCCAACAGTACAATTTATTTGCAAGCAATCATCCTTGAGGTAGTCAGAGTTTTCGAGGGTAGATCGTCTAAGAAAACGCTTGTATCCCCTACATTGACAAATCAAAGAAAAGTCAAATCTTCAAGAGATATGTGAAGACCAGTGAAAGGAGAAGAAGAATGAATATTCTGGAATGGTTCAAACCTTAAAAACCACAATGAAGTTTTTTTAATAACAGAACAAACTATTTATTGAAGTATGAAAAGTCCCAAATAAGCTACACGATTACTCTAGCTGGCATAATACACACACATATAACAAAAAGATTAATGGCATCCCCACAAATTGAGAACATCTTCGGCTCTTCAAAACACTTTGATTCCTTCACAACCAAAATTTTCCACAAACAGCTTTAAAAATATTCATCCATTGACATTCTATCAGTAACCTCTCAAAGTTAAGCTTATTTATCCACAAAAGTTCAGCTTTACTTTGTAAACCATAACCGCAAGGAGAAAATTCTCTGAGCTCTTGTCAGTTCTCTTTCAAAAGACCCACTACATATCAAAGCTTCTCAATTGGTGTTCTCTTTCTAAATTATTTTCTGATAATTTGTAACTGGCTTTATCCTGTTTTTTTTTTTCTTGTTTTTTCCTCCCATCAAGAGCTTTGCCTTTGCACACTTTTCTTTACATTAAATCAATGAAAAGATTGGTTTTATAATTTTTTTAAAAAAATTGAGGTAGATGAGATGCTAAAGAATTTACACCTCTAAACATAGAGTTAACCTTCCATATAGAAGCTTTAACACGACTTTCCCAACAACCGATTCCAAGACTTGCAGGATTTAGGATCACCTCCGAAGGTACTCAAGAGAAGAGGCCAAACACCATTCTCATTTCTCATAATCAAGCTTCATCTGTTTTGACTTAGACATTAGCATGGTCTATTTTGATACTAAGATGACTGACTTAACAAGGCTGGTGCTTATTCCACAAGCTCAAAATATTGGTAAGAACTTTATACAGATTATCACATGTTGATGGTTAGATGACTAAGGTTACAAGAACACCTTTCTACAATTTGGGTGGCATATTGCTTTCTATTTTGAAGCTAAGGGCATTCTATCTCATTTATTCAACGTGCATCCCATCAAGAAAGAAAAGAAAATCCTTTGGTTGAAATCCATTGGGCCAATTTTATAGTATTTGGTTGGAACGCAATTCCACCATCTTCACATCTAAGGAACAAGGCACACCATCTTTTCTTACATCTATTATCTTATAATTGCTCAGTTGGTCCCCCACCCCCCACCCCAGTCCTCCTTAAACCTAAACAACTCCTTATCTACGTTAAAAGACATCCAAAGCCACTTTGATTCTCAAGCAAACTTCCTATTTTTGACATTTCCAACGTCATAGCCTCCTACCCAAGGTGGGGAATTCCTCTTTTCAATTTTTCTCGAAAAGGAAACAAGACTTTTCATTGATACAATAAAAACAGTCCCGTGCTCAAAATACAAGATACAATAGCTGAAAATAAAATTACAAATAAAAGAAACAAACCAAGTTAGAAAGAGAATATGAAAGGATTCCAATTCAAACTAATGTCTTGAATAGAAAAAGGTCTCAATTAAGCAAAACCCTTTTAAATAAAGTCTCAATTATTTCTCCCAAGCTATTTAGCAAGAATTTTTATGAGTATTGACTATTATTCCTTTCAATTAAGAAGCCCAACACTATCTTTTGTTTTATTATAAATAAATGTGTGTTTGGACCAAATTATAGGTACTATCACCAATCTCCTATGACATTTATTTTTCCCAATGATATTTGGTATCAAGAAACTTAAGTCTTGAACTATACAAACCACCTTAATGAGGTGGCAATCCCCGTCTACAATTTACCCCATGACCACTTGGCCAATCCATGGGGTTAACACTCCACTGAATTTGAATGAGATACCCAATAATACTCCACTAGTGGCAAATGGATGACATAGAGAGAAAGCAACTAACCTCACTAATGGTAACCAGCCAAAAAGAAACCCAAACACCAACACTCATATTATGAAGTAAACCAATGAAAGTTTGAACAAATTGCACTTAACACAAGTACTTCTAATTTTTTTCACAAATCAAACTATAAGCAGTGCATGAAATATACAAATTGTTTTGTTCCCCAGGAACAAAATGGTATATAATGCAAATCAAGGTCAAGTAGACTAAAGAGCTCGTCGAAACATCTTATAAATGTGAGATCTTAATAAGAATTCTTATGATATGACCACAGGAGAATTAAATCAAAAACAACATTGCATGGAGATATTAATGATCAATACAATATATGCTAGGTTAAGTGAACCAAATAAAAAGTCAGCTAAAAATATTTATATTGTATTATAATACTCATATACTATTCTAAATTTCTAATTTTATTGTGTTTTAATACAATAAAATATCAAATTAGTATTTAATAATTTTCAATATGGATAATATAATATTTAATGACCAATATAGAAGATAAATATCTTTCAAACTAATGTTGATGTCAAACAATAAAATGGCTTTAAGAAAAACTGATGACAATGTTGGTAACTTGGTAGCATCATCATCAGTCACCTGTTAGACTTAGCCCTATTAACATAAATTGAGCAGACTTAAAACATGCATTGTGCGTCATAATGTGTGTTGTTTGTAGGTCATAGCACGTCAGTATACACCCCAAAGATCTTTATTTGATCCATTGTCTGTGATGTGATGTATATTTCATTTCAAAGTGATCAATTAATCTACTAAAAAGTTGTGTACCATATATTCCTTCATTGATTTCTTGTAGGTTGTGTTTTCTGTATGCCTTTGTATACCCTTTTTTCTTAATGAAAATTTAGTTTTTATAAAGATACATTTGTATATCACTTCATTTTGAAGTACCCAATTGGCTCATTCAGTCATAGGTACCTCCATATTAGATTGAATGGATACTAGAGTCATCCAACTTCACTCAAGCAAACTCTACCATTTCAACAAACAATGCAAACAACATTATACCTTTTCTTATTTAATCTCCCGTTGGACGGTATTTTGTAATTCCCTTTTGGGTGGTTGAGTGTTTACCCCCCATGTCATTTATCAATGAAATCGTTTCTCTCAACATATATATACACTACACACACACACATCTAAATAATAGTGGGGCCTTGATAATTAGTCTTGTTATATTGCACAGGGAAGCAAACCATTCACTTGTGCTGCAACATTTACATGTTACAAAACCCAGAGTAATTCTACTTCTTCTTATCACAGCCATTATGCTGAGACTTGTCGTGGAACAATATTATCAAGGTTTTCTTTTCGAAAGACTTAAAAAGGGAAAGTAAAATCGTAATGGTAAAGGAGTAGACAGTAACAAACTAAAAAATAGGATGGCTGGTCATCACATGTTGAAGTCCCACTGTACCCAAAGGCTGGAGTTAGAAGAACTAAAATGAATTTAACATTTTATCAATACTTGAGCGTTCTCCTCCACTTGTTGGAAATTTGTACAAGGCCTAACAAGTGGTTATCGATATTGAGGATCACACACGAACTACTATCTTAATACCACGTTCAGCCATTAATCAACCTAGAAGCTAAATGTTTAAACTTAGTTAAATCTAATATTTATCAATACTACAACAATCAACAAATGTGTATAACATAGAACACAAAAGCGGAAACAATCTTGCACGATTATAGATACACATAAAACACCAATCACGATCCCAAATCCTGACTCAAGACCAAAAGACTACCACAAGTCATAGATGCACTAATCCAAACGTTCTAAATCTAGAAACAGCGACCTATCCAATTAATGATCACCTAGCGATAAAAAACACAGTAAATAAAATAAAAAACATACCACATACTGCCGCGATACTTCAAAGTATACGGACCACTCTCGAGTGACCGCTCAAAATGGCTATGAACCTTATGCTTCCCTTTACCGCTCTGATCGACAAGTGTGAGTTCAAACAACGCCCTCACATCGGTACCGTCGCTGGCTAGTGCGATGAATATAGAAACATAGGTCGAATTATCCTCAACATTCTTCCCATCTGGATAAAAGTAAACGGCCCATTGATACCCACCGACGGTAAAATCATCGCTAGCAATGTGTTTGCCGGGTCCCATTCCCTTCGCCAAAGAGTAACCCTGGATCACGAACTTATGAGAGCCATTGACAGTGTGAGTCACCGACCTTGAGCTCGTCGGCGAGGCGGAGGGGCTTTTCTCCGGCGCGGTGGCGGTGGGGGTATTGGAATTGGTGTCAGCCATCTGTATTCAGTTACAAGACTGTGATGGTCAAATTCATGGAAGTGGGGGGAGGATTTTGGGGATTGGGATTGAGAATTTTGGGTAAATTGATGGAATTTGGTGGTGGAGAAATGAAAGATTTGAAGGGAAAAAAGAGGGGAACTTTGAAGAAGAACAAGAACGGCTTCAGGCTCAGGCTCAGGGTTGCGTTTTTCTTGGGGGGTTTTGAAATTTATAAATTTTCGCTCGTTTTTTTCTTTTTTCTTTTTTTTTTTATTTCCTCTCTCTCAACTAAAGTTTACAATACCGACTCACCAAAATATTGACGTCTTAATTCATTTACTAAAGTGAGCTTAGTATCACGAGGTCAGAGTTTTCGTACACGCTACATGTCTCGTGCGACATCTCGATCGTCCCATGTCAAGGTAAACTTTCTATGCTACTCTTGAATTGAACTGGTTTCGTCTTTCCATAGTTTATCAGGAGCGTGAGAATAACTCTTGACGAGTCTAGTGCTAAAACTTTATGTCCATCTGTCCTCATCAAATCTGAGACCAGCGATACCAACTTACTCGAATCGGTCTGCCTAATTCAAAAGTATACATACACCTCTAACATGTACTCTGCTTCCAGGGTAGAGTCATGCAGGGACAAGGGGCAGGTACCCCTCCTCGATTAGCTCCAATTAATTAATTTTATATATTTATATTTACATATACATAGTATTTAATTCTCTTAAAATTTGTAAACTGTCTTTGGTGTTGTGGTTGATGGTTTTTCTAAACTACTAAGTCTCCTTCTACTTCTAAAGTTTGAATCCTAGGTTTATAAAACTTCAATAAATATTTATTTTGTTATTTGTTTTTTAATTAATATAATAATTGTGCGAGGTTAATGCAAATTACTTAAAAGTCACCTTGACCTCATTATTTAGATATATATTTGAAACTTTTACAATTTTGTAATGGATATTACTTTATATTTTTTAAGTACTAATATTACTTAATTTAAATATTATATTTATATTTATATAAATATTAAATTATAAACTTAGTCTCTAAAATTTCGTTGCGGTGTCTAATATGTCTAACCAAATCACAAACTTTCCATTTTGTATACAATAGATTTCAAAGATACTAAAATTTAAATGGATTGTTTTATTGCACAAACAAATTATTTTATATATAACTGAGTCATAAATTTTCAATTTAGTACGTAATAGATATTACATTAATTTTAATTTTTAAAAAACATTCAAGATATGATCTATTAGACACAAAGTTAAATTTATATAGGATACAACATATGATTTTTAAATTAAATTTGTAAGAGACACATTCGATATAAACATGAAATCATAGGAATTTATTAAACGCACAGTAAAAAATTTAAAGGCCTGTTATACACATTTTAACATCTAGGTGTCATAAAAACAAATTCAGAAGTCTATAGGCTACATTCTCAATCTTTTAGAAATTGTGCCTCCCTAATATCAAATTATGGCTTCGCCACTGCGTCGCTTGATCGCTATCTCACATCTCGTAAGCCTATCTTAGGACTAACCAGCCCACTCGTGTCTCACCACGTATGTCACGATCTATAATACGTGACATTACTCGTTAATTAATATGACCTTTTGTTATAGAAATTGAAAGTTTGATCCCTATACCACTCTTATCGTATTAACAAGTAATTTGCATATATTTAGATGAAAATATAAATGAATTTTGATACACTTAAAGTTCACGATTTGAAGTTTAACTTTATATCGCTCATAATTTATAACTTAAATTGATATCATTATAATTTTATAATTAAAATTAATACAACGTTCAACGGTATAAATTGATATTTGTACTGTTCTTTTAGATAAGCGGACAATAACCTAATTCAGCCATAGAAGAGTGATAACAATGAGCATTACCAATAAAAGCATAGTCATAGTGTTTTACCACCACTCAATAATCCCTAGTTCTATGTTCAAATCTACACTTACCTGCGTGTTTAGCAAGAAAAGTATTTTTTGAAAAGATAAATTGAGAAAGTTTAGTATAGTATAGAAAAATTCCATCAAAATCTCTTGAAGTTTTTGTAGGGAGAAATTTTGTTTTTCTCTCTGTCGACTAAATTTTGAGATTTCAATCGAAATTAGAGATAAAATTTTATTTTGTTTTCTCAATAAATCTCTAAATTTCGAGAAACTTGTGGTTTTTTATTTTAAATAAATATGTTAGCTCAGCTCGGGATCTTTTTAGTTTTATGGTATTGATTATGAACAATTGTATAGTTTCAGGTGCCATGTTACTGTTGGATATCGTATTAAATTTGTCTTAATTAATTAGCTTAAAATGTTGGATCAATTTGTGATTTAAGATAACATCAGAGCACATTAGTGCATGATATCCTGGTTTAAGCCCATACAATGTTATTTCTTTCTCAATTAATGTCACTTCCACTTGCTTGGCTTTTCTTTGTATTTCAAGTATGGGAGTGTTAGATGTTAAATTTGACTTCATCAATCAATTTAAACTTTTAGGTTAATCAGTGATTTAAGAGTTATTTTTAATAAAAGATGATTTTTTAATGTACCACATTTTCTATTTTCTAATTTTTGCTTTATTTCTAATAACTTTAATATCTAAATAAATTGAATTTGATTTTTCTAAAAACAACTATATTTATTTTTAATCCATTCAAACCTTTTCATTAAATTTCTATGTCAATTCACTTTAAAATTGACTTGATATGAATTTTTTTTCTTTTATTATCTAAAATTTTCATGTTAACATTAATTTCACCTAAATATATTCATAATTTTTTATATTGTTTTCTTTTAGTTTTAAGCTTTCGCATCAACATTTAACAATGGTCAACGATAATTTAATTAAATTAGCATCAAAGTTTCATTAACGGGTTATAACAAATTTCATATAATTTTCCAAAATTTTCATAAATATTGAAATTTTTGCAAAATTGGGACTTTTATATTTTTATGTCATCGATATTTCAAACCCACATTATGTTTTGACTACGTCAAAATACAAATGAACTTTACACTTTAAAAATATCTTTAAAGTTTCTAAAATATTCTTAGACTTCCGAAATAAGAAAAAAGATAATAAATAAAGAACCACATGATTTTATTAAATAAAGAAAGATAAAAAATATACCTTAAATTTAACACTTTGGATGAAAATTGTTAGCGTTTTGTGTAAAAAATACACTTAAACTTAAAAAAAAAAATTATATATTTTTGTGTCAACATTTTTTCTAGGAATAAAATAACCACGTCATCAATATATTTTTGTTTAAATTAGTATAATCATCATTTTGTTTAAATAACCACGAGCTGAAGAGTCAAGTTTCAACTGCCACAAGTTCCTCAATCACTCTATCGAATCCTATAAAAACCCTGATTCTCTTTCGTCCAATCTTCTGTTCATCTAATCCAACAGTATTCCAATGGCGGATCACTCTTGTGTCAAGTCCACCGCCATGATTTCCCCAGATGAAGCTCTTAAAACTGTGCTGGAAGTCGCTAAATGCCTCCCACCCATCGCCGTCTCTCTTCATGATGCTCTTGGGAGGGTCTTGGCTCAAGACATTCGCGCTTCTGACCCCTTGCCCCCTTATCCAGCCTCCATTAAGGTACTTTCACACCATAGCGAGCTTAATTTTTGTTCAGGATTGGTCGTTTCCTTAGCTGGCCGGAAGAAAATTTGATTGCTCCTTGTGTAGGTGGTGGACTTTGTTTTGTGGGTTTTCATCGTTCTTTGGTTTGTGATTGAAAGAAATGAAATGGTGTCTTCAGATTATTATTGTTATTTTTAATACGAAAATAGCTGTGCTAGTAAAAATGAAAGAATACATGGTCGTACAAAAAACTAAAGCCATAAAAATGAGGGACTCTCTTTACAAGAAGAGGCTCTAACTATGTGAAATATGTCTAGAGAATGATTGCAAAAGGTCTTCTAAGTTAAAGCTCAATGGAAAACATGGAATTAACAAGGGAACGGAGCTCCCTAGAACGCGTTTGTACTCCCTAAACACCCTATTGTTCCACTTACCCCACAAAACCCATAAAACTGCAGTCACTTCAGCAAGCGAAAGGAACCAGCCTTTTATTTTTCCCCAAAAAACAGACTGAGGAACTCCTCGATCATAGCTCTAATATCTCTGTGATGAGTGCTCGCCATACCAAACGTCTGGAAGAAGGAATCAAAAACACCACTCGCAAAGTTGTTGTGCCAAAGAATATCGTTCAAGTCTTTCTCCGCCTTCTGACAAAGAATACAACAAAATGCCTCAACATGCTTGTCAGAAGTTGCCTTTGCTAGTTGGTTCTTGGTTTTAGTGGAGCCGATAGATTATGAGATGTAGTGGAAAACAAACTAGTCCTAATCTTAATTAATCAAAGAAACTAATCTCAATCTTACTAAACTAAGGAAACTAATCCTAATCCTAATAAATTGATGAAAATAATCCTAGTCCTAATCAATTAAAAGTTTCACCTAGATATCCTAATTTACTACGATTCTACTACATTATTATGTTTCAGTGGATTTTCTCTCTTGCTTTACTTTCTGAGGAAGCAATTATGTTATTTTAACTTCTACTTTGGGAAATTCTGTTGAAGTGTGATGGCTAGATTTACGACGCTCGGTAATCTTTCTTTGTAGGATGGCTATGCAGTGGTTGCTTCAGATGGGCCTGGGGAGTATCCGGTGATTACAGAATCTAGAGCTGGGAATGATGGAGTTGGTGTGACAGTTACTCCAGGAACCGTTGCCTATGTAACCACTGGAGGTGCTTTTCTCATTATATTGATTTATAACCAAGTTTCCATTTTGTAGTTAGCATACAGTGAATAGGACTTAATGCTAAGAGTATATTTTTTGGTTGATTACATCACATAACTGCTCAATATAATTCCTAAAAGATTTGGTATTCACATTTGATAGAGCATCCAGTGATTAAGTAGTGTAGTTAATCACCTTTTCTTGATGAAAACTCTAAAAGGAGTTCTTGTTGATGTACCGATAGTATCATTACAAGTGAACTTTGTGTAGATCAATAATTCAAGAGAAAAGTATTTTCTATATATTGATAGAGTTATGGTACAAATACATATTTATAGAGA
>JBBPDJ010000008.1:2921004-2970466 GCA_037974625.1 Cucumis cinereus | reverse complement strand
CCAGAATAAAGTCAACTCCATCGGAACTGCACTAGAACCATTCGAAATACCAACACCCTTTGGAAAATATTTGCTCGGAAAACACTTGAAAAACAAGTATGAACAGAGAGAGGGTTGAGAGGGAGATATGAACTCAAAGATGTTTTTATGTGTTGAAATGAACAAGGATGAAAGTCCTTATTTATTTTTTATGTTTTTATGTTTTTCTTTTTTCCAAAATTAAACTATTCATTTTTTTAAATAATTCAACTACGTATAGGTAGTATTTCACTTCTTCTATTAACGGTTTCTGTTCACATGATAGTAAGGATATTTTTAACTTTTTTTAAGTTAAAAATTTAAAAACCTAAAATTAAAATTTATTTTTAAACAAATTTTTTTAAACAAAAAAAAAAAAAACGAGGAAAGCAATTAAAATGTATTTAATATACTTATTTTTAAAAAAAATTTTAAAAATGAACATTACGATAACCTATTTTCAAAAACAATAAATTGTATTTTTTTTTAAATTTTATTTTAAAAAATTATGAACATGAAAATATATAATTGCATTTTTAAATTCACAACCAAATACACAAATTGAATTATAAAATCAAATTTCAATATTTTAAATTGTAACCAAATACGTTTTTGGATAAAGTGAAAAAGAAGAATTTGTTTTTGTTTTCTATTGATTTCTTTGTTTTTTAAAACTATTTTTGAATCACAAACCAAACAAGATCTTAATTTCTATTTAAAATTTATTCAAACTAGTTCATTTATGTCACAAATAATATTTTTTAGAAATAACAAAAAATAGTTTCTTAATGAATATGAGCTTTTGGTGAATTGCAGATCCAGAAATGTAAACAGTGGAGCCTTCTGATATTAATATTTTTTTCAGTTATATCTAGAGAGAACATAAAGTTGAAAGGGGGCTCGAGCCCCTCTAGGCCTATACTAAATTCATCGGTGGTTCAGATCCCAATTTTACAATATATAAATATTCATGACTAAGACATTCATTTAACTTAATTTTAATATTTTACAACACGATATTTACATCATTTAAGAAACAAACATAAAACATAAACGTTATTCATTGATTGTTTCTTTTGTTAAACATAGACAAGTGGAGACTAGCACTATTTTTTTTTAAGTGAAAAATAAAATATTTAACTCCTAAGTTGAAGGTAATTGAACATCTTGATATTTATTTGGGATGAACAAAAAAAAAAAAAAAAAAAAAAACTAATGATTTGGATCAATTTTTTATTTAAAAAATCAATCAAAATCGAGCAAAAAGCATATATACCTTTAATAAGCATATGTACCTTTTAATATGTTGATTATTATAATCAGGAATATTTGCCATTTAAAAAATTATCAATTATTTAGTTCATATGTGTTTGCTTTTTAAGAAAAAAATGTCAAAAAAAAAAAAAAAAATTCCATTTCAATCTATGAATTAAAAAAATGAAAAATAAAAAGGTTCAACTTTAATTTGAAAACAGCAGAAAGGGCCAACAGCAAAATTTGAAAAAAAAAAAACCAAAAACCAAAAACTGAACTAAATAAAAACAAACCTCCAGTTGTTCTTTATTGGACATCGATTAGAAACCATTTTTCATAAATGGATTTGATTTGGTTCATGGTTGGCCCCAAAATCGACAAAATCGAACCAAGTTAGGGTTTATCCCTAATTGAAGTAGGTACAAGTTAGGGTTTCTCAACTTTACTAAAAAGTTTCACCTGTAAAGCCTATAATTGCACTCAAATGCAAGCTGTTTGTTGGACCTAAAATCTATTTCTGATGAGAAGTCTCAATTTCAAATATGTTAGGCAGCAAGTCAATTCTATTGCTGCTGTTGAAGTTGAACTATTGACCAAAAACAAGAAAAAGGATGACAAGAATTCATTCCATTACAACCACCCTCATGCTCATAATTCGGCCCTAAGTTTCCAAGCCATCATAAATGAGACCCCAGAGGGCAGTTCAATCAAACAAGACTTCAAAGACTTAAAACGCGATAACGAGCTCGGAAAACAAATGCTTCAAACGAGTATTTTTCTTCCTCGAATTTATGCTCTTCTCAATAAATCAATATGTCTAGGGGAAGTTCAAGGATTCATAACAATAAGTTAAAATCACATATCATTGGTGTATTAATAGCGAAAACTAATTGTAATTCAAAGATCTCTATGTCTTAGCAAGTCTTACATCGACCATTTGAAGTCCCTAGTTCATTAGCTTTTAACCTGAACTTGAAAATCAGACTTATAAGCAGAGTAGGGAGGGGGAGAGCATCAAAAAGATATTATGTAACTGTTACAAGATGAACATGGATGTTGGAATGATTCGTTTGTATGATACAAAAATACAAGAGAAATGAATGAAAATCATGAATTCATATTACGTTGAAAAGCATCGCAAGCATAGCTTGAATGAACCTAGAATAGTTTCACATGTTGTATCACCATGGAATCAAATCAAAAAGTAATAGAGAACACGAATCACCTATGAGTAATGCGGCGCTTTCCAAGATCAGCATGTATTGATTCCATCCTTGCAGTCTTTGGTCAAATTATAGAATGTTTCAACATGGGTTTTTGCCCTATAGAACACTTCAGTATCCACTGCAACTCTCATGTACCCATCGAACTCGACTGGTCTACCGTTGTTTACAAGTGTTGTTTCGTTGTACCACTCACTAGTGTTTCCCCATAATTCCTTGTAATCATCAAGCAAATGAACTTTAAAATGAGATCGCAATTTATCGAAGTAGTTATAGAATGGTTCGTTGGTGGCTATATACAGATTCCTCCAAGGCTGAATCATCCCTTTCAACTTTTCAAGAATAGCATCAGGAGCTGTATCTGAATCTAAATGAGGCCAAAGCTCTTTGTTTTGTGCCTTCTCTCCTCGAACTACATGAACTGCATCGAAATCCCAGTCCATACGACCACTGATTTCTGTCACGATATTCATCAATCTCTTTGATTTCCATACGGCATGCCATGGCCGTTGAATATACTTTGCAGCCTGCCCCTCACATACTCTGTACCAATAATTCTCAGGCTCAGGAGCATCAAACTGCCTCAATATGATTGTATTTTTATCTTTCCTCAGTTGCATTGGTGTCACTTTATGGCTCACAACCTTCCTAACAGGTATCTTCCTCTTGTGGCCTTTATCCCATTTCTTCCAATCTCTCACAAATTCACCCTCCTCTACAATCGATGCAACTTCTTTAAGATGCTCGAAATCAAAGTAAAAACGAAAATCTTTCCCCTCCTCATCTTTGTTGCTCGGATTATAACTACCTGCCAGACAAACACTCAAATCCATCACAAAAGTCCTGTTCAAATACATTGCTTCTCCCAAACCGCACAAGAAACTCCATAGATATTGGTTCATTCCTTTACAGTAATCCCCTCCACGTGAATAGTACAAATACTTCCCCTTCCTAAAATTTGTCTCCGATCCCAATGTTGGAATCGTGTCGTTAATCTCCTCATCCCGTACTGGTGGAGCAACTCTCCCACTTCCACCACCTCTAGAACGATTGTTCATCGCACTTCTCGGTCGTCTAGCATTTATACCTGAATGCCAACCACCAGCATGAACTACCTTATAATCACAATCCTCCCCAACATCGAATTTAAACCTACGAAAATCCCTATACTTCCTCCACGACTTCTCTTTCTTGTTCCTAAATCTCCACGAAACATCACATTCATCTTCGTTCGACCCATTAACAGGAGATTGATACTCAAGAAACGCAATAGACTTAAATGCCTTCAAATTAAACCTTTCGACCGCAATCAAAATACGCGGGTCGGAACAATTTACACCACGCAATTCATCGCAATTCAATTTAAGGGTAGTAGAATTAGCAATTACCTGCTCAGATTTCTCAATCACCTCCTCAGTGATCTGGTTTCCCAAAGCAGGGGAGATTGCAGGGGGAAGAACAGAGACCAAATCCTCCCCTGTTTTAACAACAGATTCATCGTTCTTGAAAGTAGCATTCTCGGAAGCAGTGAAAAACTTGGTAAGAGCAGGAGTGGATTCAAGCCATGGATCCGGAGGCTGGTAAGTGATAGCAATGACAGTGATAATAAGAACAGAAAACACAAAAACTGAGAAACAGAGATTACTTATGAGCTTAATCAGATGCTGCCCAATGGGCTCTGTGGTGGGATCTGAATCTTTCATGGGGTTTTCTCAAAACCCCAGGTCCGGATTTGAAGCAGATCTTCAAAATCGAGTGAAGAATCCGTCAAAAAATGAGAAAGAAATGGAAAGAAGAAGAAGATTGGGATTTGCTTTGAATGAGAAAAATGGAGAAGAGACGGTGAGAGGTTTGAAGAGAGAGCCAAATTTTGGAGAGATCTGGAAGTGATACTGCTGCTGTTGAGCTTTGCTTCAAATTCTTGTCAACAAGTTGTTGGATATATAGATGATGATAACAACAACAACAACAACAATAATAATAATAATAATAATAATAATAATAATAATAATAATAATAATAATAATAATAAAAATTATCGAAAATAGAAAAATTTACAAAATATTTAATGTTAGTTGAAAAATGGAGTTTAATTAATTTCTGTCTTTGAGTTATTTTTTTATTTAGTATAAATAATTTGTATTTTTTTCTATATTTGAAAAAATCCTTAATAATAATAATTATATTATTATTATTTTAATTATTTTAAAAATATTTGTTAAAAAATAAATTGAAATATTTACGAATATAGTAAAATATCACAGTTTATTATTATATGTGTCTATCATGTCACAAATAGACACATGTAATAATTTATCGTAGTCTACAACAATTTCGTTAAAAAAACAATTTTACGAAAAAAGGTTTGACAAGAAGTAGTTGTTTTAGTTTTTAAAAATGAAATAGAAATGAAAATGAACCACCAAGATTGTCAATTTTAAAATGTTGGACATTTTGAGAATATGATAAAAAGATGAAAAATAAATTAAATTTAAAAATATAAGGACTAAAATAGTATTTAAACTGTGTATAAATTCATAAATTGATTTGTTAGCTACTTTGCAATTATTAACAAACTATATGCCAATTGAAGCATGTAAGGAGAGGAATCAATTTAAAAGCATCAGATTTGTTAAAAATCAATTCATAAATGTATGCTTTTATTAATTGAATTATTATATAGGAAAGCAAGACATAGCTAGAAAAGTTAGCTTCAATTTATTTTTAAGGATTTTCTTTTTAGGAAATTCAAACCGAATACCTATCTATCATGAACATATTTGTATATTAATTAAGTTATGCTCACTTTGATTTTTTAAGAAAAAAGGAAAAAAATTAGTTTCCATTCTATGGTAATTTTCACCAAACCATGATGTTACTCTAGTTTTCACCAAACCATTAAGTTAGTTTCAATAAGATGAACATAACTATAGTTCAACTGACATAGATTTTGAGTTACGAACTTCGAGATTAGAGATTTGATTCTTCAATCCCACTATAGTCATTTAAGAAAAAAAAAAAAACTTTCCTCCCATATGATTTGTCCATATTTATATATAGAAAATTAAATACAAGTCTAACTCAATTGACACACGTAAGAAGTTCAAACCCTTTCCCGATATTAAAAAAAAGAAAAAAAAAACTAAATACATTTTCAAACTAAGATTGTTGTCGGTCCGGATATAACCAATTACCATTCTACATCAGCGATTCAACTTCCATTACTGTCATTGTTAAACTAATATATACATATATATATTTCCCTCGAACAAAGCCCCAAAGTATGAAGTTAAAAGTACATAATTTTATTTACAAGATAAAAAATAATTGAGTTATAACATGAAGAAAAGAGTCAAATCAGGGCATGATTGTAATCTTGGAAGTGGAAAGTTTTGTGAATGAAATGGGATAACCATTTTGAAGCAGCAAAACAGAGTATAGCAATGGTGACAATGGTGGCTCTAACTGTTGCTGAAATTACACCATGTTTTGTCAATGCCAAAGCTCCAATTGCAGCAATGGAGATGGCCTGGAGACTCACCTCAGCTATGTTTAGAGCTTTGTATGCACCATTGCAGCTCTTGCAATTCACCACATGGCTCCAGTACCTGAAATTACGGAAAAGACAAACCTAAGACCTTGGTTGATAATCATTTGAAATTTGGATTTTTAGATTAAGTTTATGTCAACCTATTTTCTTTTCTACATTAAAGTTTGTTTTTGTTTCTATGATTTGGCTAAGAATTCTAATGTTCACTTAGGAAATATGAAAAAACAATGAACAAATTGTAAAAAAATAAGCTCAATTATTAAACATTTGTTAGGAAGATGGGTGGGTTATTATAGTTTGTGAGTTAAAAAACATACATGTTTGTTGTCCTAATAAATTCGAACAAAAGTTCCAAAATGCCTCCTCAAGATGGTGCCTTTTGGGTTCACCATTCTCGAATCAAATCCCAATTTTTGTTTTATGGACCGAATGCTCGAGTAGGCTTCATAAACTTTGATTCCATATTAGATAACGTGGAGTTCCTTTTCAAAACCAATTGACAATGAGAGAGGTGACCAATCTATTTTACAAAGATCACGAGATGTCTTGATTTTTCCAATTTCTTTGGTTTGTTATCCGATATTCACCAATTTTTCAAACACTAGGTCAAATTTTGAAAAGACAAAAAAAAAAATAATTCAAAAACTTGTTTTTGTTTTTAGAATTTGACTATTGATCAAGTGTTCCTTCAATAAATGTAAAAACTAAAAACCATAGCATAAAATTTAGGAAAAGGCCAATATATAATATAAAATTTAAAACCAGAAAACTAAAAACCAAATCGTTAACGAACAAGTCCTTAATTTCTCATAGCAGGGAAGTTAGAGTTTCAGAAATTAGAGGATACCTTTCGAACACCTGTTCTCTAGGAGGGAGTGGAGGAAGAGAGCCAGAATATTTGCCTCCCCAATCAACTCGACCACCTGCATACTTGTTCAACCATCTTCTAAATCCAACAACCAAAGCATCTGATTTTACTGGGACATAACAAGCTTTATGCCAATTTGAAGGGCCTATTTCCTCCAATTTATGCTCCTAAAATTCAGAACAAACTTCATCAGGAACTGTATTTGCAAGGCAAATAAAATATCCACAAATCGATTGTCTTAACTCTTACCTCGACACGAAGAAAATACATGTCCGAATCTAGAATCAAGTTCTGCCCTATGTGAAATATCCATCGTGGGACAATATAGTTCATCCATTTCCCAAAGTTCCTAGGGAAGGCCCATATCAATCTGCTTTTGCCTGGACTAACTGGGATGCAGAAGAAAACCAGAAATGATCTTCGCTGCGAGATTTCTGTTGGCAGTTTCTGAACCAACAAAACTTTTGAGTCACAGTTGAAGCATTGATAAAAATGAGATTCACCATAACTACGAGATCCGAAATTCGAACCTCTACAAAATTTCAAGCTCACGTATGAAGAGAATGTTTGTTATGAAATCGACGATCAAAGAAATGAAAGGGTAGAGAGCAGAGAAATCGACACAGAGATTTACATAGTTCACTAACAATGTCTTAACTAAGTCCATAGGGAATGGAAGGAAGCAATTTATTATTAGATAGAAAATATCATATTAGAGATTTCAAAGGCGTCGATAGAGTTAGAGAATTTATATGTCAAACTCCTCTAAACTTTAGGGCCAAAATCGTAAAAAGCATAAATACGAATACAAATTAGGTTTATGGGGTGTTGCCCTAGAGACCCCACTAGGACATGTCGTTTGGAGCGCTGGATAGCATGTTTAAGGCATTCCAACAATATTGAACTATTGACATAATTAAATTCACTATAATCTATTATGCTTAAATTTTTAAGTTGATAGATGATTTAACAATTATCTGACTCAATACAAGGAGATGAAATGCAGTTATGCTGTTGTGTAATCTGATGTACCTTTACATTTGCAGTTGATGATACAGATTCATCGTTCTTGCTGGAGCTCTCTACATTTCCTTGAACCAACTCTGGATCAGAGAAGAAATAATAGACGCAAGGTGCAAAAAACTTGTGACGGAGCCTTTCCTGTCTGCCAACAAATCCATCTGCTTTCAACTTTTCAACAACCAATTCAAGTGGTCTGCCGCCTTCCCTGTCAGCACTCACTGTGAATGAACACATGATTGTTGTTAGTCAAAGCAATTCTTGCGAGAGCCTCAAATGCAAGAGTTGAGAAGATAGAATTGGCAAAGATATCTGTTTTTTATTGATGGTGGGGTTGGAATTATCTTGTAGTGCGCGTATGGAACATGGGCTGGGTCCATAAGATTTTCAATCAGTATCTCGTACCTGAAAACGCCAATTTTAATGACAAAGTAATCAAATCAGGCTACTAAATGATCAAACTCATAATTTACTATTCTGATACATATTAAATCATCGCTAAACTCAAAAGTTCAAATGACTGAAATAAGATACACATATACTCTAACACCCTTTTTCTTTCAAGGGACCATGAGTTTGGTCCATGGTGGCCACCTACCTAGGATTTAATATCCTACGGATTTTTTTGACACCTAAATGTTGTAGGATCGTGGTGAACGTTAGTTGACCCGAACATTTACATATATAAAAAAACACCCTTTTCCTTCTCATTCTCATTCAAGCAGTTATCTAGAGGCTAATCACATCAACAATTACAAAAACATAACACCCTTCTAGTACAATCTAGTTTTTATTAAAACTTCGGTTTAGTATTTACGAAGATCCGTAACTTTTTTTTTTGGAAAACATACTCTTCATGACAGCACAAGTTCGATCGTGGATGGTTATTTCCTAGATTCAGACACTAGAATTAGTAAACAATACCTAAAGATGCTAAATAAGAATTAGGAACACAACTTTGATTCATTTGCTTTAGCTTATTGCATTTCACATTTCAAAAGAGCATCAAAAATTAGAGAGAGGCTTCAAAGTTATTACTGATTACCCATAGGCCATATCCCTATTGCCCTCTAGCTTAACATAAGATGGGTCGTCCAGTTCCGTAATAAAGGGAGGTTTCTTCTCCATAATGATATCTTTAAATTTGGGGTCCGAGTTAGGCCAGAACCATACTATGCCATTCTGCACTGTGGTTGGATATACAGCGACACATGCCTTCTTGGATGAGTGAACCTGCATGTTATAGCAATGGATGTATGTTCATAATATTTGCAAATTCAGCCTTCAATAGTCTTACATATGAAAGATACTCATCCTCAATAATGTCAGAATGGACGTATATATTTAAAATATTACTTTGCAAATATGAAGGTGAAAATTTAAACCATAGACTCTATAAGAGAGGTAGGGATGTTTAACTACCGATTTATGCTTTAAGTTAAGTTGATAAATGATAAAGTAAAATTCTAGATCATCATTGTTTGTATATCTCTTTCTATTTTGTATACAAGTTCATTCAAACTATTAAATCACCTATTCTATTCAAATATATTCAACCAAGTTTTTCCTTTTATCATTTTGATATCAGTAAAATTTTCATCTGCTTTTTGCTTTGTTTTATATCTGAATCTTATATTGTTGATACCAAACTAGACATACTAGAAGCTCAGATCACAAGTTCATATGATGTCATATACGATTCATATTGATCCCAATACAAAAATTCACCTACAATTATCAAAGCACATTTTTATATAGGATCTACATTACAAAATATTTGAGTGGAAAAACGATTTATAAAATAGTTAGAAAGGCTTTAAAAATAAAATTCAATGTAAACTAAACTAAAAAAATTATTACCCATAGGAAAACATGTTACCCCACACATTATCAAAAGAGATGAATATATATAGCATTTGTTTATATCCGTCAATCACTTACATTTTCAAAGCACATATAAGTGATTGATTTAGTCCATGTTAGAAAATGTTTTTCTTAATATGAAACCGAGCTTTCATTGAGCAAAATAAAAGAATTTACAAATAAAAAAAAGCCCCACAAAACATATATAGGAGATAGAAAAGGGGTCAATGTCAATTCATATTCCTAAACTTTGCAAGTTATGTTAATTTAAAACTTCAAATAAAAATTGTATCGGTTTAAGCTCTAAACTTGTTTAAATTCATAAGTGAATTGCTAATTTTGTCTTTATATTTTGTTTAGTCTCTATGATTTATAATTACAATTAAATTTTTATGGGTTGATGAAACCCTCATCAATAGCACCTACCGGAGGGATGATTTAGGAGTATTTTATCAATAAGAACTATTAATGAAATTTTAACAAACCATAAGTATTAAATTCTAACTATTAAAACCAACTAAATGGTAGTTTATAAAACTTTTATCAAACCATAAGAATTATATATCCTGACTAAACCAAATTTGCAAATTAACCTATTTTAAAAAATCAAAGCATAACATCTTTACCTTTTCTTTTTAATCACTTTTCAAAAGTACACCAAAACAAAGATTAGAAAGGACAAGAGACTAAAATGATTACCGGAGGGCCATCGGGGGGCGCTTGAGGGATGAATTTACAGTCACCGGAGCCATTAAAGCACCATCCATGGTACACACACTGTAATCTCCCCCACTGATCGATCCTCCCTTCCGACAACGGCGCCAATCTATGAGGACAACTATCATCAAACACTTTCCACGCGTTCTCATTCCTATCCCACCACACCACCAAATCCAACCCCAAAACCTTCTTCCCAATCGGCACCCTCTTGTCCAAATCGCACACCGGCATCACCGGATACCACTCCGCAAACCAATCGAACTTCTCTTCCTCCATTTCCGGTCGTTCTGAAGTGACGACGTCGGACACCATAGCCACGCGGAGTAATTCGCACTTCCTCATCGCATTTCGATGCGTCGTCGTCTTGAAATTGAAAAATAATCTCGATCTCGGCGGCGGATTCCGATTCGAGGCGATGGAGCAGGGATTGGGGGCCAGGGTTCTGTTGAGTGTGGTTGGGATGTGGATTAGATGAGAAGAAGAAATTCTCGCAACCTCCATGGCCGATTCTGATTCTAATTCCTTTGGGCAGAGAGGGGAAGTGACAAAATCAGAGTTGTTGAAGCTGAGAAAATTGAAATCAAGGCGTGTAGCTTTTGAAATCAATCATAGAAAAGATGGAAAGTTGTGGAGAAGAAAAGTTTGAAGGCTTTTCAGCCATTGATGAACTGGATAATGAGCTTCGGAATTATTCAATAACATTTTAGCGCCAACGAACCCAATGATCAAAACTGCTTAAACACGTGTTATTTATTTATTTATTTTTATTATTAAGAAAATTATTTTAAATAATAAAAATTTGCAAAAATATTTACATTTATAACAAATTAGAATCGACCGTCTATCATGATACAAATAGATATAGATGAATATTAGTCTATCTTATTTCGGTTTACTGTGACCAATCGTAGATAGACAATGATATTTTGCTATATTTTGTAAATATTTTGATAATTCATGTTTATTTAGTCACATGAGCCTTCAACAATAGTGACTATCAGAGATAAATTTTGTTATATTTACAATTTTTAATAATGTTAGTATACTTAATTATTAGTCTAAAAGTTTTATCTATTGTATTACCCTAATTTTTGTTGCTTATTGTTTATTATTTGTAAAAATACACGTTTAGTTCTCGAGTTTGGATTTGGTTCCATTTGGGTTCTTAGTTTTTAAACCCGATATTTTAAATAATACTAAAGAAAACATTTCCAAACTAAAATCGTACTAAAAATATCAATTCGAACACAACTTGGCAGATAAAGTACGAATATTCAACGTGATCGACAAACTCGACTTACATATTAAACTTGATAAGTTCAATATCTACAAGATAGATTATAATTGAGTTGTTGATGAAGAAAGTCAGGAAGAAAAGAGTTAAACCAAGGCATGAATGTAGTCATGGAAGTGGAAGGTTTTGTGAATGAAATGGGATAACCACTTTGAAGCAGCAAAACAGAGTATAGCAATGGTGAAAATGGTGGCTCTAACTTTTGCTGAAATTACACCATTTTTTGTCAATGCCAAAGCTCCAGTTGCAGCAATGGAGATCACCTGAAGACTCACCTCAGCTAGGTTTAGAGCTTTGTATGCACCTTTGCAGCTCTTGCAATTCACCACATGGCTCCAGTACCTGAAATTCAATAACCAATAACCAGTACCCTAAACCCTAAACTCTAAAACGGAAAACTAAAAACAAAATCGTTATTGAACGGAGACTAAATTCTCCCCTCTAAAAATAGTAGGGAAGATGAGTTTTAGAAATGAGAGGATACCTTTCTAACACTTGTTCTCTAGGAGGAAGTGGAGGAAGGGAGCCAGAGTATTTGCCTCCCCAATCAACTTGACCACCAGCATACTTGTTCAACCATCTTCTAAATCCAACAACAAAAGCATCTGCTTTTACTGGCACATAACAAGCTTTATGCCAATTGGAAGTGCCTATTTCTTCAAATTTATGCTCCTAAAATTCCGAACAAACTTCATTAAGAACCGTATTCGACAGACGAATAAAATATCGACAAAGAAAATGTACGTCTTACCTCGACACGAAGAAGATACATGTCTGAATCTAGAATCAAGTTCTGTACTATATGAAACATCCATCGTGGGACAATATAGTGTACCCATTTATCAGAGATAATTGGGAAGGCCCATATCAATCTGCTTTTACCTGGACTAACCGGGATGCAGAAGAAAGCCAAGAATGTTCTTCGTTGCGAAATTTCAGTTGGCGGTTTCTGAACCAACGAAAATGTTCATGAATCAGACTGAATCACCATAAAAAAAACAAGAAAATGCAGTTTAAGAGTCCAAGTCTAGATTGTTGTTGAAGTATTGATGTAATGAAATTGGCCGTAGCCTATATCCGCTTGAGTTTTTAGGTTAACTGGTGATTTAGCATGTTATAAGTGTACGGAGTCCTATATTTGAACCTCTATAGAACTTCAAGCTCACATATGAGGAGAAGTGTGTGTGATGAGATCAACAACCAAATAAAGAAAGAAATCGTAAAGAACTCTGAAATCAACATAAGATTTAGATGGTTCACACACTAACAGTGTATTAACTATGTTTACAAGCAGAGAGAGATCAGTTTATTGTGAGAGAGAAAATATCAGATTACAGATTCCGCTAATAGAGTTAGAGAGTTTATAGTGCAAAGATCGTAAACAGTGTGAATAGCATAAATTCGAATATAGATTAGGTTTTTGGGGACGTTCCCCTGAGGCCCCACTAGAGTGAGTCGTTTGGAGCGTCAGATAACAAATTCAAGACATTCCAATAGTGATTAGTTATTGATATAATTAAATTTACTGTAATCAATCATGCATAAGCTTTTGAGTTTATAGATAATCTAACAATTATCAACTCGATGCAACAAGAGACGTAAAAATGCAGTAATGATGTTGTCTAATATACCTTTACATTTGCAGTTGACAATACAGATTCATCATTCTTGCTGGAACTCTCTACATTTGCTTGAACCAACTCTGGATCAGTGAAGTAATAATAGACACAAGGTGCAAAAAACTTGTGACGGAGCGTTTCGTCTTTGCCAACAAAACCATCTGCTTTCAACTTTTGAACGACCATTTCGAGCGGTCTACCGCGTTCCCTGTCAGTGTTCACTGTGAATGAATGAACACATGATTGTTGTTAGTAAAAGCAATCCTTGTAAGAGCTTCAAATGAAAGAGTTGAGAAGAAAGAATTGGCAGTGATATCTGTTTTTCATTGGTGGCGGGGCTGGCATTATCCCGTAGTGAGCGTATGGAAGATGTGCAAGGTCCATAAGATTTTCAATCAGTACCTCATACCTGAAAACTCCAATTTTCAATGACAAAATAATCGGATTAGGATATCACTACTAAATGACATTATAGGAGTTCAAACTCGTGATTTACCATTCTGATACCGTATTAAAATCATCAGTATACTCAGAAGTTCAAATGCATGAATTAAGATATACTCAACACCATTTTTCTTCACATTCTCATCCAAAACACTATTTAGAGGCTAATCACATCAACAATTACACAAAAACATCACACCTTGTTACAATCTAGCTTTCATTCAAACTTCGGTTTAGTCTTACGAAGGTCGTTAACTATCTTTTGGAAAACATGGTCTGAATATCCAGGACAGCGTAAATTCGATCCATGAATGTATGCAGATAGTTATTTTCTAAATATAATTCAGCTAATAGAATCAATGGATTAAAATGCTAAAGGTAGTCTCGAGACTTTTGCTCTTGAAGAGACGAGGCGGTATAAGGCGTAGACCTCAAATAGTGAATAAAAAGCATTTTAAAAACTCCTAAATTGGTATTGAGAAGAAAATAGTAAATGAGAGTTTTTTGAACTGAAATGCTTACCCGTATGCCATATCCCTATTGCCCTCTAACTTGACATAAGATGGGTCGTCCAGCTCCGGAATAAAGGGAGGTTTCTTCTCCATGATAATGTCTTTGAATTTGGGGTCCAAGTTTGGCCAGAACCACACTATGCCGTTCTGCACCGTGCTCGGATATACAGCAACACATGCCTTCTTGGACGACTGAACCTGCATGTTATAGCAGTTTGTGAATTCAAGCTTCAATAGAGTTATATATCAAATTATAGGAATTATTCGTTAAATCATTGTACTAAATTCCCAAATTTAACAGAAAGAAAATAAAGGAATGAAGGAAATTAAATTGACAAGTATACCCTCCTTCAAGTTTATGTTTGGAAAAATAGACCCATTTGTAAGAACGAGTTTTTTAGACCCTTGAACCTACAACATGCATGTGAAGAAAAATACTATTTTACCCTTCAATTATATGAGAATTCCAAACTCACTCCACCCTCTTTTCTTCCCTCTTCGTTGTAAGAAAATTATTATACAAATATTATAAAAATGATAAAAAGTTCACTCAGATTAAAGAAACTAATAACAAAAAGAATCTAATATCTATACAAAAAAAAAAAAAACTCAAATTAAATAAAAAAAAATATAATATTATAAAAATACCTCTGAATCACCCAAAGCGGAGTTCAAGAAGATATTGTTGAAGGAAACTTAACAGAAAAACACTCGATGACATGACGGCCAAATAATCAAATTGAACCCTTTAGAAAAAGTCCAATGGAGAGGCAATACGTGTAGCTTTTGATTTTTGAATTGTCTCTAAAAAGAAAATGAATTTGATATTATTTTTATATTTGTGTTTGATGACTCGTTTTTTTAAGGGTGAGGGAATTATTTTTGTTTGGCTTTAAAAGAAATGATTTGAAAAATATATATATTATTATATTATTATTTGTGTTGGGCTAACGGCTAGTTGAGTTTAAATTTCCACAATTTAATTTTCTTTTACCTACATCCAATGACCCAATTTTAAATATGTTTCAATATGTTTCCTATCGTTTTAAATACTTCATTTTCTTCAACATTTTAACAACTTTTTTTAACTTTACAATCCTAAAAAATTGCAAAAGTTATGATTGTTATTCTCTCTAAAGTTTTCAATTTTCATTCTTATTATATTATGAGAATTAATTATTGTGAGTTCAAAATTGTATACTCACTCGTTTTAGAGTGTTTTCTTTTGTGTGATTTAAAACTTTAAAATATTGTGACATTTGGATCCTAACTTGGGACTGAGTTTTCTCTTGAACCTGAAAAATGAGCAAGATAGCAGTTCAACTTTAATCTATGTAAAGAGTCAAAAGAAGTTCTCAATCAAAATCTCAAGAGGTGCTTTGGGAATTGGTTGGAGGTCAAGTTTGATTGAACCACTATAAAATTGTGATGTCTTCTTCTTAATTTTGAAAAGTACATCAAGACAACCAATTTTGGAAAAATTATCCTTTTAGTCCTCAACTTTTGAATAGTACTTGTGTTCTGTCATTAAATTTTAAAAATATATTTTTTTAGTTCTAAGTTTTGTAAGAATAAACTCATTTGATCTTTAAGTTTTTAAAATGTACATTTTTAGTCCAAAATTTTTTAAGTTATTTTAGAAATTTTCTAAACCTATTCTTAAAAATTCAACGACTCAAAAAACACATTTTTAAAACTAATGAACGTAACTATTCGCTCAACACTAAAAATACATTTTTAAAATTCAAAGGCCAAACTCTTATTTTTCAAAACTTGAGATTAAATAAGTACTTTTTCCTTACACATGTTTAATACAATTTGGTCTCAAACCATCTCGTGGTTAATGATTAAACTCATATGTTAGTTGAACTATAATTATTACCGGAGGGCCGCCGGGAGGTGCTTGAGGGATGAATTTACAGTCACCGGAGCCATTAAAGCACCATCCATGGTACACACACTGTAATCTCCCCCATTGATCGATCCTCCCTTCCGACAACGGCGCCAATCTATGAGGACAACTATCATCAAACACCTTCCACGCATTCTCATTCCTATCCCACCACACCACCAAATCCAACCCCAAAACCTTCTTCCCAATCGGCACTTTCTTCTCCAAATCACACACCGGCATCACCGGATACCACTCCGCAAACCAATCGAACTTCTCCTCTTCCATCTCCGGTCGTTCCGAGTCGGACACCATAGCCGTGCGGAGTAATTCGCACTTCCTCAGATGCGTTGTCGTCGTCTTGAAATTGAAAAATGATGTCCATCTCGGCAGCGGATTCCAATTCCAGTAGGGATTACGGGTTGGAATGTGAAATGGATGAGGAGAAAAGATTCTCGTAACTTCCATGGCTGATTCTGGAGTTGGGGAAGTGGAGAAATCAGATGATCGTTGAAGATTTAAAAGGGAAATAAAAGCGAATGGAGTAGATCGTAAGTTGCGGAGAAGACAAATTTGAGACATTTAAGTTAAAGATGAACAGAATTCGTACATTATGATTTTAGCGCGAATGAAACTGGAAGTGGAAAACGGAAAACTGCCCACCACTAACTCAAAAACTCATGATCTGTTTTTTTAAAACAAGTTTTTTTTAACCTTTAGAAAATATGAAATACCCACTTTGTCCTCGATGTATAGTCCTTTGTTTTTCTTGGGCTAAATTATGCAAAACATCATCAACTTTTCACTCTGTGTCAAAAATACTATTGAACTTTCAAAAACACTCTAACCGTTTAGTTTTTTTATGGATATCGTTAATGTTTTATTTTAAAAGTATCTTTGAATTTTAAAAAGTTTCAAAAAACCTTCAAACTTAAATTCAATGATACCTTATTGTTTATATATGAATAGAAACCGTTGATATTCGCTACATAAATATGTATAAGCTTTCAAAAGTTACGTTAGTATCGGTATAAAAAAAATAAAAATAAAAAAGTAAGTAAATAAAAGATAAATGCTATTATTGTCGATCTACCTTTACTGGTAGATTATACAATAATAGTTGTTTATGTGTTAATAGTCAGATACGTTCTTTTTATGTTTAGCTATTTATAGTTTTGGTAAGTTTTAAGAGGAGATTACTTTTACTTTATCGAGGTCTTGTGAGATTTTATGCTTTAACTTAAAGTGATGGTTCATATTTCGTTCGGACCAAATTGATGTAAGAATTAGACAAATAAGAGCAAAATAATTTGTTTTAAACTCTATTCTTTTCGAACTCATAAATACTTCAAACGAATTGATCGCTATACAAAGTAGTTTTTATGAAACTTTTGAACAGTTCCAAGTGTATTTTTGACACAAACAAAAATTTATAACATAATACAAAATTGTGGAGCCTCTAAAGTTAGAGAATTTATATAGTGCACCTAAACCCAAGATCATAATCTTATTTAAACCATAAAGAATTAGATATGCCCAATGCTAATTCAATATATAGGTATGCAAAACCCCTTATTTAATTGTTTGAAGCACCAAATAACAAATTCAAAATATTCAAACACATAATTTTCCAATAACGCTTATAAAGAGAGCAAAATTTAAAAGTATATTAAATATAAATAGTCTTAAGCGTTTAAACTTGGATAAAATTTACTTTTCAACCATTAAAGTCAAAGATTGTTTAATTTCGTGTTGTTTACCGTAACAATTATGATATATTACAAACTAAATGAAAACAAAATTCAAAACTTATACCTTTAACAAATTTTTTTGGATAAGAGACAAGTATTAACAGAACCCGAAAGGGCTATAAAAGATGGGCTATAAAAGACAGCCTAAGGGCAAGGGCCAAGATGGCCCTCCCCGACAAAACTAACAAACAAAAGCCTTCCAGTTGTTAAATATCATGGAGAGACTATAGTTGCAAAACTCAGAGTTGTAATTTGTACACCACCACGACGCCGTGTGCTTAACCACGGTCCAAAAATAATCAAAAGAATTATATCTATCTTTAAAAATACGACTATTTCTCTCCTTCCATAAACCCCACAGGAAAGAGCGGAACGCACACCCCCAGATAATATTCCCTTTGGAATTCGAAACTTTAAGATTCAAACCCTCTAGAAGCCACACATCAATCTTAGTAGAAAAGCAAGCATTAAAGTTAAAAATATCAAACAGACAGGACCACCCCCTTCTAGCAAAGTCACAATGCAAAAAAATATGATCAAGAGATTCTATATCCTTAAAACATAAGCAGCACATAGAAGGATACAAGGCTGAATTAGGTAGCTTCCTCTGTAGCTTCTCTTGAGTGTTAAGACTTCTGTATGCCAGCGACCAGGTAAAAAAATTTCACCTTCTTCGGAATACGACACTTCCAAATAAAACGCACCAAAGGGAAAGCAAAGGAGAGAGGTTTCTTAGTGTCAGACAGGAACAAAGAATTTGTCGTAAAAATACCATTCCCATTCAGTTTCCATTTGATACCATCTTTTCCACGGCCCGACGCCCATGAATGCAAAATTTCTAAAATAGACATGACTGCATTTAATTCCTCGTCGGTAACATTCCTCCTCAGCTTTAAATTCCAGGATCTAGAGACCGAGCACCAGCCATCTGCTACTGTCATTTCTTTGTCTAGTGCCAAGGCAAAAATTTCAGGAAATCTGCGAGACAAAGTTTGGCTATCACACCACTCCTCTATCCAAAACTTGATACATTTTCCATCACCAATAATGAAACTCACAAATCTGAGAAAGCTTTCTTTGTGCTTCAATATATCTGCCCAAACTCTGCTATGTTTTCCTCTCCGAGGCATCTTGGTGCACCAGCCATTTTGATCCACTCCATATATATAGCTCCCACCACTTTCCTCCAAAGGGCCTTTTCTTCCAATGTAAATCTCCAAAGCCATTTCATCAAGAGGGCTTCGTTTTTTTGCCTCAAAGACCCAATACCCAAACCACAAAAGCAAATGGGTGCTGATGTTGCCTGCCACTTAACCAAGTGAGCTATGGGCTTAAAAACACCTCCACTCCAAACAAACTCTCTAATCTTCCTCTCCATTCGCCTTATGGAAGCTTTAGGGGCTTGCATTAGGGAGAACAAATAGCCCGGGAGGCTTGAAAGTACGGCTTGGGCAAGGGTAAGCCTCCCGCCTTTGGACAAGGCCACTAACCTCCATTTATCAATTCTATAACTGAACTTATCTTCTAAGATGTTCCATCTTTCTTTAGATCTACGGCCATTACCTATGGAAAAGCCAAGGTAGGAAAAAGGAAACTGATCTATTTTGCACCCACACTTAGCAGCAAAGCCAGCCAACTCTGAGTCCTCCACATTTATGCCGATAATGGAGGTTTTGCCCACATTAATGGAAAGCCCAGCTCCTACAAGAAAGGCATTAACTACCAACCACCAAGCTTCAAGATTGTCCAGACCCCAGTCGATAAAGAGCAACGTGTCATCACCATATTGAATGTGAGAAACACTAATTTTCGGAGTACCCAGTCTGAAGCCTTTCAAAGATTCATTTTCGACACAGAAGTGGATCAAACTACTCAAAGCATCACCAACAATAGTAAACAAAAAAGGAGCCAAAGGGTTGCCTTGTCTAATGCCCCTCTTAGCCTTAATTTTTCCTCTTGGCCTCCCATTGATCAGAACGGAGAAGTTCGCGGAGGTTAGACATCCCCAAATCCATCTCCTCCATCTACATCCAAAGCCTTTAAATTTCAGAGCCATGTCAAGGAACTGCCAATCAACCTTGTCATAGGCCTTTTCTAGATCCAGCTTTAGAAGAACTCCCTTTTTTCCAATCGAGTGCCATTCATCCATTGTTTCAGAGGCGATTAAAATAGCATCCAAAATCTGTCTACCTTCCACAAAAGCCACTTGTGTATCATTGATAATCAGAGGAAGGACCTTTCTTAATCTGTTTGCCAACACTCTCGAAATAATTTTATATAGAGAGGTCGTAAGACTAATAGGTCTGTAGTCATTAACCCTCACCGAATCTTTTTTCTTTGGAATCAGGTAGATGTAGGTTTCGTTGCAGCAATTGTTAATAATCCCATTTCTAAAAAAGTCTTGGAACACTCCCAAAATGCCATGCTTAAGAATGTTCCAAGCCTTTTTGTAGAACTCACCTGTCATCCCATCTGGCCCTGGTGACTTCTGGTTTCCCAAATCAAATATAGCTGCTTGTATTTCTTTCTCAGAAAAAGGCGACTCCAGCGATAAGGCATCCTGAGTGTTGAGGGACTTCCACCTGATATTCTAAAAAAAAAAGGGGTAGGGGATTTTATCATTGTAGAGGCTTGAATAGAAACTAAGAATTTCTTCAACTATTTCGTCTTCGGCAGTTAAGGTCAGACAGTTGCTATTTTCAATAGAAGAAATCAGACTTCTACTTTTTCGGGTAGATACCCATCTATGGAAGAAATTAGAATTTTCATCCCCTTCCTTAAGCCATTGTAGTTTGCATTTTTGAAGCCAAAGCCTCTGCTCTTTAACAATCAAGTCTAGCAAATCTTTCTTCTTTTCGTTTCTTTCGTCTGATTCCTGAGCAGAAAGGGGATTTTTATCTTCTTTACTATCCAGCAAAGAAATTCTATCAATAAACTTCTGTTTTGACGTAATAATATTCCCAAATTCATCTTTGTTCCATTGCTTAAGGATCCTTTTGAGATTTTTGAGCTTTCTCATGAAAGAATAAATCGGCCACCCCTCATTCTTCAAACTTCTCCACCATTCTTCTATATTTTTATTAAACAGATGATGTTCCAGCCACACATTTTCAAATCTGAAAGGTGTTGGACCCCAAGAATGACAACCCAGCTTCAGCGGAATTGGGAAATGGTCCGAGGTAGTGCGGGGCAATCTATCCATCTTTACTTCTCTGAAGAAGTCCACCCAGCTCCTGGTTAAGAAAAATCTGTCTATTCTAGAGGCAGCTGGCCTGACTCGGGTTCTAGACCAAGAGTACATCCCATTTTAGAGAGGGATGTCCACCAAATCCATCTCTTCAACTAAGGAGTTGAAAACTCTCATACTTCTAGTAGGAGCGCCCCCTGAAGATTTCTCATTGATCCATCTCACTACATTTTAGTCTCCACCCACACACCAAGAATCACAACAGAGGCCATAGAGGCTAGCAAACTCCTGCCAGAAGGACTCTCTTTTTGTACGAGGGAGGACCATACACACCCGAGACCCATCCCGAGAAACCAGTATTTGAGCAACAAAGAATGGAGATGGAGAACTGCCCTTGAATAGAGTCTGTAACTACTAAAGAATTTTCCTTCCACATAATAATGATCCCACCTGAGAGGCCTTCCGCGTCTAAAGCAACCCAACCGATATGTTTGTTGCTCCAAATTGACTTAATGAACCTTCTATCTACATCAAAAACTTTTGACTCCTGAAGAATCACAATATCTGGACTATACTTTACTATCAAATCTTTCACGACCTCCCTTTTGGGCTTTGCGTTAAGCCCCCTCACATTCCAAGAGAGGACTAACATGGATAACTAGACGAACCCCTACTAATCTTCTCCTTGCTACAAATAACTTCTTTTTCCCAGCCGCTAATAAGAGCTTTCACTTCCCTGTTCATCTTCTTCTTACTAGTTGAAGCCCCGCCATTTTTCTGTGCTTTACCTTTTTTGGATATTGTCCGGATACAGAGATTGTGTTCGAGTAATGCAGCGACCACTTCCTTACTGAGCGGGAAGGAATTCTGGAAAGAAGAGATCGGTTGTAATTCGATCTCACTTTCGAAATCCTTCTGATACACCTCTTCCATCTGATTCACCGGAGTGCTTTCTACAACCACTATCTGTTGACTACCTTCTTCTACTTCATACTCTTCTTCAATGCTCCCAAAAAGCCCTTGTAAATCCTCTGAGGCGTCCGAAAAATCAGTTGTGTTTTCCATTTCCAGGGCTGCAAACCTATATTCCGATATTTCACTGTCGATGCTCGAAATTGAGAGGACAGAGTTGTACTCGCTGCCTTCATCTTCTTCTCTCAATTTATTCCCCGTGCTATTCAAACCCCCACTCGTCGAGTAGATCACCCCTTTCTGAAAAGTATGGATTTGGTTTTTTTCCGCGAATTTCAACCTCTTTTTTTTGGGCTTCTGAAATTCTTGGCCCGTTTCGTTTTCCTTTATCTGCTTTGGGGGTTTCTCAATCATTTTAAAAAACGGGTCCTCTGGGCTTACGGTATCACTGGGCCGGGCCACGGTGCCCTTTTCTATTAAAATCCCTTTTCCTTTTATATCTGCTTTTACCTTTTCGACAGTTGGGCCCAAAACCCTGGGGCTAGGCGGGATATTCAAATTTTCAACATACTCTCGTGAGTCTGTCTTTTTCAGAAGTGGCATATGTGGCTGACTAGGCGTACCTTCATGTTTAGAAGAGTGAGGAACTGCAACTTTCGGTCTTTCTTTCGGGTATTCAACCCTCCAAACGTCAATCGGGTTTTGTCTTGGATCACCCGGACCTTGGAAGAAGACAATCGCTGCTTCCGGCGAGAAGGTGCCATGGATACCAGCGACCTTGTCAATCAAAGGATTGGCTTCCTGAAAAGTCATTACCTGCACTAAATAGGAGTTTGGGCCTTCTATTAGTTCAAACTCAGATGGGATGAAACCACAATAGTTACCTTTAACTTTGATTCCTACTTCCAGGCAGTCAATGAGAGAGGAGTTCTCATCTGCAAAATCCACGAAGCCTCCCAAAATATCTCCCACAGCCTTAAAGTTCTTAAAGTTCCACAGATGAAGTGGGAAGTTTCTTAGTTTTATCCATCCTCCGTATGATGGGACCATCATGGTTCTTCCATGTTTACTGGGGTCCCAATTTTCCACTTTTAGAGTCACCGGACCGAAAGTCACCCATCCTTTGTTCATTGCGAGGAGTGTAGCCATTATTTGGTTGGGACATTTAAGGAGGGCCTTATCAGGGAGAAATGGATTTATTATGAAACGACCTTCCGTTTGGCTCTGTATGGCTTCTAAGATTCTGGCCCAATCGTCGTGAAAGTCCCTCTTCGTGATAATTACAGTGTCATCCCAGCTCAATCTCCTAACGTTCTTTTCTAGACAAGTTTTCCTCTGAGGCGTCGAGCTTTTACTTACAGGCAGAATGATTTTCTTATTCTTTGACGGGAGAGCAGGCCATTCTTCCGTTCGATTGGCTTGTGTACTGTTGTTTCCTTCCTCTTCATTGTTTAAGAATCCCACCAGGAGGTTCTTAAAATATACCCAACCTTGTTGGTCAATTCCTGCGGGAACTACAATATTACCCTTCTTCCCTGATTGCAGCACTTTAGCTATCTCCAGAAAACATCCTCTCTTATTCGTGACTTTTTGAACCCAACAAAATCCTCCTTCACAGGCAGTCTTCTTGAAGAATTTTTGTTGTTTCGGAGCTTGTAAAATAACCTTCACCGAATCTATTAGCCAAACGATGAGGTTCTCCTCCCCTACTATTGAATAACTTTTATGCTGGTGACGTTCATTTATACGGATAACTCTTCTGCTACTCTTCCTCTCAAACTCACAAGAAAAGACTTTACTTTCTATCCTCACTGACTTCATTCTCAGAGATTTAGTATCATATCAAGGAAACCAGGTTCTGGTGACCGGAGGAAAGAGAGAGAGGAAGCCCCGAATTTTCAAATTCTGTTGTGGGTTCTTTTCTTATACCTTTAACAAATGACTAAAGATAACATTATTTAAGTAAATGCATACATACATCTGCTTCTTTTCTTTACAATTTCTATTTGTGTGAAGGAGGAAGAAAGATAGCATGCATTCTATACAATCTTTCAAGCTTGAGGGAATCCTAACCAAAGGGCAGGATGGTAATTTCACCGAAGGGCATGATTGTAATCATGGAAATGGAAGTTTTTGTAAATGAAATGAGAAAGCCACCTTGAAGCAGCAAAGCAGAGGATAGCCATAGCCACCATCAGAACTCTAGCAGTTCCTGATACCAAACTTTGCTTTGTAGCTGCAAAAATTCCAAGTGAAGCAATGGAGATGACTTGCAACACAACTTCTAGTGCATTGAGACCCTTGTATGCCACCTTGCAACTAGTGCAGTTCACCACATGAGACCAGTACCTGAAAAACGTCCCTCCACCGTCAACTTTCGGTTTGTTTGTGTATGAAAATATTCACTTTGGTAGACATATATAAAACAAAGTGCAAGAACATGTCAGGAAGGGAATTTTATGGGATTTTCACATCATTTGTTGAAGTTTTGATGGCAGTGAAACTCACACTAACTGTCACACCCGCTGAATCTAGGATGGTTTGTGAGGACGATATACTCCCAACTCTAAGAGTGCAATAGAATTTATGGTCGAATCTATTTTAACTTAACACTTCATTTACAAATGTCAGCATATACAACATAACAAAATAAAACACTCTTACTAAGACCTCAACGTCTATGTAGCTACAAAAGGTGATATGTAGAATTGATGGAACTGGTCGTAGTTTACAATCCTAACGACTGAAAATGAACAATAGTACAGTTAGGGGAATGGTTAACGGTTGTTATCTAAAAGAGTTTTTGGTTTTGTTCTAGATTAACCATTTTTGAGTGGCATGTGAGAGTAAAAATATAATTGATGAACTTCGATACCTCTAAAAGGTTTGATTATCTGTGAAAATAAGGGATGAAACAGAAGGAAAAACAACTTAAAGTAATAGTCCAAGCATTATTTTACTATGTTTTTTGGTAGGCAAAAGACAAATTTTCAAGATAGCCCCAAACAGCCCTTGAATCACACAAGTTTCAACGAATAAGGGTTTAGGGTTTAGGGTTTAGGGTTTAGGATAACGGAAATGGGCATCAAAGAGATCTTCATGTTTCTGATTGGAGCGAGAGGAAGTATGTCAAACCACATTCATAGACGTAATGAGGCTTTGGCAGAGTATGAGTTGGATTTTAAACTCAACTTATATGTATTTTGACTAAACACAATTGAAAATAAGAAACTCATACGATCTTATTACTTTTATATCTAAGACAGGCAAATCATGGGTACCATATTTGGTCCACGATCTCTCAGGTATTGGAGTTTCTAACTCATGCATTGAAATGTGTGAGTGTGCAATTAACATTACGAAGTTGTGAGAGTTACCTGTCCATTAGCTGTTCCTTCGGAGGCGATGGAGGAAGAATGCCACTGAACTTGCCTCTCCAATCAACTTGACCATCAGAATATTTGTTCAACCACCTTCTGAAGGCAACCACTTTAGCATCTGACTTGGTTGGTACAAAACAAGCTTTCTGCCAATTTGAAGGGCCGACATCCAATATCTTCCTCTCCTGTAAAAATGTACTCAAAATGTTTATCTGATGAATATCAGAATATGTACTTACAAAACCTCTTATTTTTTAGCAATTTAATGAAGTCAACATTTAATACAAACAGTGTTCGTTAAGTGCGGGACAAGAACAAATAAGTGGAAAAGAAGAGAGATATGATGAAGTTCTTCCAACAGCAGAACAGAAATATAAAATGAAGAAAAGAGAGACAATGAAAAAGTTGAAGGACTGATTCATAATATGTTTTTTTCTCTTCAAGTACACTAATGCTATCACCATCACATATAATGAGGGTAAGCTTTGAAGTTCATTTCATCATATACTGAGTAATTTCCTAAACTTTTGAACCATCCAGTACTCCCAAATAGTATCATCAAGTTGAAATACTGAACATTGAAGAGGAGTAACTCAACCATTGTTAAAGTTTGATCTATACGTCCAGAAATTCAAGCAATGTGCTGAACATATGATAGTCTTTACCTCCACGTGAAGAAGATACAAATCTGAATCTAAGATGAGGTTTTGTCCCACATGGAATATCCATCTTGGAATAATTCGGTCTATCGATACAGCAAAATTTCTTAGAGATACAAATATTAATCTGCTTTTACCCGGACCAACAGGAATACACATAAATATTAGCATCGCTTTTCTCTGAGATGTGTTTGGGGCAACCTGATACAACCAAAGAAGATACATAATAATAATAATACCAAATAGTGGAGAAATAAATTTAGATAATGCGAAAGAGTAACAAACTTTTGGCAGCCCACATGCAAAGGAGGTTTAGATTTCTTACCGCATTGTTTTCACCCGATAAGAGAGCTCCACTGTCTTGGCGATTTGTATTTATTTTCTTAGAAGGTAGACTAAAAGAGGTGTAAAATACACAAGGTGCAAAAAACTGGCTAGTTCCCAGATCCTGGTTACTGATGAAACCATTTACATTTAAGTCTCTCACAACTATGTCGATTGGTTTTCCTCCTTCTCTATCTGCTTTCTCTGTGAAGTCCATAGATATCAGGCATCAGATCCATTAAAGATGGGAAAAAAATAATAAATAATTTTTTTTCACCCCAAAATACTCATCTGTTCTTGGGTTGTTGTCTTCCCATTATCCCATAATGAGCATACGGGACATGTGCTGGGTCCATAAGATTTTCAGTCAAAACCTCATACCTGAAAGTGCAAGAAGACTGAGTAGTTGAGTAAACAGAGAGGTTCTCTCTATGCACTAGATCTCCTGTCAACTCATCAATCTTATTGTTTTTTTATCAACTTCTTTGGTATAATCTTTTCAATGAGATCCACCTAACAGAAACAGTCTTTAACTGAGAAGATTAGTTATGTAGCTGACCATTTTAGACCGTTCTTGGAAGAATAAGATCATGATCTTTCTGTTCAATATCCTCAGCTTACCATCAATCTTCTTTCGGTGGAAATAGAAAAGAAAAGAATAAAGAGCACATTTTTCCTACGCCAGTTGGATCCACACATTTCCACACCAAATTCATCCACATATAACAGAACTTCCTTCATATTCCTCTACAACTAGACTAACTAAGATTAAATAGAATGCAGAAAACTCAATAGTGATAATTTATCACTCCATACCCATACGGAAGATCTCTGTTACTAATTAACTTGGTAAATGATGGATCATCCAGTTCAGGGATGTATGGGGGTTTTTTCTTCACCAAAATATCTTTGTACTGTGGATCACTATTTGGCCAAAACCATAACATGTCATTCTGCACGATACTAGGATAAACAGCGACACATGCCCTTTTGGATGTGTGAACCTGCAACATATCACCAAAAGAAAAATGGCAAACCTTGTCCAAATGTCAATATTAAAATTAGGCTAACATAACCACAATACCAAATCTTTTGGCCCCGTTTAGTAATCATTTTGTTTTTTGTTTTTGTTTTTCATACAAAAAAAACGAAATGGTTACCAAACGGAACCTTAACTATCTTAGAATTTGACTATCTAAGTAACTTATAAATACAAAGGCATTTTCAATCGAATATGCCATCAGATTCAGAAACAATGTTACTAGCAGAATAATATCCACTGAAAGAAACAGAGAGTAAAATTCAATTCTGAAATCTAAGTTAAATCATTAGTAAGTTTTTCAAAAGTTTTCCCCACAAGTTCATCATAGAGAAGAAATGAAAAGTATTAACAATCTTGAGCAAAATAATGACATTTCCAAGTCAAAAGCTTATTAATTTAGTCCTTACAAACACATAGATAGTCTAAGGGTCATTAGGCATACAACTTTCAACATTTAAAAAAAACAAACAAACAAAAAAATTTGAGAAAAAATATATTCTTCTGATTTGTCATTTAAAACGGTTAGAATCAGTTCATTACCGGAGGACCGTCGGGAGGTGCCTGAGGGATGAACTTACAATTACCAGAACCATTAAAACACCAACCATGATAAACACATTGCAATCTCCCCCACTGATCAATCCTTCCTTCAGACAACGGTGCCAATCTATGCGGACACAAATCATCAAACACCTTCCATGCACTCTCATTCTTATCCCACCACACTACCACATCAATCCCCAATAACGTTTTCCCATGCGGCACCCTCTTGTCGAGGTCACAAATCGGCATAATCGGGTACCATTGTGCATACCAATCAAATCTCTCCTCTCCCGGTTCACTCTCGGCCTCCACCTGAAACGGATTGGCGGATTCTTCGGTTGAAACGGCGGATGATGTGATGGCACAGAGCTTGAATCTTGGACTGCGTCTGCTGATCGAGGAAGAAGATGATGAGGGAAAGAGAGGAATGTGCAAACATTGATTAGAAAAATGGGGTTTGTTGAATTTAGAAGTGAAGGGAGGTGGAGAAGAAGAGAGTTTGAGAACGTCCATGGCCGAAGCTTGGACTCCGAATGGAGGACGTTACGGATATGGGAAGTGGTCTAAGACTGTCGGCATTAATGGCATGGCCATGGTTTCTAGAAAGAAAAAAGAAGATGACTGTTGATTTGAAAATTTTTCGTGGCCATGGATTTGTCCACGGTAGCAAGTATTGCAAAGTATTAGTATCTATTTTTTCGACCAAACTTTCATCTAATATTCTACGGTCGATTTAGTAAATATTTCAATCGACTTCGAGTGGAGTCCTTATTATTCTATGGTCGATTTAGTAAATATTTCAATCGACTTCGAGTGGAGTCTGGAGTTAAACCTTGGCTAAACTTTAGAAATCTCATTGTCATAATGCCTTTCAAATCCTTCATTATCCAACTACAATAATTATTGCTAAAAAGAACGTCCATGTTATGGGTTATCCCTACAGCACGTCTTTGGACAATGCTCAAGGCTCTGGGTTGAGTAGCAGGAGCAACTTTTAATTTATTATGAACCCAAACGATGGATTTAATAAGTTCTTGCCAATAACCACACCCTCAATTGTCGAAGAGTATCAGTCAATTGGTTTGATTTTAGGCTTTGATTTTTTTTGGAAATTTGTCAATTATAATTTTTTTTGTGTTAATTTATTCACGAGTTTCAAGAGGTACATTTGTATTTTTTTTAAGTGTTCTCTCCTCAAGTTGATAATTATACTTGACTACTTTCTCTTGAATTTGTACAAATCAGATAAAATATAAAGATATATTAAAAATTAAACTAACAATAAACAAATAAAAATGGTTTAATCCGAATTTAGATCGGAAAAAACAAACAAGATACAACAAAAAAAAATGTAAACATATATTATAAATTAAGATCATAAAAGTGATATCTAAAATTGATTTCTTTCAACATTGACACTCCCTCATATAAGGGTTATCATGAATCAAACGAAATTTTTAGTACTACAATAGTATAGAAATTTTTTCATACTACATTCATTCGTAGGTTCACTTAAGGAGTTTTTAAGAATTATATTTGATTCATGCAATAAATATTTAATAAATTATTTAACCATTTAATAATGTATCAAATAATCCACGGAAGTAACATGTTTATGACAAGTTGTTTATTGCCTTGATATACTTAAAAAGAGTGGTTGCCTTAAAAAATTATTGTACTACAAAACCAAATTGAGCACAGACAAAATTGAAATAAGCAAAAATGGTCCTTAAATTTTGTATCTTATTTTATTTTTGTCTCTAAACTTTAAAATGTTTGTTTTGTCCAATTCATGTCATTGGATGGTGTGACTTCTATATTTGGATGATTAGACTCTAAATTCATCATATTAATTAAATTTATAAATAATAATAAAAAAAAACCTTGTTAATTTATTAAATAAATCTTTTATGTCAACTAAAGAAAAATAATCAACTCATTTGAATAAAATAAACTCAAATAAAAAACTAATTTTATTCTTAAGGCTCATTTGGTCCGTGATTTATTTTCAAAAACAAAATATACAAAAAAGATAATTAAAAAGTGTTTATACATGTTTTTAAAAACGATTCTAAAAACAATATTTGAGTAGCCTATTTTTTAAAACAATAAATTATTGTTTTGTTTGTTAGATTTTGTTTTCAGAAAATGTGAATATGAAATACACTCTTTCATTTTCAAATTAGCACCAAACACAAATTTTGAATTTTGAATCAAATTTTCAAAATTTTAGAGTGGAACCAAATGTGTTTTTGAATACAATAAAAAATAAGAATTTTGTTTTGTTTTTCAAAATAATTTTTGGATCATGAACCAAACGAGACCTAAATTTCTCACATTCCCTCCCGACTCCTTATCTTTTATTTATTTATTTACTTTTTAAATTAAAATCTTGAAGAAAGAACGACATTGGGTAGAATAAAAAAATAAAATAGAACTGATATATTGGTGTTAGCAGACATGACAAGGTAAAATAAAACTAGAAAAATAAAACAACTACAACATTTGTATTAAATAAACTCTACGAAATTGCAAACAAATATCCCCACAATGAATCACAAAACCCAAAAAAAAAAAAAAAAAAAAACTACTTCAGTGAATCACAAAATATCCTAAACTCGAGGCACTGAACAATTTGTATGTGAATAAATTGCATCTAGCATATGAGTTGAGAAAGTGAAGTAGAATGACAAAGAGTCAAAATAGTGACTATAAAAATCTAGAAGACAGTGACTTTTTGAGTTCTTCGATAAAACATCACTTTACCATCGAGTCTTTATCATGAAATATTAAGATTGATTATCTTATTTGATAGTCTACTCATCCAAAAATGGAAGCCCCTCATCATTATGATAGAGAGTTAACAGAATCTTAACGATAGATACAAAAATATGCTATTTTCAAAAGTTTAGGGATAAAAATAAACTTTTTTAAAAATTTCAGGGACCATAATAGAACAAGATAAAAAGTTTAGATACCAAAATAGTATTTAAACCAAAGTATTATTATTATTTAGTTCAATACAACATTTGGAGGTAGGAGGCTCCAACCGTGACCATTTGGTCGTTATACACGCTTGGGAAAGGATAATCTTATCTGAGTTTCTTTCATAAATACATACATCTGCTTCTATGCAATTTCTGTGTGTGTGAGAGAGACAGGAAGAGAGAATGTATTCTACAAATATTTCAAGCTTGAGGCAATCCCAATCAAAGGGTACGATGGTACTTTCACCGAAGGGCATGATTGTAATCATGGAAATGGAAGTTTTTGTAAATGAAGTGAGAAAGCCACCTTGAAGAAGCAAAACAGAGTATAGCCATAGCCACCATCAAAACTTTAGCAGTTCCTGATGCTAAACTTTGCTTTGTAGCTGCAAAAACTCCAAGTGAAGCAATGGAGATGACTTGCAACACAACTTCTAGTGCATTGAGACCCTTGTATGCCACTTTGCAACTACTGCAGTTCACCACATGAGACCAGTACCTGAAAACGTCCCCCCACACCTTCAACTTTAGGTTTGTTCGTCTATGAAAATATCGACATCAATAAGCATGTATAGAACAAAGTGCAAAAACATGATAGGAATGGAACTTGGGGGAGATGATATGAGCTCTGGATGAATGATTCTAAAAGAGTTCTTGGTTTTGTCATATTCAACATTTTTAGTGCCTTTGAAGTGAGAGTGAGTGAAAAGAAAACTGTACAAACTTTGATACTTCTGAAGACTAAACGCTAGATTATATATGAAAAACTTGGATGCATCCTGAATTGCAACTATCTTTTTACAACTCACCTAGTTGTCCGACCACAATTTACCACATAGAAAATTCTATTTTGTCTCGTCTTTTCTATATGGTTAGAGTGAGTGAGCTGCAAAGAGATTAGTGCAATTCAAGATGCAACTATGTATTGCTCATTATGTGTGTTACCTCATTATGTGTGTCAAAAAGTAACTGTCCAAGCTGAGTTTTGATTTTAAAAGGTGAAAAATGGTTTTTCAAAATACCCCAAACCTTGAACCACACCAGTTTTCAAAAAATAAGGATAACGGAAAGGGGCATGAAAGAGCTCATCATGTATCTGATAGGAGCCGAAATTAATCTGTCAAATTCTTAAAATGACATTCCTTATAAGTCAAATCATGAAGAGTTTGTTTGGAATGACTTTCTAAGTGCTTAAAAACAAAATAATTAGAAAGTCATTCCAAAAAAGTTAGACTTCTGCAAAGTTGGACTCTGGTAGAGGTGAATATATGTTGGATTGTAAGGCCTAACTTATATGTATTTCAACTAAGCCCACGAGAAAAACGCATTTGAAAATATGACTCTCTCCGCGTGATATTGTTGTTATTATACCTAAGGTAGGCAACTCATTTAAATGAAATGAATGATTACACTTTAAATTTTAACATACCGAAGCCGTGAAAGTGTTACCTGTCCATCAGCTGTTCCTTTGGAGGTGATGGAGGAAGAATGCCACTGAACTTGCCTCTCCAATCAACATGCCCATCAGAATATTTGTTCAACCACCTTCTGAAGGCAACCACTTTGGCGTCTGACTTGGTTGGTAGAAAGCAAGCTTTCTGCCAATTTGAAGGGCCAACATCCAATATCTTCCTCTCCTATAAAAATGACTCAAAATAATTATGTGATTTATATGAATTCATAGAACCACACATTTTCTGTTTTTTCTTGCAACAATTTAAGCTTAACAAGGTGTGCTCGTTAGATGCTGTACAAGAACAATTCCGTGATAAGTTCATCCCAGAAGGATGTAGAATGGAGAGGAGAGTAAAACAATGAAAAAAAATTAAGGGCTCATTCATAACATATCTTTATCTTTTTCTTAAGTACGCTAAGGTGATCGCCATCACAAATAATGAGGGTAAGCTTTGAGGTTTATTTCATCATACACAGATAGTAATCCCCAAAGGCCCCATTTCACAACTATTTTGTTTTTCAGTTTGGTTTTTGAAAATGAAGTTTAAACGCTCTACTTCCACTCATAAGTTCATTTGTTTTATTATCCAATTTCTATTGATGTTCTCAAAAACCAAGCAAAAATTTGAAAACTAAAAATAGTAATTTTCAAAAATTTGTTTTTGATTTTAGAATTTACTAAGAATTTAAATGTTTATTAAAGAAGTTTGAAAATTATAGTACCAAATTTGGGAGAAAACAAGTATAAATTTTAAAAACTAAAAGTAAAATCATTATCAAACGCCAACTAAACTTTTGGACCATCAAGTACTCATTAGCAGCATGTTCAATCTATATTTCAAATAACTTAAACCATGTGCTGAAAGCCTGAAAATATGATAGTCATTACCTCCACATGAAGAAGATACGAATCCGAATCTAAGACTAGGTTTTGTCCCAAATGGAACATCCATCTTGGAATAATTTGGTTTACCCATACAGCAAAATTTCTCAGAGGTATAAATATTACTCTGCTTTTACCCGGACTAACGGGAATGCACATAAATACTACCATCGTTTTCCTCTCAGATGTTTTTGGCGCCACCTGATGCCAAAGAAGAAATACAAATAATACCCAAAAGTGGAGAGAAATACATCTAGATAATGCAAAAGAGTAACGAACTTTTCATCGCCCAAAGATGTCAAAGGAATTCCTAGATTTACCGTATTGTTTTCGGCCAATAAGAGAGTTCCATTGTTTTGGTGCTTTGAATTTCTTTCCTTAGATGGTAGATTAAATGAAGTGTAGAGGACACAAGGTGCAACAAACTTGCTATGTCCCAGTCCCTGATTACTGATGAAACCATGTATATCAAAGTCTCTCACAACTATTTCAATTGGTTGTCCTCCTTCTCTATCTGCTTTCTCTGTGAATTCCGTAGATATTAGCCATCAGATCCACTTGAAGATAGGGTAAAGAAAATATTAAATAGTATCCCATAATATTAAATATCAGATCCACTTGAAGATAGGGTAAAAAAATATTATATACTGTTCTTGGTCTGTTGACTTCGTAGTAACCCATAATGTGCATATGGGACATGTGCTGGGTCCATAAGATTCTCAGTCAAAACCTCATACCTGAAAGTGCAAAAAGACAGTAGTTGAGTAAACATAGAGGTTTTCTCTATGCGCTTGATCTCCTTTTTTTATGTCATCAATGTGGTTGTTAACTTATAAAGTTCACCCTCTTTAGCCCAATTTTTTACAACGAGATCCACCTAACAATAACAATATTTAATATTGGAAGAATAAGGTCATGGATTCATGATCTCTAGTTTTAGACTGTTCTTGGAAGAATAAGGTCATGGATTCATGATCTCTCTATTAAATAGGATCACGAAGTTCATCCACATCCAACATAACTTCCTTCATAACTCTACAACTACATTAACGAAGATTAAATAGAATGCAGAAAAATAAAAAGCGCAAATTGTTAGTCCATACCCATAAGGAAGATCTCTGCTAATGATTAACTTGGTATATGACGGATCGTCTAATTCGGGAATGTAAGGGGGGGTTTTCTTTGCCATAATATCTTTGTACTGGGGATCACTATTTGGCCAAAACCATAACATGTCATTCTGCACAACACTAGGATAAACAGAAACACATGCCCTTTTGGATGTGTGAACCTGCAATATACCAAGTCTTTTAACTATCGTAGAATATGACTATCTAGGTAGCTTATGAATGCAATGGCACATCAATCGTAGTACGGCAATGGCTAATATGCAGTAATGACAGAAATAGAATGTAAAGTACGAATCTGAATCTAAGTTAAATCATTTAGTAAGTTATTCACAAGCTTTTCCATATTCTCCCATATTTTCTTTCTATACTCTGCTATGCTATATTGTATCAGAGCCCCAAGTGCCTCTGTGTCTTCTTCCTCGCAAATGGAGCAAGCAACGACATCTCCACCATCCACCGGTTCTGGAATTTCTTCAACATCATAGTCCCTCGAAGCTTAAACCTCCACCGATAACTCCTCCCTCAGATCTTCCTCTTCCACCCCACCCCCTAAGTTTATGATGTTCCAATCGACCTTTCCCCACCGATAGATAGATAGTTTAAGATCATTATGCACACACCTTTCAGATAGTTCAAGAAGAATTGTGTGTGATTACAGTAATATTCAATAGGAAATGGATCCATTGAGAAAAGCTATTTTCTTATCATTGTCATTTAAATAAATGATGATTCAAAATAGGGAAAAGACAGTTGGTTACAATCAGTACCGGAGGGCCGTCGGAGGGCGCCTGAGGGATGAACTTACAATCGCCAGAGCCATTAAAGCACCAACCATGATAAACACATTGCAATCTCCCCCATTGATCAATCCTTCCTTCAGACAACGGAGCCAATCTATGCGGACACAAATCATGAAACACCTTCCATGCACTCTCGTTTTTATCCCACCACACCACCACATCAATCCCCATTACCGTTTTCCCATGTGGCACCCTCTTGTCCAGGTCACATATCGGTATGATCGGGTACCATTGCGCATACCAATCAAATCGTTGACTCTCGGCCTCCACCTCCAACGGATTTCCAGTTTCTTCCGTTGAAAAGGTGTTTGCACAGAGCTTGAATCTTCGATTGGGTCTGTTAATCCATGAAAAAAACGATGAAGGGAACAGAGGAATCTGCATACATTGCTTCGGAAATTGGGCTTTGTTCAGTTTGGTAGTGAAATGGAGTGAAGTAAAAGAGAGCTTCAAAACGTCCATGGCCACGGCCGAAGCTTTTTAGTTTCACCTTCATGAGGATATATATATATTATATATATATAACTACTCTAGTTTTTGACTTTTTGCGAATATTAAATTTTTATTGGCAACTTATTTATATTCCGGGACAAGTACTATCCGAAGACTATAATTACTGTAGTCGAACACTATTTCGAAACTTTCACTTGTTATGGTTGTATATTCATTATTTTTTATTCTCTACTATAGTATATTTTTTTCTCAAACTAAAATAGTTTATACGGGATATCTTCATCGTTAATATCTTTCATGTCTATCATTTATAGAATCTAAATTTTATTATATTTGGTAGTATTTTTAAAAAATTTGTTATTTACAATAATTTTTCATTTATTATAATATCGATAAATTACTTATTATCAATTAATTTTGAGATAAATTTAGGTAAATATCAATTTATACCTTTAAATTTTAGAGTTTGCATCAATTTAAACTCTAAATTAATAAATTTGTCAATTTAAACTCCCACCTTTCATAAGTGTATCCAAATAAAACTTAATACAAAGCCTAAATTAATACAAAACACAAAATTCATATAATTATTAGTTTAGAGTTTAAATTGATACAAAACACAAAATTTATAGGTATAAATTGATATTTTGCATAAAATTTAACTTTATGTTTTTAGGAAAAGAATTGTCACGACACTTAGGAGTGTTTAGACACATGTACTAGAACTAAAATGTATTATAATATAATCCAAAATTTATATTTAGATTGATCATTTTGAGATCGAATGCTTTTTTATTATTATTATTTGGCATAATTGAGTGGGCGCCATCTTACCTAATAAAACGTGGAACTTCACCCATCATATCATATCATATCACATCAAAATTAAATAGTTGAAGATCTAATTTGAATTAAATACTTTATTAGGCCACGTGAAATTGGTTACCTCTTTAAAATACTTTATCTTTAAAGACTTTGTTAAATTTTGTTATATTTTATAAATAGTTTGACTCATTTTTTCTATAAACTGACGTAATCCAAGAAAAAATATGCATGTGGCATAAAATAAAAGCAAATAGGTCAATATAATAAACTTTTGATAACATTTATAACAAAAAAAAATGCTATAAAAGGCTTTCTATAGCATTTTTAAGCATACTATTGGCTGATGTTACTAAAGTCTCTCTATAGCGTTTTCCCAATGCTATAAAAAAATGTTATAAAAAGTTCATATTCGATTGCATAACTTTCATGTTATAAAAAAAAAATTCATAACATTAAAAATAAATAAATATAATTCAAATACCCAAGTTGCTAAGTTCCTAATGTTTGAATCTAAAAAGATAAATGGAATCATAAAAAGTTTGAAATAGCTTAATGGTTTTGTATTTTTTGGTACATTCCTTCATTCCACATGTTCGTTTGAAAGTTAGTGTGGAAAAAAAAATAATTGTTCACTCTGACTTGGAATACAAACTTAAAGTTATTAGTTTTACTGTGTTGAATCGTCGTTCTTTGGAGCTTCACTTAATGGTATTGGCATGTCCATACTCTATTGAGATTAGTCGTCATTTGCAATAAGTTTATATTTATATAAACACGTTGAGACGAGCAAAACAAACTCATATATACATTATTTTTAGAAAATATAACAAAATATATCAATGTTTTTATTTTCTTTGAGATTCTTCTTCCTAAAATTTTTAAAGAATTTGAATTAAGCATGGAAAAACATAGAGTGAAGATGTAAAAGAAAGTTTTTTTTTTTCAAACTTCCTAACCCCACAACCAAAGAAAAAACCTCATATAAGCTTTGTAAGAGATGATTTTAGATTGTAGGAATTGACATAAAAAAAAAAGAAATAGAGCAAAGTGACGAAAAAAGAAAAAAAACAACGAAATTTGGGTCAAAAGTAGCACTCTAAGACCAAAACGATTATGAGGGATAAGGTTGGATTGGCCATATGCTGAGCCTCAGCTTGGTCAAGGTCGAGACCTAACAAAATGCCTAACAGGTCATGTTTCATCAAAGTCTAGCAAAATGATTGTTGAGGCGTGTCTTTGAATGGTCTAACCCAAAGAAATAAAAGAGTTACCCTAATATAACCTAAAACTCTATGAAAATATTCTAGGTCATCACATCATTATAGCTCAATCGAAAGTTAGTCAATTCTCACTCACAATTCTTCAAGTTTCTAACAATTCTTTCTCCGACTTAAGCATCAAAGGTGTGTCAAACACCAATCTTACCTACAACTTATATTTTCACGTGTTTCTAAATAAATTTACTGATTATCTAAATAATTTATCAGTTATCTTTTCAAACTGTTCCAAATTGTGTAGTATTTGGTAGTATGATTTCTAAATTTTGGAAAGATATGGTAAAATTATAAATTTTGATTTTTTTAAAACCAAAATCTCGATGTGTAATATGACGATATTACGATTATTTTCTTACTATGTAAGTTTTGAAAAGAAATCAAACTTCCCTACTTCTTTTTATGCTATTATCATCATTATTATACATTTTTCTTTTTCATTTAATCTAAAATAAAGGGGTTTTTGTTTTTATTTATTTATTTGCAAAAGTACTTCAATTTAAAAATAGGAAAATTATGGCAAATAGCACCGTTAATGAAATAAATTAAAAATATAGCACAATGATAAAATACTTGTAAAAATAGCAAATTTTGACCAGTCAACTAGTAAAAAGTTTTAAAATGTCAAGTTTGTTCTTAAGTGGCTATCATTGATAGCCAATGATTGTAACTGTAACACATTTCTCAAATTGAAAACTATAAATGATAACAGTTATCAATGATGACAACTATCAATGATGGCTGCAATCACTTATAGCTTTCAATTTTGAAAAACTGAAAAAAAAAACTTGTGAAATGGTAGTTGGGATGGACTTTTTAGTCATTTAAAAAAATTTGTGCTATATATGCAATTATTTTATCCTTTAGATTTTTTTTTCTTTGACTTAAATGTCATTTATTCAAATTCTTCTTTAAAATTTATTTGATTTTATGTTATTTAGTTCCTAAAAAATAATTTTAAAATTCAAAATTCTACAAATTTGGTTTTACTGAAGAAAAAAAATTCTAAGTTGCGTGAATTTTTTAGAATTTTATAGATTCTAAAAGTAATTATTAACTTTGTTTTTCTTTTTCTTTTCGATTAAAATTCAAATACAAATAAAAAAATTATTTTAAATAACAAAATTTATGAAAATATAACAAAATATCGTAATTATTTAAAAGCATTAATTTAAAATGATATGATTTTGAAAATGAAGGTTAAGGAAATGTGTTTAAGAGAAATTAAAAATTAGAAAAAGAATCTTCACTTTACGAATGAAGTAATCCAAGCAACCGCCATGGGCGAAGCACAAAGAAAGCTTCAACCCAAGGAATTACTAATCCCAAAGAAATTCCTATTTGGCGATCGCAACTTCAGAAAGCGGCGGTTTCAAGTCCAGATTTCGAATCAATATCCAAACACACCAAAATCCTTTTGGAATATATATATATATATAAAGATCTCGTGAAGAAATGCCTACAACAGAACGCATTCCAACAAAACTTGAATTACAATTACCTGAGAAGAAATTCGAACCGCAACGGCCATGGATTCTTCTTCTTCTGCTAAAAATTTCCAGGTTTTTGAGCCGCGATTTGATTGGGTTCGTCATCCTGATTCTCATGTTCTTGTCGTTCACCTCTCAGGTTTCATATTCCCCCTTCTTTTAATTTCATTTTATTTAAATTAAAATGATATTTGCCATTACACCCTCCAACTTGCCATGAATATAGAAATGGTCCTTAAATGGCAAAATTGAACTTTTTAAGTTAATTTTTTTTTTTTTACTAAAGGCTTCAGAAGCAACCAACTGAAAGTTCAGGTGACGTCCACCGGAAAGCTGAGAGTCTCCGGCGAACGGAAGCTCAGCAGCGGCAAGTGGCTTCGATTCGAAAAGGAAATCGATATCCCCGCCGACGCCGACACCGACAAGATCTCTGCCAAATTGGAGGAAGGTATCCTCTACGTGAAACAGCCCAAGAAACCCTCCGCCGCCTCTTCCAACATCCCACCGGTTCAGCAACCCAAGCCCAAGGCTGAATCCCAACCGCCGCCAGCCGCCGTGAAACCCACTGCTGAACCACCAACTGTTCGACCAAATGTCCCAAAGAGCCAAAACGAAAGAGCCGAGCCTCCAAAGCCCGCTGCCACAAAACCCACCGTCGACCCACCAACTGTTAGACCAAATACCCCAAAGACCCAAAACGAAAGAGCCGAGCCTCCAAAGCCCGCTGCCACAAAACCCACTGTCCACCCACCAACTGTTAGACCAAATGCCCCAAAGAGCCAAAACGAGAGGCCTCAATCACAAGCAAGTGGGAAACAAATCCCCCCCACTCCTCCAAAGCCACAGGAGGCAACCGGAGCACCCGCGAGGATCCCAAAACCCGGCGAGACATCCTCCATGGGCAGTGGACAGCCAGTTGAAGATTTAGCTAAGAAGGACAAAACAGAGGAGAAGGGAAAAGCACATACAAAACTACAGGATGCTTTGGAGAAGACGAGAGAAGAAGGTAAAGAAGGAGAAGGTGGATCAAAAATGGAGGAGGAGGAGGAGGAGAAAGAAGAAGTTGGAGAAGAGAAGAGGAGGAGGAGGAGGAGGAAGAGAAGGAGTGAGGAAATGGGGGAAGAGAGTGGAAGGTTGAGAAGAAGAGAAGGGTACAAACAGGTTATTGATGGGGTGGTGAAGGAATTAAGGACAAATATGGTGACTTTGGCTTTGGGGGTTGCTGTTTTTGTGATTTTGTATCTGAATGTTTCAAAGAATGGTCATATGGAGGAAGAGTTGTGAAGAAGGTATGAATATGAATGAACTTCTAGTTTATAAGTTCATGAGTGAACAATGAAATATGTGAAAGAGTTTATTCAAGAGACATGAAATAAAATTGCTATATTTGCAACAAACTATTATATCTCCATCTTGCTTCTTGTTGTTTGTTGTTCCCTTGTAATTTCCATTTCCTATTATTGTTCCTAGGCTCAAATCACGTACTAAAAAATCAAGGTTAAAAATACTTTTGATTCGTAAAATTTAGTTTTAGTAAAGAGACTAAATCATTACGTAAGAAAAGTTGACATTTAATTTTTACGACAGTTTAACTAAACTACTAACAAGTTTAATTAAACTACTAACAATTTCAAAGTTTAAGAACTAAATTATTACTTTTACTTTTATCCCAAAGCAGTGTGACAAAACACAACCCGATTATTTTACAATTCAAAACAAACTATGTAAACAAGGCAAAATAAATGGCTTTAACGAGAAAAACTGATTAAGAATGTTTGAACTCTTTGAACAAAAGCCACAATGGAAATTTGATTACATTGTTCATTACTTCCCTAAGAAAGTGAAGACATTCCAAGAACGAGAACAACAAGATCACTTCACCAGAAGGCCAAAATCTTATTGAAAATTTTAAGTGTTTTTCTTCCCAAGGTAAAAGCCACAGCATTCTCAAACTCACTTGGCACTGGCCAATTGTGAGCGAAGGAGCTTAGCAGCAGCAACCATGTTGAGGAGGGCAGGCTTGACTTCGGTGTACTTTCGAGTTTTGAGACCGCAGTCGGGGTTCACCCAGAGGATGTTGCTTTCGAGAACAGCAAGCATCTTGTTGATCCTGTCGGCAATTTCCTCAGTCGAGGGGATACGGGGAGAATGGATGTCGTAGACTCCTGGTCCAATTCCAGCACCGTATTTTACTCCCTCACGGAAGACAGACAGGAGCTTCTCATCTGATCTGGAATTCTCAATGGTGATCACATCAGCATCCATGTCGATTATCGAATGGATGATGTCGTTGAAGTTCGAGTAGCACATGTGGGTGTGGATCTGCAGTTATCAAAATCATAAAGTTCACTGTGCCACTGAAAGACGGTTATACAACTCGATGCACAAGACACGAAACAATGCAAATAAATTGATTTTATAAGAGAGAACATCGACTTTTAAGCAAAAGGGAGAGTCGAAAAGGACCTGGGTGGTATCTTGAACACCGCAGTTGGTGATTCGGAACGAATGAACAGCCCAATTCAAGTAGAAATTTTCCTCGGACTTTCGGAGAGGCAAACCTTCTCTCAGTGCTGCTTCATCAATCTGGATGACAGTAATACCAGCTTTCTCGAGATCCTCAACCTCGTCCTTGATTGCTAAGGCGATTTGGTAGCATGTCTCGAACCTATGAAAAACAAGGGTCATATTGAATTAACTACCGTGAACTGCCCTCGATAAAACAGAGGATCAAAGAAACAACGACTGAGATTCATTAAATTCTCATACCTTGGTTGGTCGTTTCGAACAAAAGACCAGTTCAAAATTGTAACTGGACCAGTAAGCATTCCCTTCATAGGCCGCTTCGTCATGTTCTGAGCCATTGTCGACCAAAAGACGGTCATGGGTTTTGGACGACTGACATCACCATAGATGATAGGCGGCTTAACACAACGGGACCCATAGGATTGGACCCAACCATTGACAGTGAAGGCAAAGCCAGACAGTTGCTCTCCAAAGTACTCAACCATATCATTTCTCTGAGACGTTAACAAACATTCAGATGCCACAGTTCAAACTTAGACAATGTACAGTTAGTTAAATGTACTTCAACATTCTTTGAAGACAAATGCTTACCTCGGGCTCTCCATGCACCAAAACATCGATGTCGAGCTCTTCCTGGAGCTGAACAACTTTATTGATTTCCTCCTTGATGGAGCTGACATAGTCCTCCTCAGAGATTCTAAAGGAACAGGATGCAAGAGTATTAGAAAATTAACAACAATGTACTTTTTTGAGAAAAGGACGAACAATTATATCTGAAGACAAAGAGCCATACTTTTTTGCTTTGAATTCGCGTCGCACTCTTCTAAGATCCATAGTTTGAGGGAAGGATCCAATTGTTGTGGTAGGCAGAGTTGGAAGGTTCAACTTCTTCTGCTGAGCATCCAGCCTGGCACTTACATTTGTTGCCCGGCGGTGGTCCGAGCCCTTCAGAGCAGCAGCCTAAGTAAAGTCGAAATAGAAGGTTAAGCGCATGATATGCAAGAATATAGAGAGATTCTACAAAATGATATTAGTACTTCAAATAATTTCTTACAGCTTTTTGGACGGCCTCATTTGTCACTCTTGGTGATGATTTCCTTGAAGCTTGAGCCGCAGCATTGGAAGAAAAATATGCCTGGAATAGAAGAAGTGACAGTTATAAGTTCATTTTTTTTCTTAGTCTAAAAGGAAAAATGTTATAAGCGCAAATTTTAATATCTTCAGTTCCTACGCAACTATAGATTTCCATTTCATGTCAAATAAGTCAAGGTTCGTTTATTTTATTTTATATATACACACATATATTTTTCGTTTGTACCCTGAGTCTACGCAGATATATGTTTCGTTTGTACTCTGAATCTACGCAGACTATGCACTAGGGCTTCATTGTTTTATTTAAGGTACAACACCCTGCCCCTAAGTTCCTATTGCAAGGTAAAAAATAAGGTTGCATCGTGTACCTCATCTTTATGTCCAGAGAGTGCCTTAGCCAAGGCATTCACTTCAACAACTTTCTGCGCAGCAAAAGCAAGCCAGGACTTAATTTCATCATCTAGTTTTGTTTCGTTCACCAGATCAACAGCAGTGTGAAGAAGAGAGCACGAAGTGGAGACGACAATCTTTTCTGTAAAGGGCAGAAGAACATCATATATGACCACTGTTTATAGTCTAAAAATGTATCCACGCTAATATAAAATGTGCCAGCACGTTAAGAAACAAGCACCTTTCCCAGCAACGTTTTCTAACGCCTCTAAGGTAGTTATAGAAGCTTGAAGGTCATTGGACCATATGTTTCTTCCATCAACCACTCCGGCAAAGAGATATTTGCCTGAAGGAAATCCACCTTTGATCAGATCAAGTGTTTGTGTTCCACGAACTAGATCAAATCCATAACCAGAGACACCCTTCAAAGAGGTGAGAGTTTTGTATGCCTCAGCAGGAACATCAGCAAAATATGTCTCGATCAGAACATTTAAACCAGATAAGGCGGATTCTAGCTCTGAGTAGGCATGAGCAAATGCTTGTAACTGGTGCGCGTCAAGATCTTTCACAAGTGTAGGCTCATCGAATTGAATCCAGGTGGCACCAGCAGCCTTCAGCTCTGAAACAACTTTTCTACAGGCACCAATAAGAGTTGATAAGAAGATAGTGGAACTGAAATGAAATGGCGAATAACGTAACTAGACGAACTTTGGAAAGAGAAAAAGAAATACTGACTTATAAACAGGAAGAATCTTGTCGATTAGGGAGAGAAGTGAAAAGGATTTCTCAACTCCCTTGGCTGGTTTCGAAAGCAGCAAGAAGGATACAGGGCCTACAAGAACTGGGACGGTCTCAACTCCGAGCTGCACAGGAAAGTGGGAGTGTAAATTAAAAAAGGTAATAAAAATGCTTAACATGCTCATATTGAAATTTCATGACGTAACTTCAAATATCATAAAATTCTCGTAGAATATAGTTTCCTATCCAGTCGTTTGTTCAAATATTCTTCACTTGAAACAATTCTTAAACTGAAAGGCATGTCATTCCGAATAAGGAATCTTGCTTGTTATTAAAAATGAATGGCTAAAAAATAAGGTTCTATCGCAAGATAAAAGCACGATGCCTCTTTAGATAGAAGAAATATAATATTATATAAGATGGAGTATAAAGAAGTTAAATGCGTCAGTAGGATAGGTCAAATGATCAAAAAAATTTGAAAAAATAAATTAAAACACTGGAAATGGAAAGGATGTTTGTTGAAAAGTTTAAGGATAGATGAAATACTTCAAGTCAACTTGTACTACTGTTCATAGGCCAAGAAAATTCTTAAAACTTTTTCGTGCAAACCAGTTATGTACATCCTTCCTTTAATTAATCTTATTCACATGAAACTTGAATCTACCACCACTAGCCAAACTCAGAAAATAAGTTCCTTTTTAATGTTTTTTCTTTCTAATTTCTTTTAATAAGAAATCTTACAGCTTTAGCTTCCTTGAACTCGTTTACTGCTTTGTGAGATGCATAAGTAAATTTATCTTCTGGACTCAGCTCGGGGACAATGTAATGGCTGAAACAGAACACACAAATCATTAATATTCCTCACGTCATTGACTAATACAAGTCTTACAAACAGTATTATCATAAAAATGTAGGGAAATGCATAGAGTTTTTCACGTACTAATTGGTATCAAACCACTTCGTCATTTCCATGGCAGGAACTGAAGCGTTCCCTCTAGCCATGGAGAAGTAGATGTCAAATCCAATCTCACCACCGTTCCATCCATATCTTGAAGGAACGGCACCAAGCATAGTTGCAGTGTCAAGCACTTGATCATAATAAGAAAAAGTGTTGCTTGGAATAAACTTGATTCCAGCGTCAGCCATTTGCTTCCAAATAGATGACCTGAGATCAGCAGCCACTTTCTGCAAGTCATCCGCACTGCTCTTCCCATCCCAGAAAGACTCCAAGGCAAATTTAAGTTCTCTCTTCGGACCAATGCGCGGATAACCAACAATGTGGGATGCCATTGCTCTGTTACATATTAACAAGAAAATAATATAAAAATGAATATGTCATTAGAACTCAATGAACATTTTCATTAACAATTTTCCATATTCCTCTAATATAAGATAAATTTGCTTTTGGTAACGGAGGTATTGAAGACCCATTCCTTGTTCACAGTCCACCTCACTAATGTCTAGGAGGCTTTTCCCAACCAAGGCCAATTTCAGGAGACTATAAGAATATTAAGTTTCTATACTAGGTTGTGGGCATCTCAACTACTCTCATGAGACAACCATCTCATGCTATATACTAAGTTCTCGAGGTAACTCGTAAGATATTAAATCTTAAATAGGTAGCAACATGGCTTGACTCATTCACTCTAAAACCTTTACTATTTACCAAGGCTTAACTGACCACTGTGACATCCCATGGTGATTATGATTTTAAGTTATTATGTTGTGAACAGAATCACTTGTTTGCCGTAAGTTATGGTACTAACTGTTAAGAACAACACAAATTTTCATTTTATGCATACATGAAAGAATACCATTAGCAAAATGGACACACCATTAAATATTAATACGAACAAAATTTTCTGAAAAAGCATTGACGGCTTCATTTCATTTCAAAAAATGGCACACGTAATTCACAGAATCAGCAATCAACATGTAGAATTTTAATATGAAGAACCAATCATAAATGTCTAAATGCAAAACCTCATTAGTTCAAATCTTATGGACTTGTATCAGTACAAAAATGCCACAACAGAGCAATCAAAACGGCATTAAAGCAAAAAAAGAAGAAAAGAGAAACGTCAGCCACCTAATCATCTGTAGCCAAATCAAAGGACAACATAGAAAGAAAAGGAAAAGAAACTAAAGAGCTACTCGAACTCAAAGCCTCTAAGGAAGAATATAAAGAAGACGAAACAAAAAGTCAGAGCCCTTCATGTTCATCTATTACCAATCAGCTAAGACCATTTCACAAAAACCCCACAATTCCATTAGACGATATAAAGCTAAACTCCAAACAACCAACCACAAAAATAGCTTATATAATCCATACCCAGATCACAAAACGATACAAAAAACAGCCCCAAAAGACTCCACGACACAGAAATGCATCAGAGAGTGAAAGAAATACCTGACAACAGTGGAAGTAGTGCGAATTGATAAGCGAAGGGAAGGAAGATGATGGATGGAGGAGAAAAGGAGATATGAAAATGGGGCAATTGCTCCTCTTCTCAGTGCAAAAATGGAGGATGAAGAAGACGATGATATTGCAAAGGGCTCAAGTGATTTCAGTGGAAGTTGGGTCATTTATACTCGGATTTTTCTCATTCTCTCACATCTCCACCAAAAACGAACCCACCATTTTTTTTATTTGAGATCCTCATTTCCTTCTCTCTCTCTCTCACACATCAACGACCAAACCCACCCGCTAGATCCAAAATCAAGGCCGGGTTTTTACAGGTCGTTTGTGCCAAATTATCCATATGTTCCTCCTTATACTACCCCCATTTTCTTTTACACCCATTAGTTAATCTTGTTTTAATAATAATAAATAGTTAAGTTAAACAAAATTGTGATTATTAAGAACACGTTAGAATTAAATGAAAATAAAGTTTATTTCATATTCTCATATATATGTTTGATAGCAGAATTTATAAAATTAATTTAATTTAAATAATTGCAGACTAACCGTAGTTACTAACTAAATATTAGTTAACGATAAATTAGTATTAATTTATTTATGAAAATGGTTCTAGGTTAAAAAATTGTTAAAATTTTGGTGCAATGATTTATAATTAGAATTTAATTCTGGTTTGATAAACGCTTCATTAATTCATATGATAGAGTTTAACGAGATTTAATAAGTCAAATGGACTATAAATGAAGTTGTATTAAACCATAGTAACTAAATTATAAAATCAAGTTGTACTAATGTTACGTAAACATTTGATTTTTAAAAATTAAGTCATTGATACCCCTTCTACTTCTATATTTCTTAGAGTTGATTTAGATTATCTAGAGCACAAAAATATTTTTTAAAGTCGTTTTTATCTAAGCTCTTTTGATAATAATAATAATAATAATAATAAATAACTGTTTAAACTAAACTTTGAGAATATTTCAAAAGTTATTTTCACTGGTATCAAAAACTTTAGGAGTTTCAAAAGTTATTTTAAAACAAACAAAGCTTAAATAGCAATATGGTATTTAGGAGTTTATCCATCTCAAATGGTTCTTTATGTTACAATAACTGCGACAATTGTGGATTCAAACCTTAAACGTTTAGTGATGAAGATTATATTTAAGTTCGGCCGTAAAATTTTTATTTTAACAAATAAAATATAAAATAACTAGAAAAATAATAATTTAACCTTCAACAAAACTCATTGTTTGGTTATTTTAATTTGAAAAAAGAAAGGGTTTGAGAAATCAAAATTTGGGTAGATGTGTAATTGAATTTGGAATGAAATTTTTCTCTGTGATGATGACAAATATTCATCACCAACATTTGCAATTTTTAATCTAAGATTGCATGTTTGAGTATTCAGACAAGTCTGGAATCGTACAAGAGATGGTTACAACTTATCTTCAACTTTTTATTGGGTACTGTAAGAATCGTACAAGAGATGGTTACAACTCGACTGCATCTAAGTTTTGTCCAATAATATTTATCCATTAGTTGTTTATTGGTTTCTTTTAAGAGAGGGAAAAAATTGGCATTGGTAGTAAAAGCCACAAAGTTGGTGGAGGAAGTAGTAGTTGGCCACCAAAATATTGTTAAATAATTTTTTTTTAATAAAATTATTTATCAACCCTAAACATTCCAAAAGCAAAAAATAAAAATCACCCAATCCGGTTCTTAACACTTATGGTTGAATGCGTGTATGTTGGGAAAGTCGACGATCATGCAACAGAGGCCATTAGAAACTTATGGATGTCCACAACTAGCAGTGAATGTAAAAACTAGATTTAGAAGGGGTTAAAAGATTAATTTACATAACAAGCACAAAGTTGATGGAAGACTCGAGCCCCCTCGTTAATTTACTAAATCGTCGGTGCCCACAACAATGGACTTCTTTCAAGGTGAGGAAGAGCAAAGTTGATTATACCAATAAAGTAAAGTTGATGATGATAAGTGAGTATTTTAAGGAATAGCAACTTCAAGACGATGTGATCATTAAAAATATGATTGCATTTGACAACAATGTGACCATTTTGTCCAACTTTAAACACTATCGATTCTAAAACGTCATTACTGAAAACAAACATTTAAAGTTTAGTTCTCATTCATATGTTTTTCTTTTAAGTAGAACAAGTCATTTCTATGTGTTTCTATCGAAAATATAATAAGATGGTAATAATAACACGTGATTAAAAAAATAAAATTTGAATGGAACATTATAGTTTGTCAGATGATAATATGCATAAAATAATAAGTAAATTATTAATTGGAATCAAATTTTCTAATGCAAATTTAAAAGAATAAAAAAAATCAATAAAATAATGTAAAATAGATATAATTTACCTTTTCAATTTCAATTTTACAGTCAAAATACAATATTCAATTTCATTTTTACTTTTACTCTTTAATATATATAATTCCTTACTTTCATTTATTCTCTCCATAACCCTCGAGAATAATCTTCCTTCGCATTACGTTTCACCGCAATGGGCGGCGGTGACACACCCTCCCGACGACATGATTCATTCCTTTCGCTAACAAGTTTGTTTATTGTACTTTCAAAAGTTTTAAAAATACCTTTAAACTTAAAAAGTTAAAAATATCCTTACTATCATGTGAACAGAAACTGTTAATAGAATAAGTGAAATGCTACCTAAACGTAGTTAAATTATTTTAAAAAATAAATAGTTGAATTATAAATTGCTGATGAAAAATTGTTTGGAAAAAAGAAAAACATAAAAACATCTTTGAGTTCGTATCTCCCTCTCAACCCTCTCTCTATTCATACTTGTTTTTCAAGTGTTTTTCGAGCAAATATTTTCCAAAGGGTGTTGGTATTTCGAATGGTTCTAGTGCAGTTCCGATGGAGTTGACTTTATTCTGG